>CAJHNH020001734.1:0-100000 GCA_905116865.2 Candidula unifasciata
TATCCACAACCTTTTGTTTTCTAATGAGTTCTGACAAATGATCTTCCATGCCATGATTTCAAAGTGCTCAGTTTCTTTTTTCTTTGTCTCCCTCAGCCTCTCCTTCCCTTAAACTTTCTCCCGATGTTACGATGTACTCCAGTTTTCTCCTTCTCATGATATGACCAAAGAATGTAGATTGTCTCCTTTTAATGTTGGCGATCAGTTCTCTTTGTGAGTCAGTTTCTTTCAAAACATTTTTATTATCCATGGAGGATATTCTTATCATTCATCTATAAAACCACATCTCTGCAGCTTTCAAGTAATTTTTCACTTATTTACCAAATGTCCTTGATTCACTTCCGTATGGCAGGATAGGATTTATATAGCTTTTAAGAATTTTTTTTCTCGCCGCGATTGACAAAGAAAGATTGCATCCAAGTACCTAACTACTTAACCATGTCAGCTTGCCTGAGGGCTGTCCCATTACTTTGATTTTGCATTTTTGAAGGTCCATTTTCTGTAAAAAATACTATTTATTTCTGTTTTTCTGGTGTTGAAGTTAAGACCCTTGTTTTGACTTTCTGACCCCATTACACTGTACATATAATACAGTCATAGGGGAGGTAGGGTCTCTTTGGCCAGAGAACAGAGGCCTATGTGGCTAGAGCGGTAGTCACTACAAGATTGTAGTTTTCCCCCACCCCAAATAGTCTGCTTGATTTTATCAGCATATCAGGTGGCACCTTGGCAATGAAGGTTGACTGCAGTGGATCTCCAGCGCTCTCTACTGGTCTTGGTAGTGTATTTACTCGCTCAGACTGCTGTTCAATCTCCAAGGATTGAATTTATTGTTGTTGCTTGTTTACTGTCTAGGTTTCTGCACAATATAGCAGGGTTAAGTAAAATAACTTTGGATGATTGTAATTTTTAATGTGTTGTTTATCGCTCTAGGTGACTGTAATGTTGCATGTTGTAGAAAATAATTTGACAGTTCCTGTTCTCCTTTTTATTTATGTTGCACTTCTGCCATCATCTGTTATTACATGTCAAGGATAGGAGAAATGTTAATTGTTCTGATATGTGCCCACATGATTTTATACTCCATGGGGAATTACAGTTAGGTATAAGATATTTAAGATCAGCCTCTAATACAGTGAGCATGGCTCCCAGGTCGACCCAGCCAAAAAATTGATACCAGATGAAATCTTGGGAAGTAAAGGCCGGTGGTTTGAAGTTGATCACATCATGCACAAAGTGTTGATTGGTCTATTAAATATAGGTTATTTTATAGGATTTTACATAGTACCCATTTTAGGCTGGGTCAACCTCTACTACAATTACCATGGCTCCCAGGTCGACCCAGCCAAAAAATTGATACCAGATGAAATCTTGGGAAGTAAAGGCCGGTGGTTTGAAGTTGATCACATCATGCACAAAGTGTTGATTGGTCTATTAAATATAGGTTATTTTATAGGATTTTACATAGTACCCATTTTAGGCAGGGTCAACCTCTACTACAATTACCAGGTCGACCCAGCCAAAAAATTGATACCAGATGAAATCTTGAGAAGTAAAGGCCGGTGGTTTGAAGTTGATCACATCATGCATTGAGTGTTGATTGGTCTATTATATTAAATATAGGTTATTTTATAGGATTTTATAGGCTGGGTCGACCCGGGGGCCAAGATAATTTTTCTTTTGTGGAAAAATCAGACATAGTGTAGATGATCATCATGGTGGAAGGTGAGCAGCTACCTGCTACACCACTGCAGCTCTCTGTCTTTTAAATTGGGACCCAAATATTTCATTTTCTCTTTTATTTTTTAGAATGTCTTTTGACATTTCTTTCTCTTTTTAATTAGTCTCTTCAGAACCTGTATATTTGAATGGTTTATTATTTACATTTTTGTGTAGACTGTCACTGTTTTTCTTTTTTTTTTGGGTACATTCTACCAATTGTGTGTGTCTTCTACATTTAGTCTCTTTGTTCACTCTCTATAAATCGCATGCTTTTATTTTTAAAATAAAACTGTCTCAGATTGTAGGTTATTTAAACCTTTTTTTCTTAGCTGGAAACTTTAGCAGAAAGTTTGGATTTTTCATCCACTTTTGGACTTTGGTCTTGTACCAAAACTTTAATTTCTGCAGGCACATTGGTTTCACAGATCTGGCCTATTTGCATGCACATTGTTGGTTCCTTGCCTCTCAGGCAGATGCACTAAAGCTTTAAAGGATCCCTTTTTATCACACGTCATACCTGACTGACTGTGGCAGGTGCATTGCTGAACATCCTTCCAATAAAAACCCAGTGAAGAGCTCAACCAAAAATAAAAGGGTGATGGGAGGTTGTGCCAAGAGGAGAAGACTGACAATAAACACAAACAGTGCAGGCTGGAAGTGTGTAACTCATTGTACCAACTCGCTGTCATTCATAGAAAGTAGAGGATAATCCATCTTACCTACTAAGATAGAATTTGACCACTACGAATATATGCATCTCACCCACTTTAAGGATTAGTCTTTTAATTAATTAACATACATCAGGGCCTAAGCACTTCATTCTCTTATAATGCACAAATAGGAATGTCCCGAGTGCTGTGATTCTTAATTCAGCATTCCCTTATGTGATCTGCCAGGTGATTAACAATCTGTTACATACTTGCAGTATTTGATATTAGGTAATTCTTTATTGTGTGAATTATTAAAAAAAACAACAACAGGTATTTGCAGTATTGCTTGCTAGACCAAGAGCTGTTGTCCATGAAGAAGTTTGAAGAGTATGTACCCCTGGATTGTGCAGGTTCCGGTCTGGTCGAAGGACAGGCACCAGTCATTAGGCAGAGACACATGGTGAGACAGATAATATTTGAGAAATATTCAATAAATTCTATAATAGTAATCGTTACCGAGAAAAGTAACTTGGCAAATAAGAAGACATTGGATCTCCTTTTCCTTTGTTGTTGTTGCAATGGATGTGCTACCATGGCAGAATGCTGTTGTTTTGATAGTAAATTATTTTAAAGCACTTCTATAAGCAGGTTTGCTGCAACCACCAAGTGTCTTTATGAACTTGTTATCATCTACTGTGGTAATTAATATTAGAGTGCATTTTACATTATTGTTTTGGTCTTTATCTTCACCCATCAGCTGTCCATATGTTGAACACAATCACAAAACACACATTTATAGACTATTGCAGACACCAAATTTTTACAAACACTGCCAAACACCAACTTTTATAAACACTGCCAAACTTCCAAACACTTTTATAAATTTGTCTAGACAACAACATGGAGAAACATTACCAAATATGAGTGTTTATAAATATTTTTTTTCCCAGACACCAGTGTGTATAAACAATACCTGATCAGTGCATGTAAACATTGCCTGACACCAGCTTGCATTACTAAATCCCAGCATGTATAAACAGTGCCAAACTACTAAGTAAAGAATTGATCCTATAGGCTACACCCATATTGTATAGACCAATTGGCACTTGGTTGGTGATTTGGTCAGCATCACGCCGGAAACCTTTGCTTCCTAGGATTTTACCTGGTACACATTTTAAGGCTGGGTCGACCTGGGAACCAAAATCATAAAATTTTTTTTTTTTTAAAGTCAGGCTTAGTGCCGAACACATGTACGAACATTATGAAACACCAGCTCGTATACAAATTGCCACAGTGTTAGTTGCATGTTATTCACTGTATCCTATACTCGTAGGTCCTGGATGGTGTAACCATGGCCAACCTTGATGTGGTGTGGAGCTCCTCCACCCAGTCCACAGAGGGAACCTTGTTAGAAAGGTTGAACCATTGTACAACAGCAAGTGGTAAGAGAAATGTTGCCTTGGGTGAAACAGCGCATTATTACATTTGTGTCACTTCTCTAAAGCTCAGGTGTTTTAGCTTTATTAAACAGCAAGGTGGCCTAAAAGTAACCACGATTCTGTGCCTATAGCACATTAGAACACTATCATCTGGAAAGACAGACAGGCGCCAGCAACAGCAGTCCTAGAAGACAGCAGATTATTTGCTGTAGCTGTAGGGTGCCTCAATATGATAATTTCAAATAGTTAAACAGGATATCCATCACATCTGACCATCAAAGGTGGAGGGAGCTAAAGTGACAGTCAGCAGCAGCTGGTGACCCCAACGGCACACAGTGTTACGGGATGTTGAAACAGGATAAATGGGATTTTGTTGTGTGGCATCCTTAATTCCTCCGCATTTGTCATTCATAGGGAATTTGGCATACTGTGGTGCTAGGCTGTGATATCTCTTTAGTTCCAAATGCCTCTGATGTTAGCGAATTCTTAATTAGTCACCTCTTATGACATGCTTGTTAAGATGCAGTGGGTTTATTATTTTGCTCCCTACATGGGGCCCCTGCACACACACAGTAGCCCGGCACACACACAGTAGCCTGGCACACACACAGTAGCCCAGGCACACACACAGTAGCCTGGCACACACACAGTAGCCCAGGCACACACACAGTAGCCCGGCACACACACAGTAGCCCGGCACACACACAGTAGCCCGGCACACACACAGTAGCCCGGCACACACACAGTAGCCCGGCACACACAGTAGCCCGGCACACACACAGTAGCCCGGCACACACACAGTAGCCCGGCACACACAGTAGCCCAGCACACACACAATAGCCCGGCACACACACAGTAGCCCGGCACACACACAGGAGCCCGGCACACACACAGGAGCCCGGCACACACACAGGAGCCCGGCACACACACAGGAGCCCGGCACACACACAGTAGCCCGGCACACACAGTAGCCCGGCACACACACAGTAGCCCGGCACACACACAGTAGCCCGGCACACACACAGTAGCCCGGCACACACACAGTAGCCCGGCACACACACACACACAGGAGCCCGGCACACACACAGTAGCCCGGCACACACACAGGAGCCCGGCACACACACAGGAGCCCGGCACACACACAGGAGCCCGGCACACACACAGGAGCCCGGCACACACACAGGAGCCCAGGCACACACACAGTAGCCCGGCACACACACAGTAGCCCGGCACACACACAGTAGAGAACTGGCGTAAGAAAAATGGCTTTTGAGTCATTGGGTGTCAAAACTTCAAGTAACATTCCTATAAGGTAAAAAATTTTTTTTTTAAATTGACAAACTATGCCCTGATTGGTATTTGACTGCAATGAATAACCACTGCTTGGCGGGGAAAAACATCCTAGCACCCCTAATCAGTGCAATACAGAGTTTCTACAAAAGCTTTAGAAATTATGTAAGAACGGCAGACCAAAAGTTAGAAGAATTTAAGACCACTGGCGGTATTAGACAAGGTGATATTCTCTCACCTTACCTCTTCATTCTTATGATGGATGATGTCGTTAAAACCTTTAAGGAGAAGACTCGGAGATGAGACCAATCAGAGCTGGCATTTGCAAAAGATGTGGCCCTGATAGCTAAATCAGAGGCACACCTTCGGTCCAACTTACTTGTCTGGAAGGAAGAGCTTGAGAAGAGAGGGATGACCATCAGTATCTCCAAAACTAAAACCATGGTGATCTCAAGAGAGGAGAAGAAACACCAGATCATGAGGGGACAGTATGCATTGGAGCAGGTCAAACAGTTAAAATACCTTGGAGTTGTATTAGACCCAAATGGAGGCATTAAAACTGAGCTGGCTACATGAAAAGCAGATGCTGGGAGACTCTTCCAGGCCATAAACCGAGGGTTTCTTAGCAAAAGAGAAATTGGCAAGAGGACGAAAATGGCTGTTTACCACTCTACCTATGTACCAGTCCTGACCTATGGGTGTGAGTCATGGGCAATGACAACAGCTCACGGAAGCCAGCTGCAGGCCTCAGAAATGAGATATCTGAGACAGGTGGTCCAAGTGACAAGAAATGACAAAGTCTGCAATCTGTCAATACGTCAAGATCTTGATACTCAGTCCTTACAAACCCGAGTGAATCAGTCACAGTTACGATGGTTTGGACATGTATGCAGAATGGGAGAAAATCGGCCACCATGTCAGGCTAAGAACCAGGGAACCCGACCTCCAGGGCAACCCAGGGTGTGCTGGGAAGACAACATCCGACAGTCCCTAACTGACAGAGGACTGGAATGGAGCAAAGCCAGAAAGAAAACTGCTGATAGAGACTATCTCTCTGGCAAACCGCTACACCCCACGGTAGAAGAGGAGCGACTAAGTAAATAGTATAAATAACCAAATTATAATTTATTCGCTTATATGCTTTTCAGGTAGAAGACTTTTCCACCAGTGGTTGTGTGCTCCACTGTGCCAGCCTGCTTCGATTTCTGACCGCTTGGATGCTGTAGAGGATCTCATAGCCTGCCCTGGTGTTGTCGAGGAGTGTGTTGCTTTGATGAAAAAACTGCCAGATGTGGAGAGACTTTTGAGCAGGTATTATAACTGGACAAATACATGAGAAATACTGAGATAGCTTCTTCTAATTTCTTCACATCCAGATGGCTGGCTGAGGACCGTGTCCTCAGTTTTCAGTAACATTCAAAGGCCATAGGTAATTTCGTGGTCACATAGGGTAGCTTAAGTGTGCTGCCCGGGCAAAATTTGGAGTTGAAAATCTACCCAAAGTATTTTAGGATCCTCACTGGTGCTACGGAGTTCATGCACTGTGCTGAGGTTCTTTATACTCAGGCTTGAGTCAGAAGTAGAACGCAGCACTTATGGGTTACTACCCTTGTGCCATGATGTTGATCCATGGTCTAAACTTAAACCATAAGTATTCTGAGTAAATGTTATGGGAACATTTTCTTTTAGCGGTACAAGAAAAAGATCAATACTGACACCCTGCACACTCAGAACATCGAGCTCATAATGATGATAATACTGAAGATGAATAGCATGCTGCTTACGGTAAAGAAGTCAAGTTCTTCTGAAATATCAGGGCATAGGTCATTAATCAGCTTTTGTAATCCTAATGTTTACACTTTGTTTACTGGTGTGCTTGGATGCTACGGAGTCTGTAGCTTGATAAGATTTTCTTAGTGTAAAATTTGGGTGTGCATGAGTATCAGTATGCAGTTTTAGGTTATACTTTACAAACGTGGCGCGGTGATTTCGGTCACAGGCATGAGGGGAAGTTAAGTCTGATGTGATGTGTATAAGGAGATATTCCGTACCCCACTCGGGCGCCAGTACTTCACTGTTCTGGTTTTACGGAACCTCATGCAAGACTCCTGTTGCACGTCCCCGTCGTGCGCCACGGATAATGTCTCAAATGAGCATTAACAGAGTTGGCAGGGGATCTCGGAGCTGGCGGCCCCCAGAGGTGTAGAGTCCTTTCTGGCTCTCACCAGCCCGCCCCCAAAAGCATGGGTGAAAAGTAACAAAACTCAAGGACTGCTTGCTAAATGTACCATCAAATGACAACTCTTGGTTAAAATTCGGGAGCGAATGGAAAACTGTGCTGCTGAGACTCAACCCTGACCGAGAGATATACCCGCAGCCAAGACGAGTAACATCTCTTGTGGGCGACTTCTCGCAGCAAGATCCCACCTACGTACATCCTCTGTCAATCCTCAGTGTCGTCGTCACCGCGCTGAGGTACACCATGGCAGCAACTATTCATATGCTGGCTTGAAAACAATGTCCGACAAAGTTACACCCCACGGCACACATGCAAGCTCAAAGTCCGACGATCATAACTCGTACCGATTAGGAAAAGTCTGAATGTCCGTATCCACTGGTCCAACTCGCCCGAGTGTTGGGACCAAACAGGTGAAGCCACGCCTGACGCATTTTGCTTCCCCATTCTGTCGTGCTAAGGGCACAGCTGAAACAACGTTAAAGGTGTCTAACGTAAGATGAAAAAGAATGTACCTATTTGTGTGGCCACAAACGTCCTAGACCTGCGGGCTGCTCCCCGCTGATCTCCGGAGAGCGCAGCCTTGTAGCGCGGGAAGCTCAATACACGGTTGTGAGGTTAAGCAGTCATGGGCAGGACGTGACGATTCCTTGGGTGAGCCCAGAACCAGAGCATCATGTGTCGGCTCTGCATTTATGGAAGCCTCCTTGGATGGCGGGGAATGCCCATGATCTGCCCCTGCCTTCCCTTGAGGGCTAAAAAACTCTACATAGAGCTGCCTTAAGGACGACATGCCGGGGGCCACACTTGTTAAAAGTCAAAGAGGACACCACACAAATAAGGCAACATCTCGACCCACACAAAACAATGGCCACAGTCAACCTAGAAATAGGCTTGACGTCTTCCTCCGAAGTCGGAGTACATCTGCCTGAGAGGCGGGGAACGAGTACTGCAAACAAATAAGCCAGTAAAACGGATGTACACGCAAAACTCAGGTCAAGGTAAAAGCCAAAAGTCCATTTTGGACGAACAACCGTGACTTACCGCCGGAATTCACAGCCGGTGAACAAGAAGAAGAAGAAGAAGAATACTTTACAAACACAATTAATAGGTGTGCCCGTAAACAGTATTTCTTGAAAACAAATGATTTAGCTATCTGAAACATTACACTGACTTGGGAGCAGTGCTTCCTTATTAGCCAGGACTTGGGAACCCCTCGTATTGTTTTAAAGGTGTGCTATGGATCATATACTTTTCTGTAGTCATGCATCCCTATGTGGATTCTGGGGGACCCTATTGGGGAGGTGGGAGCTGCCGTGGTCTAGCGGCTAAACGTTTGCCTGCTAATCAGAAAGTTGTGGGTTAGGTTCCTGACGAGGGCCGGATTTTTTTTCCAAAAATAACCTTAGCTCCTAGGTTAACCCAGCCTTGAGTGGGTACCAGGCACAGTCTTGGAAAGTAAAGGCGGCCGGCGTGATGCTGACCACATCACCCATCATGTGCCATTGGGTCTATAAAATTAAAGTTTAGCCCTATATACCCAATACCAATGAAAGGCATGGAAAAATGTCCTTGACTTTACTGGTCGCTATCAAACAGATTGTAAGAGTTGACTAATTGTTTTTTTTTTTTTTTAAAAGTCAGAGTGCATCTGCCTGAGACTTCAGGAACCAACAGTCAGCATACAAATAAGCCAGATCTGTACAACGCATATGCACCCAAAAACTCAGGCTAGAGTTTACAGCTGGTAAATGCGAAGAAGACAAACAGTCATACTGAAGAACTTATAATTAAAAAAATATATTTAAAGATTATTTCCACTTCCTGTTAATAATCATATTATAAAAGGCAACTTGTGAAGGTTTGCTAGAATAGGATGTGTCCTGCTGAAAGATGCATATATCCTCAGCTTGGCTGTAAACCACAGCACATTTACAAACCACTCTTTTAAGGGCAAACAAAGAAGAAGAAGAATTGGTGAGGGACCTGCTGTATGCTAATCATTGTAATGTCAATCCTTCATTTTGAATTTAGTTACCAGTGTGGGTTCTGTGGCCCCATTTTGAGGGAAACAAGAATAGACCCACTGCCTTCCCAAACAAGCATGTCAAGCATGTCGTAAGAGTTGACTAATTGGAGGCTTCCTTTGACGTCGGAGTGCATCTGGGTTACAAACTTAACTCGACAGAAATATCTGTTTAAAAAATATATGAAATTTAACATTATGTGGTTACCATAGTTATGCAGTGAAGTGGCTAAGTGCTTGCCTGTCGGCATGAAAGTTTGGTATGAAAACGCATCAAGGCAAATTATTAATAAAAATTATAAACATTGTGTCTTGATTGTTTGAAATGGGTACCAGAAAATGGGCTGAGTAATGTAAGCACTCCAGTCTGATGTTGACTAGATCACCTGTGACTGAGGTTGCTAGGTGCTCCGTTTTCCCTGATTCCTCAATTTTTCTGGCCCAAATTCTATTTCTGTGGAGCAGTTTAGTATGTTGATTATGTATATTCTAAAGCCTGTTAGTAGTGAAGTGTGTCATTAGAAACAGAGTTGTCACCTTTAAATTTTATGTTACATTTTACAAAATCTGGCAACCCTACCCATGAAATACCAGGTAGTTCACAACATTGTGTGTCCAGCACCATATACCAGGTAGCTCATAATAATATGTGTCCAGCACCATATACCAGGTAGTTCACAACATTGTGTGTCCAGCACCATATACCAGGTAGTTCACAACATTGTGTGTCCAGCACCATATACCAGGTAGCTCATAATAATATGTGTCCAGCACCATATACCAGGTAGTTCACAACATTGTGTGTCCAGCACCATATACCAGGTAGCTCATAATAATATGTGTCCATCACCATATACCAGGTAGTTCACAACATTGTGTGTCCAGCACCATATACCAGGTAGTTCACAACATTGTGTGTCCAGCACCATATACCAGGTAACTCATAATAATATGTGTCCAGCACCATATACCAGGTAGCTCATAATAATATGTGTCCAGCACCATATACCAGGTAGCTCATAATAATATGTGTCCAGCACCATATACCAGGTAGCTCATAATAATATGTGTCCAGCACCATATACCAGGTAGCTCATAATAATATGTGTCCAGCACCATATACCAGGAGGTTCATAGCAATATGTGTCCAGCACCATATACCAGGTAGTTCACAACATTGTGTGTCCAGCACCATATACCAGGTAGCTCATAATAATATGTGTCCAGCACCATATACCAGGTAGTTCACAACATTGTGTGTCCAGCACCATATACCAGGTAGTTCACAACATTGTGTGTCCAGCACCATATACCAGGTAGTTCACAACATTGTGTGTCCAGCACCATGTACCAGGTAGCTCATAATAATATGTGTCCATCACCATATACCAGGTAGTTCACAACATTGTGTGTCCAGCACCATATACCAGGTAGTTCACAACATTGTGTGTCCAGCACCATATACCAGGTAGTTCACAACATTGTGTGTCCAGCACCATATACCAGGTAGTTCACAACATTGTGTGTCCAGCACCATGTACCAGGTAGCTCATAGCAATATGTGTCCAGCACCATATACCAGGAGGTTCATAGCATTTTGTGTCCAGCACCATATACCAGGAGGTTCATAGCAATATGTGTTCAGCTCCATATACCAGGTGGTTCATAGCAATATGTGTTCAGCACCATATACCAGGTGGTTCATAGCAATATGTGTTCAGCACCATATACCAGGTGGTTCATAGCAATATGTGTTCAGCACCATATACCAGGTAGCTCATAGCAATATGTGTCCAGCACCAAATACCAGGTGGTTCATAGCAATATGTGTCCATCACCATATACCAGGAGGTTCATAGCAATATGTGTCCAGCACCATATACCAGGTAGCTCATAATAATATGTGTCCAGCATCATATACCAGGTAGCTCATAATAATATGTGTCCATCACCAAATACCAGGAGGTTCATAGCAATATGTGTCCAGCACCATATACCAGGTAGTTCATAACAGTATGTGTCCAGCATCACTACTACATCATTGTGTAGCCAGTTGAAAAACGTAACCACATATTAAAAAAGCAGCTGAAAATGTGATTAAATATGATAATTAATAGTTGAAAATCCTTCATTTAACATGAGAAGTAGTGGATTTAAAAACCTAATTATGCATGGACAAAAGTAATTGAAAAACCTTATTTAATATAAAGTGTACTAGTTGAACACCTTTTTAAACTTAACTTAACATAACTTGACCCGTCAGGGTCATGGAAGTGTATCTTTCTCTGTCTTCCACTTGATGAATAAGTGTATGATAACTTAGTCCTGTCTATTTCTTGATGTTTTCATTCCAGGTTCTTCTTTGCCCTCCTTTTCTTTTGTTCCCCCTAGTGTTCATTGACATTAAAGTAGTCTTTGCGATTGTATCATGTCTCGCCATGTGCCTGAACCAAGCATGCTTACAACATTTCACCACTGCTGAGAGAGACTCCTGATGTCCTGCAAATTTGTACATTTTGTCTCTGACATATTTGTTAGTTTTGTATTCAAAATAACTAATTCATAAAATGCGTCTGTAACATTTACATTCATCAAACTAAAATGCGTCTGTAACATTTACATCCATCAAACTTGGTAGCATTTGAAAAGGTAAGCAGCAAGCACTTGTACACAGACATGGTGTACACTGTCAGCCCTCAGACATTTAAAACAAATGATCTAGCACAGCTCTGAAAGATGACAAGTGATATTTTGTTTCTCCTTCCTTGGGCAGAATTCACTCATTAGGATCTGCTGGGAAGGGTAAAAATCATCCAGATAACCGAGCCATCCTCTTTGAAGAGGTGAAGTACAGGTAGGTAATTGCTGGTATATTTTATTTACTTTCCCTGAATTGTCACTGTAGTTTTAGTTGTCCCCATGTGGGATGCAATTTTTTGTTATTTGAAGCCCAACCCTGGTTTTTGCCAGGGGCCTTGAATAAAAACAGGCCATAAATTTGGCCAAACGGCTGAAAGGGGTTTCTGGGACCTCTCCACAGGTGATCCTCATCCGCATGGTGGCACTTTGTGTCACCGGGTGTTTATCGCTTGTGGATGTCTTGGTGGGGTACAACAAGAGAGAGAGTGAATTGTCATTGTTTCTTTGTTGAACATGTCTGTGGTTAAACTGTGCAGAGCACTTAAGATGATCTGGAATGTGGTGAATTTTCTGTTTTGAAGAAAAGTTTGTTTATCCCTGACTATTCTTCTTACTCAAATTTTTATCTGGATAAAATGAATTTCTAATAAGAACTTCTTCTTTGCTTTCACCAGCTGAAAACTCCCGCGGAAAGTTCTGGTTGTTTGTCTACATCTAGACAATAGTCCTTTTCCAGAAACTGAATGTTGCGTGCACATCTGTTTCACAGGTCTGACTCTTTGCATGCAGACTGTTCGTTCCTTGCCTCTCTGGCAGATGTACGCTGACTTCAAAAGAATATATGAAGAACTATTCGTGGCACCCCAGTGAGTTCTCCTTTTAAGGCTGCACTATTTACATTTTGTTGACTTTGTCTTTTCTTTATTTCCCTTATAATATCTGAGGATAGACACAAGATGTTGGCACGTATTTCTGTTTTCTTTCTCCCTCTCTTTTCCTGTTTGCTCCTGAATGTCAGAACATGAATGAAATTTTGAACAAGCTTTGCTGTGTGTCTTTAATATACTCCATGGTTTATGGCTAGGATCTTTTGAAAATGAAATACCTGCAACCCATGAAAGAAACATAATCAAACTAGGCTTAACTACCCAAAAAAAAAAAAAAACAACAACAGAATAATCTGCTGATATAATCTGCAGTGGGAGTCGTGTTTGTGTAGCGGCTAGATGCTCTGCCCACCAGCCCACAATGTGGGTTCAAATCTGTGTCGAATCAGATAAAAAAAAGATCTAGGTTCCTAAGTTAACCAAGGCCAAAATAAGTATCAAGTGAAATCGTAGGAAGTAAAAGCGCCCAACAGGATGTCGACCACATCACCCCTTGAGGCTGATTGGTCTGTAAAGAAATGAGTCTAGCTTCGTATGCCAGGTGTACCACTGGCATGAAAAGGGTCCTTAAAGCTTTTAATTTCTTCTCATCTCTTGGTCCAAAATTGGGGCTGTTGAGTAAACTTGGCTAAATGGTCCTATAGGGCAGGTATGCTTGAATTCTCTTGGATGATATGGAGTCTGTAGCTTGTTAAGATTTGCCTGGTGTGTACTGTGAGTGGGCATGAGAATTACTGGAGGTATCAGTGTAAAAGTGCTGGAGAGTTTTGGGATATGCCATTCTGGTCTCAAGACTTAGTGAAGGGAAAACCCCAACTGCACCTTCACGCGGTAGAGGATGGTAAACACACTGCGGTGTGGCCAAGGCAGCTATGGGGACTGAGTATCTGGAGGTATCAGTGTAAAAGTACTGGAGAGTTTTGGGATATGCCATTCTGGTCTCAAGACTTAGTGAAGGGAAAACCCCAACTGCACCTTCACGCGGTAGAGGATGGTAAACACACTGCGGTGTGGCCAAGGCAGCTATTGGGACTGAGTATCCGCCGGGATAAGTGGACACCCCTGGGGTGCCCTTTGCATCACAGGGCAGGGCACTTACTTGCCCTAGCAATCGAAAAGGTTGCTGAAGGCTGAGTACGTAGTCTAAAGCCATGTGGATGTGGAAAGCAGTAGGACGCTGCCACATTACTATCCCTAGAAACTCATCATGGAAACCAAAAATGAAACTCAAAGATCTGATGGTGAGGTCCCTAGGCCAGGCAGATCACAAACAAATGAGGTGGAAGAGCTGTTCTGAATGAGGTGGGAGAGCTGTTCTGCAAAGGACCTGCTACGCGATGATGATCAGTGTGCAGTTTCAGGTGGATACTTTACAAACAAAATAAATTATTGGTGTTTGTTTTAAAAGATTCCCCCCCCCCCCCCCCCCCAAATTTGAATCATGTTTTCCCCTATGGGTTCTGTGGTTCATTTATTGGAGGGAGGGAGGGTGGGTTGGGGGGGGGGATCCACTGCCACCCCAACAGGCATGTCACAAAAGTTGACCAATTAGAGGTCTGTTTTTCGAAATTGAAGTGCATCTGCCTGAGAGGCGAGGAACCAACAGTCTGCATACAAATAAAATAAATTGTAAAATGAATGTGCATGCAGAACTATAATTCTAGAACAAGACCAAAGTCCAGAAGAGGACAGACAACCAGAACTTTCACCGGAGTTTACAGCCAGGGAATGCAGACAAGAAGAAGAATTATGTTTCATATTCTGTTACCTTCTCCTAAAAGATAAAAATGACAGTTTTAATTATTTCTGCCACAGCAAAAGAAAAATTGAGGACTTCTTGACTACAATTGAAGGGTTTAAACTGGCTGTGCAGATTGCAGACAAGTTTCAGCCACTGGTTAAGTCATTTAAGTAAGTTTGACAGATCTATGTTTTTGTATGTTGTTCTGTTTTTAAACATTTATCTTTCCATATTTGACTTGGTTATTAGAAGCAGTTCTATTATTTTATCAGAATACTGTCTTCATTTTTATTTAGAGGCAGTTGTATTCTACTTTAAAATATCTGAACACCAAGGAAGATTGGCTAATAAACAGCATCTTGTCTTGGAAGCTGAAATATTTTGGTCATATCAAGTGCCATGACGGATTGAAGAAAAAAAAAAAAATAGCAGAATGCATGGTGATAGGAAGGAGAGGCAGGGGCTGTTTAACATGAAGATTGGCACACAATATATAAGTGACTCTTTAAATATGAAAATACATGCAGCGGGAGAGCTGGCCAGAGACTGAGTTTCTTT
Organism: Candidula unifasciata; assembly: GCA_905116865.2. Lineage (NCBI taxonomy): Eukaryota > Metazoa > Mollusca > Gastropoda > Stylommatophora > Geomitridae > Candidula > Candidula unifasciata. The sequence continues at coordinate 15,190 of CAJHNH020001734.1, forward strand.
CAGGCAGACAGTGATGAGATCAATGTTCTGCAAAAGACCTGCTACAGAATGAATATATTCTACTTGAATATTGTATACTTATGTGTATGCATAAAAAAGTTTGTATAATATGTTCCTGGAAAAAGATGTGTCAATGTGTATGATTATAGTTTGTTTGTTGTTTTATCATGCTTTTGTATTATTATTTAGTATTCATATTTTGTTACATACAACTATAAGAAAGGAAAACCATGATATTTAGCAAAGAAAATGATCAGCTAACAATGAATATTACAGTGAACAGGGTGAATTGGAACAAGTTAAAAACTTCTTATGTCTTGGACAAGTAATAACATGTGACGGCAGAAGTGAAACAGAAGTCAAGAAAAGAGTAGGGATGGCCAAAAACATTTTCAACAACATGCAAAAGTTACTGACATCAAGAGAAATAAGCAATACATTAAAAATTAGAATTGTCAAATGTTATGTATTCTCAACCTTACTGTATGGCACAGAGACATGGACAATGAACAAACAACTGGAAAATCGTATCAATTCTTTGGAGATGTGGATATACAGAAGATTAGGTCGTATTTCATGGAAACAAAAGCTATCAAATACAGAGGTACTGAGGAAATTGGGAATGAAAAGAGAGTTGCTAGGTGAAATAAAAAAGAGACAAGTGAAATATTTTGGCCACATTAAAAGATATAACAGTATTGTAGAGATCATCCTAGAGGGAAAGGTTCAAGGTAGGCGAGCAAAAGGCAGACAGCGTTACAAGTGGGAGGATAACATCTAAAGATGGACGAACAGCAGTATGAGTGAGTGTACATCAAGGGCAAGAGACAGGGCTTGTTGGAGATCCATTGCAGCCAACCTTCATTGTGGAGACGGCACCTGATTGATTGATAAGAGAGGGCCTTGGTGGAGCGGCTAGCCGTTCACCTGCGGATCGGAGGGTCGTGGGTTCGCTCCCTGGCGGAGCCAGACTTTTTTCTTTTTTAAAATGACCTTGGCTCCTAGGTCGACCCAGCCTTGAGTGGGTACTGGGAGCAGTCTGGGGAAGTAAAGGTGGCCAGCACGATGCTGACCACATAACCCATCTTTTGCTGATTGGTCTATAAAGTATAGGTCTAGCCCTATATGCTCTATACGCCTAGAGGCGTGGAAAAAGAGTCCTTCACATGTTGTTCTGTTGTGGGATGAAAAGAAAGGCATTGGAAAACATCCCGATGACTGGAAAGGTCACTGGCAGAAGACGAAGAGGTGGACCAGGTGAAATAATACTTGACAGCTTGAAGTGATGGTATGAAGGAATATGATCTGTGTAACTGATTCAGAATACCAAGGACTTAAATCTGTGAAGACAAGCACCTACACTGCCTGGTAGGTCACATGATGATGATGATGATAATGATGATTTATATTTTGTATATTGCTAAATGAACTTCTTATAATGCCACTTTTTCACTAGCATGCTTATCTATGTGCAGTTATGTTTTTTTTTTAGCAGTATATTCTGTTTGTGGATGAATACTGTAAAATTAATGACTGCATGATTTTGTTGTGTAGATCAAAGCTGTTGGCACAAAGTGTAAAAATTAGGACCACCGAGGCTGAAGCGGATGCCTTATTTCCTGATATTTCAGAAGATCTTGAGTTCTTTGACGTAAGCATCATGTTATTATTCTTCCGTGTTATCATCAGGGTATTTATTTCTAACAGTAGGCAACTGTGCACAGTACTGGCACCTTTGTAATGCATAATGAGTTTTCAGCGCTGCTCTAATAGACACCTTGTTTTTAGACACTGTAGTAATTACCTGCACCTATTTTTCGATATGAAAGGTTTCTGAGGTTGGAGCAATTGCAACATCATGGCACATGAGTGGTAACCCAAAAGTGCTCTCTTCTACTTCTACCTCAAGTCTGAGTTCCTAGTAGCTCAGGGCAGTGCACGGGCTCCGTAGCACTGGTGAGGATCCTGAAATATTTTGGGAAGATTTTTAACTTAAAATTTTGCCCGGGCAGCGCCTGATTGTGTCTGATTGAAGCAGCCAGAAGAGCACGAAGCAGGACCTTATGTCTCCATCGACACCCGATGTAGTAAAAGAGGATGTAAAAAATAAGTAGAAGAAGAAGTTTATAAGCCATACACATTTTATGTTTGTAGCTTCAGTGACACGAAGATGGGCATATGATATAAGTGACTCCTTGAGCATGAAAGTACATGAGGCAGGAGAACTGGCAAGAGACCGAGTTTCTTTCAGGCAGACTGTGGTGAGAGCGACATTCTGCATAGGACCTGCTACAAGATGATGATGAGCTTCAGTGAAGGCAGTACTGGCATATTCATGCTAAAGACTGCAATGGCTGGGGTATATAGAGAAAATGACAGATAACAGAGAAACAGAAACTGCTTACACAAAAAAGTCGACCATGTTAAATTGACCACGAGGCAGACCAAGAAGATGGTGGAGAGGTAATATACACACTGACCTACAAACACTAAGTGTCACCAACTGGAGAGAGAAGGTCAGTCAAACCTGAAACAGGTGATGTCTGCAGCAGTTAACTTCACTGCACCCTAACAAGCATGCCACAAAAGGTGAGTAATCAGGTGTGTTTCCTTCAAAGTCCGAATGCATCTGCCTGAGAGGCGAGGAACCATGCAAATAAGCTAGACCTGTAAAATAAATATGCACGTAAAACTAAAAGTTCTAAAACATGACCAAAGTCCAGAAGCCCAGTGTGTCTGAGAATTCACAGATCAACCAATTGTTCACCATGAACATCAAAACTCAGAAAGAAAAAAGGAACTTTCCTCTGCAGCTCTGGAAATTCCTCCTGATGTTTGTCCACAGATTTCAGATCTCGGAATGTTGAAGAAGAAGAAACTAACTTGATGGAAAGAGAGTTAAGGAAGAACAAAGAGATAAATACCTAGATGGCTTCGTTACATTCATGGGGCAGACAAGAGCACTGGCTTGATCGATGATTCTGGTGATCCTGAAGGATCGCAAGTCCAAGCTTATTCGCATGGCATATGATGATGAAAGGAGTATGCTTTTGATTACAAACAGTTACATCTTTAGAATATTTCTTGTGAAATTAAAGTAATTATTTCTTCCTAATTTCTTCATAGACATCATTCGACCACAAGAAAGCCAAGAAAGATGGAGTCATTGTTCCCAGCAAAGGTGGGTATTGATAAGTTATATTTGCCATGCATCTTTCCTGTTGCAACATACAGATGTGAGCCATAGAACTAAAGAAACAATCTTTCCTGTTGCAACATACAGATGTGAGCCACAGAACTAAAGAAACAATCTTTCCTGTTGCAACATACAGATGTGAGCCACAGAACTAAAGAAACAATCTTTCCTGTTGCAACATACAGATGTGAGCCACAGAACTAAAGAAACAATCTTTCCTGTTGCAACATACCGATGTGAGCCACAGAACTAAAGAAACAATCTTTCCTGTTGCAACATACCGATGTGAGCCACAGAACTAAAGAAACAATCTTTCCTGTTGCAACATACCGATGTGAGCCACAGAACTAAAGAAACAATCTTTCCTGTTGCAACATACAGATGTGAGCCACAGAACTAAAGAAACAATCTTTCCTGTTGCAACATACAGATGTGAGCCATAGAACTAAAGAAACAATCTTTCCTGTTGCAACATACAGATGTGAGCCATAGAACTAAAGAAACAATCTTTCCTGTTGCAACATACAGATGTGAGCCATAGAACTAAAGAAACAATCTTTCCTGTTGCAACATACCGATGTGAGCCACAGAACTAAAGAAACAATCAGAACTTGTAGACTTGAATGTTATAAATTAGGAAAAGACAAACATTCTGCAAGATCTGATCTTCAAAGAAAACTGACTGATCAACAGTGTTGTATCTGAGGAATTGAAATACTTTTGTCGTTTTCAGTTTAGCAGAGACTTGGAAAGAGCAGTTATGAAAAGGCTTCTTGAAATAAGAGTTAGTTGTTTATCAGCATGAAGTTTGACTAATCCAGTCGTATTGCAAAACAGACATTTCAGATCCTCAGAGCATTTGCTAATATTTGCGATACAGTCAGACAGTTACTGATGCCATTGGAATTGGAACTCTTTGCTTGCTGCTGAAGATTGGGATGGAGCGCTTATGGGAGTGTCCTGAGTGCTGTGATATGGATAATTCAACATTGAACATGCTGTGCTCATTTCAAGATTATTCATTCTCTCTAGATGTTGATGCTCTGTTCCTGTTGCACCTTCCGTTTGATCATAAAGTAGCTTGCCACCTACAAGAGGGATAGCAGCTAATTATCAGCCGGCTTATTACCTCACACACCCAAATATCCAGAGCAACCCACACTCAAAAAAAACAAAAAAAAAATCCATGACATGCCCCTGATCGGAACCTTACCAATAAGTGCAAACCACTGCACATAGGGTGCCCATTTATATTTTCCATTTCTATTGACCTTTTAGGCGAACAGATACGATTTTAGAATGTTTGAAACAAGGTTTAGAAAAGCAGTATGCTAATGAGCAATGTGTGCCAATTACCAGGTGTGGACAGTGACTACGATGCAGCAATAGAAGATCTGAGATCTGTGGAGAAACATCTGGAAGAATATCTAGAGCAGCAACGGAAAGTTCTAAGCTGTAAGGTAAGTACTGTTTTTAGCATGTGCGGTAATTATGTGCCTTTAGGCCCAACACATCCAGTCTGGTAAAACTCTAATTAATTGCACAGCCCTGTTACTTTTTCACCAGGAAATCAGCACTCAGAACCTACACATTGATGTAATTCAGTTTATATTGGTGGTCTTTTCTTCTTCTTCTTCTTCTTTCATTCGGTTGAAATAGATTATCTATATCTGCAATGTTGTCTCTAGTATGACCCGTAAAGTTAGGCTTGCACCTGTGTTTCTCTTGGCCAAAAGTTTTGCCCTTATGTGTTGTATTTGGCACAGTCATGGAGGACTTCATCTGTTGTTTCAGGTGCCAATCCACATGTACACATAGCTGATTCACCAATCTTAAATTTTGTGTTCAAATGGCTTCGAAGTCTATTGTGTCCTGTTCTAAGGCATAGAATAATGACTTGCTCTGATGTGTCCACAATATGATAATCATCTTGTGTCGGTTTTGGTGGCTTTCTAATTGATGATTTGATTATTCTCTTCTTCTGTTGATAAGAGACTGGTACGTCAGGTTATTCTTCAGTTGCACCTTCCTTAACTATTTTATCAGCGCTTTCATTTTCGGGAACTCCACATTGGGATGGTATCCATTGCATAGTTACTTTACACCAGCTGCCTAGTTTGGAGAGTAGTGTTCGTATACCAGGTAGTTTTCCAGATTCAAGTGCCTGAAGTACCGCTCTTGCATCTGTCAGGAATACCTTTTATATACTCAGGTAATAAACAATATTGTTGACATTTACACTTTCTTGTAAGGTGAAGTAATTGAGAAGTTTAAAAATATTTCAGGAAGGAACAAAAATAATTTCTAGGCTTCGACAGGACACTGAAGTCTCAGCGAACACAGAGTAGGCATACAAGAATCTGCCACCTATGTCTGAGGAGAAGACAAGCAGACTGTTGGACATGTACTGCAGGATTGCCCTGTCTGCTCCTGGCAGAGGTTGGGGATGTGGCCCATGGGAGCTACATTACAAGATAAGCTGTGAAGGACCGGACTCAGACATGCCACACTGTTTTGTGACCAATACAAAGTGAATGTTTAGCATGGCTAATCTTTAATGTAGTAGAAGAAAAGGATAACATTTACTGAATTATTTACATTTGCAAATTTGCAATTTGTTTTCTGAGCTATTCACTGATTAGTGTGGACTATCATCACAGCACTCCAGAAAGATCCAGGGGTGCTTGATCTCCTCAAGTATAACAGACTGATCATGCCCATTCTGTGCTGATAAAATATTCACCTCTTGTCCTTATATATTCTCTCCTATGGGTTCTAGGGCTCCATTTGTTGGTGGGGGGCAAAGGTGGGGGGGGGGGGAGGGGGGGGCTTAGACCCACTGCTCTCCGCTGCCCCAAGCATTCGTAGGAAGCAACTAATTTGGGGCATTACCTTCTGTGTCAGAGTGCATCTACCTGAGAGGCAAGGAACCAACAATATGCGTACAAATAAGCCCAAAAGCAGAAGTCCAGAAGTGGACAAACAACCGGGACATTCCGCTGAAGTTTTCAGCCAGTGAACGCAAAGAAACAGACAAACAGTAAAATATTAATGTATGGCTGAGGTCATTAAGCAGTTCCTAACACGGCTAAACCTTTACACTTACAGTCTGTTGTGTACTGGGGTAATGGCAAGAATCGCTATCAGATGGAAGTACCTGAGTCGGCTGTGAAGAATGTACCAAACTCCTATGAACTGATGTCCTCTAAGAAGGGAGCCAAAAGATATCGCACCTCAAAAATTGATGAGTACCTCAGACAGCTGACTGATGCAGAAGAAAGGAAGGACGTTTGTTTGAAAGATATTATGAGGAGAATTTTCTACAGCTTCGATGAGAGGTAAAGTTATGATGTTCTGCATGTGTAAGGTAACTCATAGCAGATATGACCTTAAAGGTGTGCAGTGTTAGACCTTCACATATTCAGAACTGACTTCTGGCTGAATGGAGGATAGCTGGCTGACTGCTGACACTCTGAAAAGTTATTTGTTTCCAGCTAGGTTTTGTTGATTCGAAGTCCCCGTTTCTGGACCAGGAGTCTAAAGGTTCGGTTGCCTAGCTACTGAGTTGAGTGCTTGGAGCGACACTTTGAGTTATGGATTATATGTCAAATGTTTTTTCTGTTGTACCCGTAACATGTGGTTGATTACACTAAAATGGTTGGTGACCATTACGTTCAGAATTATGTTCATGTACTTTTATGGGTGCAATGCCAGCCTTTGCCAACAGTTGAATTCTGGTATGGGATTGTTAGTGTTGGCACAACTGCCTTTTGCATTTTTACTTTGCATGCACAAGCTTCAAGATTTTGCTGGGACTGACAAGTTCTTCTCTAGTCTTCAAATGTGACAGTGAATAGCATTTTATGTGATGCACAATCACATAAAGTGGGATAATCATTTCCCTTTCTGGTTTATATTTCTTCCCAGACAGTTAAGAAACAATTGTCTGCTGCCCATTTTTCTTAGTCTGGGTCTATTCCAGAGACATAATAGCTAGGAAAGATACAATAACAGCTGGTTATTGAACCCAGACCCATGTCTTGGTAGATGAGTGTCCTAGCCAGTCTGCATTTGTGACCTATTTTCTTAATAGAAGGGGCATCCGTGGCTTTGGCGTTACGAGTCCGACTCATAATTCCAACGTAACGCGATCGAAACCCACTTCTGCCTGCGTAGATTTTTATCATGGAATGGGGCGTCGCAGGTCGACCCAGCCTAAAATGGGTATCAGGATGTATGTCCTGGGGAAGTAAAGACAGCACATTACATTATTGACCACATTACCCACTTAGTGCCGAATGGTCTGTAAAAAATATGGGCCCTCTTCCCTTATTCCTGATGCGCCTGAAGGCGTGAACAGGGATCTTTACTTACTTACTTTTTTACTATCTAAATAAAAACTTGCTTGTATTAAGTTTTTCCATGTTTTCTGCGAGTGTCTCTTTTATACCACTGTGGGCTTCTTTCTGCATGTATGGCCTATTATCTAAGTATTAACTTTGGTGGTACAAGGACTAGGCATGGCAGAATGTTTAGCTTAGAAGTTATTTTCTTTTGACAGCACTTTGCTAATGCAGTTTCCACATATGTACGGTAGTCTATGGTTTCGCTGCCTGAGCTACTGAGTTTAGTGCTTGGTGCAACCCTCTGAGCTGTATGTTTTCACGTGGAATGCACTTCATTTGTGCAGTCGTATTCAATATGGCCGGTTTACTGGCAGGTTTGTGAAATATCTTATGTACAAATTCTACACGTGTAAAGCCGTTTTATCGTGCCCGTGCATTTATGGTGGCGACTGTTGGCTTTGGCACCTCTAGCAACTGCCTTATGTATTTACTTCATGCGCATGTTTCTGGATTGTGCAAGGATAAATTGTTCACCATTGTTAAAATGGGACATATGTTGTGATGATTGAATAGTCAGCTGACAGAGGTCTCTAAGGATTGGTCACTTCATTTGCTTCACGCTCTAAAAGTTTTATGTTCATTTTCTGACTGCATTGTTTGGTTCACCACTGCTTCATTTTGTGAGGTCACTGCAGCTAGGGAGTGTGTACTCTATGGTGCTCTCAGCGTAGGCCAAACGCTCTGAAGAAAGAGACCAAGCCAAATCAGATAAAATCTGATGCAGTATTCCTGGCCTTCTCTCATGCTTGGCATCATTCTTCTATTAGATTCTTCCACTCTTGTTTGGCTGAGTTTTATTTGTTACTCTTTAGATTTTTCTGTGGCTGGATGGTTGGTTTTTGAGGTTTTGAACAATGGATCAAAATCATGGCACACAGGTAAAAACCTATGAGTGCTCTGTTCTTCTTCTAACTCAAGTCTGAATCCGAAGAAGCTCAGCACAGTGCACAGGCTCTGTAGCACGGGCGAGGATCCTGAAATAATTAGGGTAGATTTTTAACTGTAAATTTTGCCCTGGCAGCGCCGTTATTTTTTTTAATTTTTTTTTATCACCGGCTGTGAATTCCAGTGGAAGGTCCCGGTTAATCGTCCGCTTGGACTTTTGGCTTTCACCTGGACCTGATTTTTGCGTGTACAACCGTTTTTCATTTCCCTGCCTCATGGGCAGCTGTACTCCGACTTCGAAGGAAGACGTCAGGCCTATTTCTAGGGTGACTGTAGCCATTGTTTTGTGTGGGTCGAGACGTTGCCTGATTTGTGTGGTGTCCACTTTGTCTCCTTCGCCGCAGGTATTGCCCCCAGAGTACCCCTTTGGGGCAGCCCCCTGTGGAACAGTTAGCCCTCAAGGGAAGGCAGGGGCAGATCATGGGCATTCCCCGCCATCCAAGGAGGCTTCCATGCATGCAGAGCCGGCACATGGCGCTCTGGTTCTGGGCTCACCCAAGGAATCGTCACGTCCTGCACATGCCTGCTTAACCTCACAACCGTATCAGGCCTCCTGCTCGATAGGGGCTGCGCCCTCTGGAAGTCAGCGGGGAGCAGCCCGTGGGTTTTGGACTTTTGTGACCACACATATAGGTACATTCTTTTTTTTCTTCGCACGTTAGATTTCTTTGACCAGTCGTTAACCCGACAGAATTTTACATCCTGCATCAGGCATATCGTTATCAGTTTTGTCCCAACACTCGGGCGAGTGGGGTCTTTGGGTGTGGACATTCTGTCTTTTTCAGTTCAATACAAATTTTGATGGTCAGATTTTGATCCGTATGATCTAGTTTTGTCGGACATTTAGGCTTAGCCATCCGATGGATGGTTGCTGTTGTGGTGTACCTCAGCGTGGTGACGACGACACTGAGGGTTAACCGAGGATGTACATGAATGGCCAGCCTATGGATGGTTGCTGTTGTGGTGTACCTCAGCGCGGTGACGACGACACTGAGGGTTAACCGAGGATGTATAAGGATGGCCAGCCTATGGATGGTTGCTGTTGTGGTGTACCTCAGCGCGGTGACGACGACACTGAGGGTTAACAGAGGATGTGCAGTGAACAATGTTCTCTTTACTCCGCAGTCTTTTAACCAAGGGTTGTAATTTTGTCTGTACGTTTGGCAAACCTACTCATGTTCCTAATGAGTTTTGATAACATTTTTCACCCAAGCGTTTGGGGGCGGGCTGATGAGGGCCACAAGGACACATCACCTCTGGGAGCCGCCGAACTCCGAGATCCCCTGACAGCTCTGTTAATGCTCGTTTGAGACATTATCCGTGGCGCACGACGAGGACGTGCTGCTGGGGTCTTGCGTGAGGTTCCGTACAACCAGGATAGTGAAGGACTGGCGCCCGAGTGACGTACGGAGTATCTCCTTATACACATCATGTTGGACTTAACTTCCCCTCACGCCTGTGACATAAATCACCGCGCCACAGCGCCGTTATATGATTGTTATAAGATGAGTAGCCAATCTCAAGCCTAATCCTCCATACCTTTGGTGGCCTCTTGCAACATGCCTCTCCAAGGAAATAGAGTAACTAATTTCAGCATTAGTCAAAGCAATGTATTTTAGTTGAATGTGAGCAAAGAAGTCACAAACAATAGATTACACAAGTTTTTGCCTGGTATATCTTGTTAGGGGCATACTACAGTAACAACTATAAAGCAGTTCAACCCAGAAATATGCAGACAGAAGAACATGGTTGTCAACTTGCATTTGCTCTGGTGAAACAAGCAGTTACTTTTGAATTTAGTCAGTTATTTAAAAAAAGAGTCCATTTATTTGCTTTATTTTAATCAATTGTTACCATAGTATGCACCTGACGAGTTACAGTGAAATATGCCAGCAATAAATTATGTATTCTATTATTTGTATCTTCTTTGTTCAATGTTAATCATTTTGATTGTTTTATCTGTTCATTCATTTATTTTGTCTGTTCATGCTTTTCATTTAGTCTCTTTATGTTTTCCATTGTATTTGTTCATGTTTCTTTATACTCCTTATTCATATAGACACTCAAAGTGGATGTCTGTTGTACAGTGCCTAGCAGTCCTTGATGTGTTAATCTCGCTGGCCACTTACAGCAAGGGAGGCGATGGCGTCATGTGCAGACCAGAGTTTGTTGAAGCCAAGGAGGACTGTGAAGTAAGTAAGCACCATTTGCATGGCCGAGCTGGTTGCTTTAACTCTTTCAGAACCACATTTTTTCTGGGATTTGGACAGCATTAATTATGAGCAGAATTTATTTTAATGCAACATAACAAAGCTAAAACCTTCCTGAAGAAAAAGTATTGACTCTATAGGGACATATAATATATCAAATTAAAGAGAAATGAGTGGAGAATAAATCTAAATTATTTAAATGACAGTATTGCAACAAAATTTTTTAAATTAAAAAATCACACAACATTCAAAGATCTTAGACACATATTGCATATATCACATAGATTATTAGTCAAGGGGAAGGTGTATTTTTATTTTCACTTTCAAATGTTTGTCTTTTTATCTCTTAAAGCCAATGTTGGAAATACGCGAAGGTCGACATCCTTGTGTCACAAGAACTTTTGAAGGAGGGGACTTTATTCCAAACGACACGCTTATTGGTATACAAGATGTAAGTGATTATTTTCCTGCTCATGATTTCTTTAGAAACAACCATAAATTGTGTCAACAGTTATAAAGAAAAGAAAGATAAGATATTGAGCGTTGTCATGAAGAAAAATGGACAGAGAATGACAAGACAGGCACTGAAATGGAAAACACAAAATGGATCAAGGAAATGGGGACATCCAAGAGGAACCCTAACATTTGTTGAGAGAGACTAAAGGCACTGAACTGGTTTCCATTCATGATATTCAGAGGATTGCACAGGAAAGAGTGGAACTGAGGACTAGACTGTGAGCCCTATGTGACATATATATATATGTATATATTTTTATATACATATATATGTATATATATATGTATGTATGTATGTATGTATGTGTGTGTGTGTGTGTGTGTGTGTGTGTGTGTGTGTGTGTATATATATATATATATATATATATATATATATATATATATATATATATATATATATATATATATATATATATATATATATATAAATATAAGGTCACAGTAGGATGATTGTGAACTACTGTCATCATGAAGTACCTTGCTGGCTGACTGGTGATGGGTGATCATGCCTCTCCCCAAACTGTGATTTTCCGCTGTCTCTATCAGTTTGTGTGCTGACACCTCTCCATGCCATGACAAAAGGCTGTTAAGAATCATCTTACATTGTCTTTCTCTGTCTCTTTTTCCTCAGATCTTTTCAGTGATCACAACATGTTCCAGTTTCCTTCTCATAACATGATGAACTGCTGTACCATAGAAGAAAATGGAATGATCATAGTCTGTGGAGGAAACACTCAAAACAAACTTGAACTAGAGATTTGACATCAAGAAAAAAACTGGTTGAATCTTGAGGTTCATTGCTACAGTTATCTGCAGTTCTCTCTGTTTTAAATATTGTTGTTCTGAGGCTAGATGTCTTTAAACATATGATTGTATATTTGAGGTTGAGGATTGAACAATGGATGAACATCATGGCACACCAGTAGTAACCCATAAGTGCTTAATTCTACTTCCAACTCAAGTATGAGTCTGAAGTAGCTCAGCTCAGTGCACCGGCGAGGATCCGGAAATATTTTGATCATACTTTAAACTCCAAATTTTTACTGGGCAGCGCCGTTAGGCTACTCTTTTGCTTAGCCATTTTTTTGGTGTGAATACTAATTTTTTATTCTGAATTTATCGTGAGTGCCTTATCTTGAACTGGTTACTTAAGGTGTTTATTATTAATAAGCCCATGACATACAACAGCTAACAAATGCTAGGAGTCGGTTCTGCAACATCCTGTAAAGGATACACAACTAACTTTTGAACATGACATTTTATTGTTATTTTCAAGGAAATGTGAAATTGTATTTTTGTCACAGGAAGACGATGATGAAGATGGCACTTACTCACAAGGACAGGTTGTTCTTGTAACTGGACCAAACATGGGAGGAAAATCTACTCTGATGCGCCAGGTTGGCCTCATCACTATTATAGCACAAATGGTAAGTCTGCAGCTGAGGTTTTTATTTTTCCTTGGTTTGACTCTTGCTAGGAAAGGTGTTCAGTTTTTTCCCTGGCCATATGGCTATGGTATTGAACAATCCTCGTAAAATAGGTATTACAGTTCTGAAAAGGTGAAGGTTGTCAGCACAGTGCTGACTTAACCCCTCAGCATGCACCATTTTTTTCTATAAATATGGATGTAAAAAGTAAAGTAAAGGATCCTTTTCCACCCCTTTAGGCATATATGGCTAGACCTAAATTTTATAGACCAACGGCACAAGATGGGTGATGTATCACGCATCACGCCGGCCGCCTCTACTTCCTGGGACTGCACCCGGTACATACTCAAGGCTGGGTCGACCTGGGAGCCAAGGTCATTTTTAAGAGAAGTCCGGCTCCACCAGGGAGCGAGCCCACGACCTTCCGATCCGCGGAGCGCATCTAGCCGCTCTGCCATGATGTAACATCATGTGTAAATTGACCTTTGCTGCCATATCGACTCAGCCTAAATTAGGTACCAGGTTATGTCCTGGGAAGTAAAGTGGCTGGCAAATTGTTGACCACATTATGCACCGGATGCCAGTTGGTTTATAAAAATATTAGTGTAGAATCAGATTCCAGATGTACCACATCATTTGTAAGCCTTCTTTAATCAAAATTGAAAAAATTCTTTACAGTATTCTGTTTGCAGTTTCTTCTACTTCTACCTTTTATCTTATCATAGAACATAGCTCCTCCACCAGTCGACAGGTCTTGTGTAGGTTTGTGCATGCATGTTTGGATTTTGCAGCTAAGGCTTTCTGTGGGCTGAGGTAGCTAGTCAACTTACACATGACCCTCCTTAGTTACCTTATGTAGCGGCTGCACGATTTCGGCATGACACTAGTACTTTTAATAATGGAGCAGCCCGGCTCGCTAGTTTAGTTGGTTAACCTGACTTCGCAGCAACGGGTGACAAACTACTTGTGGTCTGGGTTCACCCCCGCGGGTAGGCAAAAAAGCCACATTTCTTCCAGATTTAACGGGATGTGTCATGAAATCAAGAGTTGCAATATCCATAGTACCGAGCCAAAGGGTTAACAACCCAGATAAACCATTATAATTTGATCAAGTGCGCCTCGAAGTTTGATCAGACAGTCAGGGTAACCTCTCATCGGCAATGGATATCACATAAGCTGAAAACTGTAATTTTGTGACATTAGATTCCACAAATAGACTACTATCTACATGTTTTGTCAGTCCACTTGTGTAACATGTTTGAAGAACACTACATTAGATAACATTTGACAGTGACCTGTTTGGATTTGGGGTTTCTTTTCTTTAGATCTTGTCTTTCTTAACTATCAGATCTCACTGTTTAGACTGGATGACTTTTGACAAGTGACCTGTTTAGATTTGGGATTTCATTTCTTTATCTCTTGTCTTTCTTAACTCAACTATCAGATTTCACTGTGTAGACTGAATGACCTTTGACGAGTGACCTGTTTAGATACAGAAATTCTGTTCTTTATCTCAGTGCCCCATATCCCTGTAATCTACATCAGGGCTATTCAACTGGCAGCCTGTCGGCCACATATGACCTGCAGAGTCCAAGCAAGTGGCCTGCAGATCACTGTCAGTTGTACTGCATTAATTCTCTTTCTATGTGGGGCTGGAACTTTTGGCTCGTCACGGTCCTCATTTTCAAAATTTCGGTCCTTGAGTAAGTTTAGCTGAATAGCCCTGATCTACATGATCTTTGACGATTGACCCGTGACATTTAGATATACAGATTCTTTTCTTATCTCAATTACTCATATCCCTCACCGTATGGGTTCCGGGGTCCCATTGTGGGGAAAACAAGAATAGACCCACTGCCTCCCCAAGCATGTCGTAAGAGTAGACTAATTGGGGCTTCCTTCAAAGTTGGAGTGCATCTGCCTGAGGGGCCAGGAACCAACACTCTGCATACAATTAAGCAAGACCTGTAAAAAATGGTTTCACACCCAAAACTCAGCTCCTGGAACAAGCCAGAGTCCAGAAATGGATGAACAGCCATGTCTTTCCGCCGGGGTTTACAGCCGGTAAACGCAAACATTCCCTCAGATGTCATTATATAACCTAAATGTTGAAAATGATTGTCCCACATAAATTATAAAGTGCTAATTAGCTGGGGGATACTCTGTTGCAGGGGTGCTATGTTCCAGCCGCAAAATGCAGACTGACACCGGTGGACAGGATTTTCACGAGACTTGGAGCCAGCGATAGAATCATGGCAGGCAAGTATACATCAGCCGTTCGCAGTAAACAATCAAGCACTATCATGAAACAACACATTGTCGTTATCAAACAACATGTTGTCATTATCAAGCACTGTCATGAAACAACACATAGTCATTATCAAGCACTGTCATGAAACAACATATTGTCATTATCAATCACTGCCATGAAATAACACATTGTCATTATCAAGCACTGTCATGAAACAACACATTGTCATTATCATGCACTGTCATGAAACAACACATTGTCTTTATCATGCACTGTCATCAAACAACACATTGTCTTTATCATGCACTGTCATCAAACAACACATTGACTTTATCATGCACTGTCATCAAACAACACATTGTCATTATCAAGCACTGTCATCAAACAACAAATTGTCATTATCAAGCACTGTCATGAAACAACACATTGTCATTATCATGCACTGTCATGAAACAACACATTGTCTTTATCATGCACTGTCATCAAACAACACATTGTCATTATCAAGCACTGTCACCAAACAACAAATTGTCATTATCATGCACTGTCATGAAACAACACATTGTCTTTATCATGCACTGTCATGAAACAACACATTGTCATTATCAAGCACTGTCATCAAACAACAAATTGTCATTATCAAGCACTGTCATGAAACAACACATTGTCATTATCATGCACTGTCATCAAACAACACATTGTCATTATCAAGCACTGTCATGAAACAACACATTGTCATTATCATGCACTGTCATCAAACAACAAATTGTCATTATCAAGCACTGTCATGAAACAACACATTGTCATTATCAAGCACTGTCATCAAACAACACATTGTCATTATCAAGCACTGTCATGAAACAACACATTGTCATTATCATGCACTGTCATCAAACAACACATTGTCATTATCAAGCACTGTCATCAAACAACACATTGTCATTATCATGCACTGTCATCAAACAACACATTGTCATTATCAATCACTGCCATGAAATAACACATTGTCATTATCAAGCACTGTCATGAAACAACACATTGTCATTATCATGCACTGTCATGAAACAACACATTGTCATTATCATGCACTGTCATGAAACAACACATTGTCATTATCAAGCACTGTCATGAAACAACACATTGTCTTTATCATGCACTGTCATCAAACAACACATTGTCATTATCAAGCACTGTCATCAAACAACAAATTGTCATTATCAAGCACTGTCATGAAACAACACATTGTCATTATCATGCACTGTCATCAAACAACACATTGTCATTATCAAGCACTGTCATCAAACAACAAATTGTCATTATCATGCACTGTCATCAAACAACACATTGTCATTATCAATCACTGCCATGAAATAACACATTGTCATTATCAAGCACTGTCATCAAACAACACATTGTCATTATCAAGCACTGTCATGAAACAACACATTGTCATTATCAATCACTGCCATGAAACAACACATTGTCATTATCATGCACTGTCATGAAACAACACATTGTCATTATCATGCACTGTCATAAAACAACACATTGTCATTATCAAGCACTGTCATCAAACAACACATTGTCATTATCATGCACTGTCATCAAACAACATATTGTCATTATCAATCACTGCCATGAAATAACACATTGTCATTATCAAGCACTGTCATCAAACAACACATTGTCATTATCAAGCACTGTCATCAAACAACACATTGTCATTATCAAGCACTGTCATGAAACAACATGTTGTCAATATCTGGTTGTATTAATGAGAACACATTGTTACATTATACATAATGTAGGCAGGCCCATATTTAGGATATATGAAACCATGTGTTTTTCGGTCTGTCTTTATTCTGTGCCCTGTGGGTTCTAGTGCAAAGACGTTCTAATTATAATATTCTTAGATAGATTTGGATAGGACTCACCTGACTGTGATTTTTTAAAACATTTCATGGAGGGTTTGATTCTGGAATTAACTGAAGCTCTTTAATTTGTCAAACAATTTTATGGTGAAGATAGATGTGTAACATACTCAGGCAATAATCTGTGATATGGTTCAGCAGAAAGTATACATTTTAAACATAACTCACTATAATCTGTGATAACCATTCTGCAGAAAGTATACATTTGGAACATACTCAGACTATAATCTGTGATACGATTCTGCAGAAAGTATACATTTGGCACATACTAATGCAATCTGTCAGTATATTTTCTTAGTGTACAGGTGTAGAATCTCAAGATGACATCATACTTCACTTGGCAGGCTTGGCAGATCAGCTGCTGTGGCAGTTTTAGAAGGCTTTGGTTCATATTTTTTCCAATCCTTTGGAAGATTGTAACTCTCAGGCTTTCACTGGCAGATGAGTCACTCTATAATTGCTATGTTGCCCTGCTTGTGAAAAACATACAGAATGCTCATCACTGTCCTATGTGAAAAATTGAACAGACAGCAGTCCTGACAAAACCCAATAGCTTGTACGTGCATCAGGGGCATAAGGCAGCCACCAGAGTTGCCAACACCTATAGTCTTTTACTAGAATTGCTATTCAAAGCAGGATCAGCTTCATAAGAACAGTCACAAATAATGAAAGACATTTGCACCATCAAATCTTCATTGGTAATGGCGACCTCACATTTGCTTCATATAGAAGATGAACAGTAAATAAAAGAGAAAGAAAAACTGGCGGGTATTGACTTATTAAAAAAAAAAAGCTCTGATCCTTTTCATGCTGTTTGCACATCAGATGTAGTGGTACTGACTTGTGTTTTGTATTTGCTATCGATGTAGGTGAGAGCACATTCTTTGTGGAGTTGAGTGAGACGTCCTCTATTCTTCAGCATGCTACAAGACATTCACTAGTTCTGATGGATGAATTAGGTACATTTGTAATCTTGTAAAATTTATGTTCCATTGTGTGCCTCTGAAAGTGATTGGGGAAAGGGGTAGGGGCTGTGAATGATGTATGTTTTCAAATAATTACTTCAATTGCAAAATAAGTACTACAGTATCCTCTTGTAGATCACATACAGAGAGGCCTCACCACAGTGAACTTTTTATGTTTATTGAACGGATTAACATTATTGCTCCATTCTACTTCTAACCCAAGCCTGAGTCTGAAGAATCTCAGCGCAATGCACGAACTTCATTTCACCAATGAGGATCCTGAAATACTTTGGGTTGATTTTGGACTCCAAATTTTGTCCCGACAGCGCTGTTAGGCTACTCTTTTCGATTTCCAACTGCCAAGTTTTTTTTTTAAACGTGCGCAACTATACACACGGGCGTCTGGTTTTACTACCCAGAGACCAGGGGAAATTACTAGAAGTCCACGTAAAAAAAATTTCAGCCTTCACCAGGGCTTGAACTCAGGACCTCCAGCACTTGAGGCAGACACCATACCTTGAGATCACTCAGCTCCATGAGTGCATGAACTACGTAGCACCAGTGATAATTCTGATGTATGTATTCTAAAAGCTTTTTCTTCAGCGTCCCCAGCCCTTGAAACTCATTGCTGCAGATATCCCTCATCTCCATTTATTTCTATGACTGTCCTTCTCTCTCTCTCCACTTGGTGTCTCCGCGTGTTTGTTGGTTTGCCTGGAGATGATCTCCCAAGTGTCTTGGTCCGCGTCATGGTCTAAAGCCATTCAACTTGACAGACATTCTGTTTCTTTTTCTTGTGCATTCATGTGAAGATGTAAATGGGTTGTACCTTTTTACAAGATGGCAGCATTTGACCTACATATAAATGTGTTTTGCCTTTTTACAAGATGGCAGTATTTGACCTACATATAGTGTTTTGCCTTTTTACAAGATGGCAGCTTTTGACTGACACATCTGACTTCTGCAGGAATTTGTTGCCTAGGTTAGCCTTCCCAGTTACAACCATTTTAAAATCACCTGTAGGTTTATCTTTGAAACATTTGATTGTTGTCCTCTCATATTGCCATGCATTTTAACAAACTCTAGCTACTTCAGTAAAATTTTTTAAATGCCCTCTACACCAATAAAACCAGCACAGTTAGATAGCTGTAAACAATCTATTTCCAATGGTACCTCATTTAGGCTTGTATGTCATTTCTGAGCTGAGATATGTAGGTTTTTGTGGAGATGAGATGTAAGAAACAGCCGCTAAAACCTGTGACCCAGAAACAAGTTTTTTACTGCGCAACCTACTGCGCAGTTCTGTATCGGCTTTGTTTACATTGGACTGTCATTGGACAAGATGGCAGGCAATGAGACACAGCCACTGGCTGAGCCAGCGATTGCCTGAAAAATGTCACTGTACATCTACCAAGCCACAGTTCAGTAAGAAATTTTATACACAAATGTAAAATTGGACGGAGAATTCAATTACAACTAGCATTACCAGGACGAGTAACAGTTAAAGCCTAAAGCCAACCTGAAAAACTTATCGCTATTTTCAATCAAACTGATGTAACAGAAAAACAGAGGACGTCCGGCTGTCGTAGACATGCGCTGTTAATCGGATTCCTTCCCGCTGTTTTCAGCCATTTAGAGTGGGTGAAAATCACACCAATCCCAAAATGTCATGAGAGATTAGGACCCATCCCGAAACCCCAGCCGACATTTCCGAAACAAGTTTCAAACGGTTTCCATGGTAACAGAAATTCTCGAAAAGATCGCAAATTTCCGAAACTGTAGTCCCTACAAACTCACTCTACACAGCATTTAACATGCACAGAGAAAAACTGAGCACAGATAGATATGACTGTAGCTCAGTTACACAAGTTCTGTTAACATTTATCAGTACTGAAATGTCTTATTCTGATCTGTCTAGGCAGGGGAACAGCCACTTACGATGGCACAGCCATTGCTTGTGCTGTAGTGCAGGAGCTGTCTCAGAACATCAAGTGCAGATCACTCTTTTCAACACATTATCACTCTCTTGTGGAAGAGTTTAAAGATGATACAAATGTCAGACTGGGACATATGGTGAGCAAACACCTGCTAATTATTTGTTTTTGGTAATTTGGTTTCTGGCAGAGAACTAAAAAAGTGGAGTTTCTTACAATGACTTTATTTACAAGAATGTAAGATTTAATTGTCCTCTTTTGTCAATCAGTACCACTGGGAGGACAGTTTGCTTTATTGCACTCTGTAGGTAGCAATGGCAATTGTAGAATTAAATACATGGTGTCAAAAACTGGCTCTCCTAGCAGATTTGGCCGGCAAGCTAGACGGCGTCGACCGGCTTAGTGGGAGTTATGTCCCTTCGCCAGACTCAAAACAAGTCGCGGAAAAAGTCACGAATCAAATGACATACTTACCTACCATCATCCAGGTGCGTGTAGGGTTGCGTACGGTTGCGTCTAGGGTTACCTATCATCCTACGGTTGCGCGTAGAGCTGCGTAGGGTGTCTATCATCATCATACGGTTGCGTGTAGGGCTGTGTAGGGTGTCTATCATCGTCATACGGTTGCGTGTAGGGTTGCTTAGGGTTTGGGTTAGCGGTAGGGTTAGGGGTTTGGGTTAGGGTTAGAGTTAGGGTTAGGGTTAGCGGTAGGGTTAGGTTTAGGGTTATGGTTAGGGGTTAGGGTTAGGGTTAGATGTGAAAATTTTCACATAAGAGGTCGAAATACTGGCCGACAATCTGATGTTTGTGGGAGTGGCGCCACTGGAAGTGTGGCAAATATGACGGCAATAGCGCGCGGCTGGTGCCCTATCGGTGGCGAATTGTCTGTGTCAGTAGCATCCACCATCCGCCGACTGTTTGCGCGTGCATGCGACTGCGCGCGATTATAGGGAACTACTGTGTCACAATTGTCACATCTAACGCTACACCTAACCCTAACCCTACCCCTAACTCTATCTCTAACCCTAACGCTACCCCTAACCCTAACCTTAACCCTAACGCTACCCCTAATCCTAATCCTAACCCTAACCCAAACCCTAATCTTACCGCTAACCCTAACCCAACCCCTAACCACGCAAATTTATCGGTCATTAAAGCTTACAGATCGGCAAAACACCCACAGACAGACACACAGAAAAAAAAAAAAGAAACCCCCCCCCCCCCCCCCCCCCCCCCAGATTTTCCCGCAGCGTCAAAAGAAAAACCCAGATCTGGGGGACACAACCAAGCATTGGCAGCCCTGATGTCGACCTCACTGTCGTGTTTGAGTCGTGACTTTTTCCGCTCGTTGTTGTGAGTGCGGCCAAGGGAAAGAACTCCCACTACGCCGACCGAAGCCGACCTACTTGCCGGCTAAATCTGCTAGGAGAGCCCAAAAACTCTGTATTTTAATATCTTGTGAATTGCAGGAATTTACATGACATAAGATGGACACAAAGAACAAGGTTTAAATACTATTTTATGGATGGTCAATATAATCTTTTTAGGATATTGTGTTGCATACAGTGCAAGACTTGCTTATCTTGTCATGTATTGAAGCAACAACAGTCATCTTAAGACATCTGGTCATAAATGGAAGCAAGAATGTGTTTGATACATCTGATAGATTCTTGTTCTTTTCATTCTCACTGCCAGTTGTGGTCAGATGAGAAGGCTACAGTCCTCTACGAAGTCTGTGGTGCAACATGTGTCTTTCACTGTTAAAATACAGCTTGGTTTCCATTGGAATACCCACCAGCCAAACCTGCGATCTCTCTGCTGCATGTAGAGAGCATGACTGTAGCACATGTTCAGTATTCTGTGGAGTCTGTCCATATGGGCACAGTTCTGAATCCCCTGTCTTGAATTTCTTCTACATATGGCTACAGACTTTGTTGTGTGCAGTACGCAGTCTAAATATAATGGTCTGTTTTTTTCTGGGTGAGAAGGTTGATGGGGTCTTTAGGATTGTGTCCTTTATGGGAAGTATTTCAGTGGATTCTAATGGCTGCTTTGACCTGAGTTTCATTTTCCTCATGTGGAGTGACTTCTTAAAGCTTATCAGCTAGTTATGTCATTTCAGTTAGCTGAAGAGGAGCGGCTGGGCAAAGGTTAAAACGCTGGGTCTTAAGAGGAAGAGGGGTTCGAATCCTCACTAAAGCTGGGGATTTTTTTCTGTCGGTGGCAAAATAAAAGCCTCACCTGCACAGTCGTGACGACAGCACTACTCATGCGGCCGTAATTCTTCAGGCTCAAAGACCCCCCCCCCCCCCATTCCCCCCTCCCCCTGCCTACGCCGCAAAAGTGGTATGGTGAAGGCAGTAATTGGCAGTTTGGCAGTTAGCTGAAATATATAGCAACAAAAAAGAAGTAATAACAAGACGTCAGTTCATGTCCACGTTTCGCTGTCTGCCTGAAGGTGATCAGTTCAAATACATGTCTTGTGATTTATAGACTGAAACTGGAGTGTGGTCATCAAGTCTGTCGACAGCCTTCTGTCTCATAATACTGCCAATCATTTTGGATACATCATCCCTGTCATGATGTCAGAGTGTCCGGTATCCTCCTTCTCTTATGCTCTGTCTCTTTTCCCTCTCAGCTTTCCTGATGTCATGGCATATTTCAGTTTTCCCATTTTTCTGCTTCTGGTGTGACTAATCAGTTCTTTCTATGAGTTAATTTGTTTTAAGACATTTTCTTGTGTAAAAATTTATAAAAGCCACTCACATCATTAGGTATTAACCAAACTCTCTGTAACTTTCTCCAGGCTTGTATGGTAGAAAATGAGAATGAAGAGGACCCCTCACAAGAGACCATAACCTTCTTGTACAAGTTTGTGAAGGGGGCATGTCCCAAGAGTTACGGCTTCAATGCTGCCCGACTTGCAAGCATTCCCGAAGAGGCAAGTCATTGAATATTGGTTTTACTGAATGCCTTGTTTTCTGTAGCATATTCTGAAATTATTGTGTGTTTTATGGGTTTAAATGTCTTGTAGTGCCACAGCCGATTGGACAGAACAGCAGAAGGCATGGTACCAGGAAAGGGCCAGAGGCTGACAATCATGAAGATGGGCACAGGATATAAGTGAATTGGACGAAAGACCCGATTTATTTAAGGCAAGCTGTGATGGAGGTTTGGCAAAGGATCTGCTATATGATTATAAATAAGTTTGGCAAAGGATCTGGTATATGATTATAAATAAGTTTGGCAAAGGATCTGCTATATGATTATAAATAAGTTTGGCAAAGGATCTGCTGTATGAGGATAAATAAGGATCTGGTATATGATTATAAATAAGTTTGGCAAAGGATCTGGTATATGATTATAAATGAGTTTGGCAAAGGATCTACTATATGATTATAAATAAGTTTGGCAAAGGATCTGCTATAAGATTATAAATAAGTTTGGCAAAGGATCTACTATAAGAGGATAAATAAGTTTGGCAAAGGATCTGCTATATGAGGATAAATAAGTTTGTCAAAGGATCTGCTATATGAGGATAAATTTACCTTTTTTAATACAAATAAATTTATTTATCTGTATTTGTTTTATGGGTATTTAAATGTTGCGATAGACATCTTGAGTTGATGTAGTTAACTTCTGGTGGCTGGAGATAAGCATGGCCCAACATAGTAGTTGTAACGGATTCACAGAGCATGCTTGGGAGAACTGAAACTGGCATCCTACAGGTGTAGTGGCTGGCATCATTTGATAAAACTCAGATCAGGAACATATCATGGGTTTTCTGTCCAGGACATTCAGGGGTGTGGGGAAATGAGTAGGCTGTTAGACTGGCTGCAGCGGCTCCTCTGGATGGTGAGCCACAGTATGATCAAGCGAGCATGGTGAAGGCTCTCTGTGATCAGCTGGACAGCGCATAAGAACAGACCAAGTATCCGTGCATTGACTGACTAATTCAGGGATTGGGGAAAGGGGGGGGGGGGGGAAGGGTGGGTTGAATACCTTCAGACACATTATTTTAGCATGTCAAGAAAAGGGGAAAACTAAAATATGCCATGACATCAGGAAAGCTGAGAGGGAAAAGAGACAGAGCATAAGATAGGGAGGATGCTAGACACTCTGACATCAGGACAGGGAAGATGTATCCAAAATGATCCTGGAAGGTATTCAACACTGAAGGGAATGCAAGGCCAAACTTTCAATCACATTGTAGTTAGTACAGTTAGCATATTGTCTTTTTGTTGGCTGCTAAGGAGACGGAGCCATTGTGGGAATGTTCTGAGCGCAAGGATATTAATTCTTGATTCACCATCCATCCATCCTTTCATTTATTTATTCTTGTTCCTCCATACAACTGCAGGTTATTCAGTGTGCTGTCTCAAAATCCAAGCAGTTTGAACATTTGGTTGAAAACCACAAAATGTTCAGGTAAGCAGTTTTCTTCAATAATTAATTTCAATGGAACACATGTGATCTACAAGTAAATCTAAAGCCACAGCCACGTGTCCATTCCGCACTTCCGGCGACTTAATTTGTGGTTCTCCGGCGACTATCGCCATCACCATGAGTCCCCTGCGCCGCTCGCGCGGCGTGGATTGGGGCTAAACTAGATGGCTAGGACCCACGAGCAGCTGCTTCCGCATCTCCTGAAGCTTTGCTCGTGGGTCCTAGCCATCTAGTTTAGCCCAATCCACGTCGCGTGAGCGGTGGAAAACCGCCAAAGAACCGCAAATTAAGTCACGTGACTGTGGCTCGAAAGGATATTTTGCGGCCGCCATCTTTAGTGCCCGAAGTTCGGAGGATAGCCTAAATATCCTCATCGAAGAGGTATTAAAGTGCTTCTACTTCTTCTTCTTCTTGGTGGTGGTGGTGAGGTGTGGGTGGGTGGTGGTGGTATAAACATGGGAATCATCAGCACTGCTACAGGGTTGTTTGTGTACCTGAGCTGAATCTCCTTAGCGTGGCCTCAAACAGCTTGGCACTGTAATGGGGTTTGTGCAGTCGAGTTAAGATGTTCCTTGTGTGATCTGAAAAAAGATTAAGGTTACAGTGGGGTTTGTGCAGTCGAGTTAAGATGTTCCTTGTGTGATCTGAAAAAAGATTAAGGTTACAGTGGGGTTTGTGCAGTCGAGTTAAGATGTTCCTTGTGTGATCTGAAAAAAGATTAAGGTTACAGTGGGGTTTGTGCAGTCGAGTTAAGATGTTCCTTGTGTGATCTGAAAAAAGATTAAGGTTACAGTGGGGGTTTGTGCAGTCGAGTTAAGATGTTCCTTGTGTGATCTGAAAAAAGATTAAGGTTACAGTGGGGTTTGTGCAGTCGAGTTAAGATGTTCCTTGTGTGATCTGAAAAAAGATTAAGGTTACAGTGGGGTTTGTGCAGTCGAGTTAAGATGTTCCTTGTGTGATCGGAAGAAGATTACGGCTATAGTGGAGTTTGTGCAGTCGAGTTAAGATCTTGTATTTGAATCTGAAGGAGGAGATATAATGGGGTTTAGGCAGCTGAATCCAGAAATTCCCAGTGTTATCCGAGAGAAGAGATCTGAGCTTACCTTGATAGTTTAAGTTGAATAAAATGGTCCTTATATGCAATCAGTCAAAATTTAAGAATGTACATGTTCTTTGTTGTTGGTAACAAAATATTGGATTTTACAGGCTCAAAATGTAAAACAAAAATTTGTTGTATGTGCAATCTAGATACCCAGTAAGGCAGCTCAGTTAACATTCTTAAAACACTTTCTGCTGCCACCCGTTTGAGAATCAGCTGTACACACATGTGGTGATTGTAACTGACTGACAGAGCATGTTGAGAAAGGTGGAGACAGGCATGCTGCTTGCAGAGTGGCAAGCATCACTTCAGAGGTCCCGGGTAGTAAACATCCTTTGGATATTTTCTCCAGTTAATGCCGGTGTTGCGAGAAATGAGCAGGCAGATAAGTTGTCTGGTTCTGCACCACTTGGTGGTGAATTGATTGATGACAAGTTGGATATTGTGAGGGTCCTTTGGGAGCGAGTGAACAGAGCGGAGGCACAGGTAGATCATTACGGACTGAGGAGAATGGCAAAGGAGTTACCAGGGGATGTGGCCAACGCTCAGCATTCAAGAGAAATACATGACAGTTTTACAATCAGACAGTTACGGGCACAATCAGAATTGTAACTCTTCGCTTGCTGCTGAAGATGGGGACAGAGCGCTTATGCGAGTGTCCTGAGTGCTGTGATGTCAATTCCTAATTCAGCATTTAGCAGAACCCTTTCTGTATCAAGCAGCAGTTACTTCCATCCTATCTCTGGTTATTGTTGGCACATTTTTATCAATCCAGACTGTAGTGTTTTATTGTGCTATACAGGGACATGGAAACACAGTGCCAGTCAAGGCCTGAGATGAAGTCCCTCTCTTTAGTAGCATAAAGCCTTATCAGTATTGTAGAGACGATGGGTTGTCCATGCAGCATGATCTCTCTCTCTATGGTGATAACAACTAGGCAAAAGCTACAAACATTAGCTGTACACAAGCCACCGCTTGAGCTCTTCATTGACAAGCTACCTATTGTTAATGTAGTTGAACACAAAACATTAGGTGTTTTAATTGACAGCCATCTAACTTGGAGTTCCCATGTTCATGCCATGTCCAAAAAAGTAGCACAAAAAGTATATCAACTTGGAAAAATTCAGCACTTTCTGGACGAAAATACACGTAAAATATTTTACGTATCCTACATTCAAACGCATATTGACTATTGTTCCACAATTTGGGATGGCTGCTCCAAATCTAATGTCAAACGGCTGAGTTCTCTACAAAATAGGGCCTTACGCCTAGTTTCCGATAGAAACTACGTTGAGAAAAATCTTTTATATGGACATCTAAGGCTTCTGCCATTTAGTAAACATTTAATTTTTAATAAGGCCAAATTTATTCACAAAATCCTATCTAAAGATACTCCAAATTACATAGACCGATTTATTCAATCTAATCCTAAGAATAGCAAGCGACTAGGTTTATTACATTTGCCTAAACCCAGAATTGATTTATTTAAAACAAGTCTAGCATATTCTGCTGCTCATTTATGGAACCATCTTCCACCCGATCTGAAAACTACAAAAAGTCCTTACTCATTTAACCGCAAACTCTTTCATTTCATGATTATCAGTGATTACATGCCACCTTAAATGTAGTTAATAATCCACAATGCATTAATAGTTATAATTAATTGCAGTACGTATGATATGTTTGTATGCGTATATGTGTGACATGCTGGCGTGTGTAGGCATATGTGTGTATGTATGATTCTGTGTATGCATGGGTAACTGTATACGTTTGTGTGTATGTATCTGTGTGTAGGCGTGTGTCTGTTTGTCTGTATGGTGTCAGTGTGCGTGTCAGTCTGTGTTGTGTGTGTGTGTGTGTTTTTATGTCTATCTGTATGTGTGGCTGCGTGTGTGTCTGTGTGTGTGATTGTATGTGGATATGTGCGGGTGTGGCTTGGCTGCATGTTTGTCTGTGTGTGTGTGTCTGTCTGTTTGTGTGCATCTATGCTGTGTCTGTAGGTGTTTCTGCGTGTGTCTGTGTGTCTATGCCTGCGTGTGCCTGTGGCTGTGTGTTTCTCTGTGTGTTGTTTCGTGTGTATTTGTATGTTCAAATTTTTGATAATGTGTGTGTGTGTGTGCGTCTGCATGTGTGTGTCTGTGCGAGTATTTGTGCGTCTGTGGGTGTGTTAGTATGTGTTTGTGTCCGTCTCTGTGTGTCAGTGTGTGTGTGTGCCATTATGTGTCTGTAGGTGTGTATGGCTGCATGTGTATATGTGTCTGTCTGTGGCTGTGCGTGGCTTTGTGTGTATCTGTGTGAGTCTCTATCGGTGTGTCTATTATATTATGTCTGCGTGTCTCTGCTTGTGTCGGGTTATGCCTCTGTGTGCGTATGTCTGACTGTGCGTGTCTGTGTGTGTATATCTTTGTATGTGTGGGTGTTGCGTATGTCAATGTGTGTGTCTGTTTCCCTGCCTGCGTGTGTGTATGTGTCCCCGTATGTGTGCCCGTGACTGCATGTGTGTGTGTCTGAATGTGTCTGGATTGTATGCGTGTGTGTTTTAGAGCGTGTGTATGAGTGTATGTATGTATGTATGTGTCCCCGTATGTGTGCCCGTGACTGCATGTGTGTGTGTCTGAATGTGTCTGGATTGTATGCGTGTGTGTTTTAGAGCGTGTGTATGAGTGTATGTATGTATGTATGTATGCATGCATGCATGTATGTATGTATGTATGTATGTATGTATGTATGTATGTGTGTGTGCATGTTCGTATGTATGTGGATGTATGTGTGTACTTAGTGCCTATATGTTTGTGTGTAAGTGAGTCATTGGGATTGTGTGTGTATGTGGGTGTGTGTGTTCGCGCGTGAGCGTGCGTACATATTTTACCAGCCATGCTTTTGTTTTTGACTTCATATATATAATATGCATATTATTACATGAAAATAACATGCTTAATTGATGAAATACATCTGCTGTGTGAAAGATGGAAGTTTGGAAGGGCCGAATGTAAGACAGGCCTGCGTGCCTAATTTGTAACCCTTTGAAAATAAAGTTTGTTCGTTCGTTCGTTCTCTCTGCCTGCCTTCTTTACTGCAAAGGAAAGGTAACACCAATAACTGTGGAATTGTTTCTGCCCAACTTGTTTTCCATTATCGTCATTTCTGCTCTTCAGCCCATATGGTAAAAAGCAGCTAATTAAGGTTTGCTGAAATTAAAGGTGTTGGGTGCAGAAATCGCGGACTAACTGTAAACCACCCTTTTAAGGGCGAACACATAAGATAAAAAGAGTTATTAGTCTCCCCCAGGCTCCGCCCATATACATAGTAGCTCACTTCTGATTGGTAGTTCCTGACCCTGTCTCCTTGGCACAAGGTTACGGAAGTGTTCTGCAATGCCGCTGATATCGCGTGTTGTATATTTCAGCACGCCAGCGCTTTTAACACTCCAAAAACATGAAGAAAACTGGCCCTAACACAACCTCCATAGAGAGTGCTGCAACCTATGTCACAGGCATTCTCTTTCTCAGAATGAAAATGTAAATGCAAGACAATGCAGAAAGCAAACAACAGAGCGGGACACACCTGTAACCTTCAGGAAAGTCGACCAGCCCAACAAACTTGTGAATCAAAAGTGATTTACTTTGTTTGGGGAGATTTACCTGAATCTAACCTTAAAAAGGTTGAACCTACCATTCATATTTCGAGACACAGCTAAGGATAGTTGGCATGAGCCTGTAAAACTTAAGCTGCAAAATCAACTAATTCTGAACAAGTTGCCAGAGGCTGGCTCGCATGAATTGGTTGAGAGCCTTTGCTCCACTGGGAGATTAAAAAGATGCAAAGTTACTGAACCACACATGATAGGGTACCAAGACGAGGGCTTTTAGAGGTCAAGACTTTTCTAACCTTTCTGAGGTCATCCTAGACACAGCTAAGATGCTGGGTGCCTGACCAGTGTAGCTAGGATCTAGGATCCACATTCCCTTTTTAAATAGAATGTGCACACAACACACAAGTCCTGGAACAAGACCAACATCCAGAAGTGGATGAACAACCAGGACTTTTGAGTTTAAAACTGGTGAAAGCTAAGAAAAAGAAGAAGAAGAAAGGCAGAAACAGACAGAAGTAATTCCTAGTTATGTAGTCAGAAATGTTCTAAATCATATATATTGTTTATGATTTTCCAGGAGAATTTGGTCAGCCCAGGATGTGCATACTTTGAAGTCACTTCTAATTGATATCAAGTGTTAAAGTGTACAGACGAACCAGTTTTGTTTTCCACGTTGTTCATTTAAAGTTCATCTTCATCATATATAAGTGCTCAGATCTTCTCTTGAGTGTCTCAGAGTGTTTTTAGGCTAACAGCTCCCATTCTGTTCTGGCTGATGTAACAATGGTTGGCTCCCGCATGGTTTCTCTGTCTTACTGCTGCAGTTAGTACACCCAGGGTATGCAGTCATTTCAGTGAAGAATAATTTTCCACGAAACTGAAAGCCTCACATCGTTTAGTCTCTCATACGGCATTGATGATTTCTTTCCTGTCCATAGGTGGCTCATTCCTGATATTTGCAATGCCAACACTCTTATTGCCTATTACACCTTTCCTTTACATTGTGTCAAAGAACTGAATTGGACTGTGTGAAAGTCACCAATAAAGAGATGAAAGATTTTGAAAAAGCATAAGTTAAAAAACATTGAATCACCTTTGTCCATATGATGTCATTTCTGACATCATTTGCATTATGCCTAAGTGCACTTTTGACAAATTTTACCTACATGAATTTTCAGGATTTAGTTGTCACTTGAAAACAAACAAAAAAGACCATTTTCCATGCCTTTATGCATACTGAGCATATAGGGCTAGACCTATATTTTATAGATCAGTCGGCACTGTGTTGGTGATTTGGTCAGCATCATTCTGACCACATTTACTTCCCAGGATTTTACCTGGGACCCATTTAAAAATGTGTCGACCTGAGAGCCAAGGTCATTTTTGAAAAACGTCCAGCTCTGTCAGGACCTGAACCCACGATCTTCAGATGTGCAGCTGAGTGTCAACACCACGACGGCTCCCTTTGCCACTTTACAGCAGTACTATTCAACTGGCAGCCCGGAGGCCACATCTGGCCCGCGGAGGCCTAGCAACTGGCCCATGGATCATTGCCAGTTGTACTGTATTAATGATCTATCTGTGTTTAAGCTCAGACCTCTAGCCCGTGACGATCCCTATTTCAAAGAACTTGACACCTGAATAAACTCAGTTGAATAGCACAGCTTTACAGTATGTCAAATGCATACATGGAAATTCCAACTCCAGACAAATCAAAATTAAGCATTACTTTTCACACAGCTACAAATTTTTATTTGCCACTTCAGAGAGAAGCATGATTTTTCATTTAAGGACTTAGACCTTAGTTGACTTTGGGGTAACACCATCGTAATTTTACAGGGTGTTTCTAAAGTCTCACTACATTTTGTAAGCAGAACAAATTGGAAAAACGAAGCACACATTTTTCAAATTTATTCTGCATACAAAGTGTAATGTGACTTTACAAACACCCTGTGTTATCACAGTGCTGCTAAGTAGTTGACCTTTAGTAGTCCAAGTATGTTTCAAGTGAGCCACCGACTGTCTGAGGCAATTATAACCTTGGTACCTGTGTGTTTCTGAGGCAATTATAACCTTGGTACCTGTGTGTTTCTGTGGCAATTTAGTTACTACCACATTTTTTTCCTTTTGATTCCTATGTTCACATCCTTTTGGATTAGATGTACCTGTTGACACATTTACTTTAAATAAGATTGTTCTTATAGTGGAGGCGGATGTCAGTACAAATATGTTTGACTGAATGTGAAAAGTAATACAACCGTGAGGTTTTGATTGAATGAGAATAGAATGTCGAAGTTATAACAATCTGTTTGATTTGAACAAAATGTCAGAGTGATTACAATCTGTTTGACTGAATGTGAACAGAATTTCAAAGAGATACCAATAGTTTTGATCAAATGTGAATAGAATGTCAAAGAAAAAACCAGTATGTGTTTTGATTAAACATGATCAGAATGCCAGAGTGATACTAGTGTGGTTTTGATTTTAAATGTGAATAGAATGTCAAAGTGACACCAGTCTGGTTTTGATGGAATGTGAATAGAATGCCAAATATCAGTCTGAGGTTTTGATTGAATTTCAAAGTAATACCAATCTGGTTGTAATTAAATATTATAATGTTGTGTTCACAGCAGCTTCTGTAAAAACAATGTAGTGTATGAAAACTTTATATGGTTTAAACAAGCCAATAAAATCATATCAGTTTGTACACAGTGGTTTATTTTTCATTTACTTAATTTTCTTTAAGCTGTGAAAAAAATCAGGCAGGCATGTGAAATGATTTGTTGCTAAGGGTGTATGTCAGCTTTCCAGAAAATAACCGCACACCTGTAGATTAGAATGCCATACTACTGGACTGAATAAAACCACAAATGACAAATAAATGCTGGGGTTGATTTGCGAAGTCAACCTACCATCCAAAATCGTGTTAATAATGAAACTATCAGGCAAACTGTGGGAACGACACCTTGTACTAGATTCATTGAGAAACAGCAGATCAAGTGGTTTGGCTATCTCGTTAGAATGCAGCAAGATCAAATACCATCACAAGCACTACGTCTCAGAAGATCAGCTTCAAGAGCAAGAGGACGCCAGTGGCAGTCAATGTGCACTGGATCGCAAATTATCCCTCCCCCCCACGACGCTTAACGACAGAAGTGGTTTATGATGATGATGATGATCTTTTTATGAATATTTAATGAAAAATGTAAACAAACATCTAATTTTTATGTACCCCTTATTTGCGGTATA
The DNA here is from genome assembly GCA_905116865.2 of Candidula unifasciata. NCBI lineage: Eukaryota > Metazoa > Mollusca > Gastropoda > Stylommatophora > Geomitridae > Candidula > Candidula unifasciata. The sequence goes on from CAJHNH020001734.1 coordinate 47,357, forward strand.
TAAAAAACAGACACTGATTCAAAGCAAATAATCAGCATCCTTACAGTAAATTGGTCAGCTCTGTGGTTAGGTCGATGCGAACGCTTCGTAATGCCTAGTTCGATCCCAGCTGCAGGCCATAGGCCTTGGGTTGGTTTCGACAGTGGTACCAAGAAAGTCGGCCGTCCAGAAAGCAATGACAAACTACTAGATGTAAATTTGCTTAGTAAAACCACACAACAGCCAGGGGCTGTTGGGGTTGGTTCTGCAACGTCCTGTAAAGGATACGCAACTAACCTTAGAGTAGATTGAGTAACTGGAACTTTCACACTGGTCAGGAGCGATTGCCATCAATGCACTCCGAGACGTTTGATTTTATTTTTAACAGAAAATGGGCGTGATCTCATTTGACACTTGGGTTATATTGAAGGTATTCATCTAATCACACACGTTTCATGGACTTTTTGCTCTTGGGTGATCATCTCCACACAAGTCTCCTGTGAGTTGCAGATTTTTTTTGGGCGGGGAATAGGCTATCAAAATAATCACCATGCACTGCTATACATGTGAAATGATTTCCTAACAAGTCCCCACACTTGTCAGTTACTGTAAATTTTATTTTTCAAGGGTACAGAAATTATTGTACACTTATCACTCTCTATAGTTTCTTAAACTAGTGTAACATAATCACTCTCTATAGTTTGGTAAACTAATGTAACATAATCACTCTCTATAGTTTGGTAAACTAATGTAACATAATCACTCTCTATAGTTTGGTAAACTAATGTAACATAATCACTCTCTATGGTTTGGTAAACTAATGTAACATAATCACTCCCTACAGCCATTAAGTTACTGTTCTAAAAATCACTTTCCACAGTATCTTCCTCTTTTTCTTTCCAGTGAAAACTTCTGGTTGTTCGCCCATCTCTGAGAGCCGCGCGTATATGTGTGCTAGTCCTTGCCTCTCAACTTGTCAACTCTGACTACATGCTTGTTGGGAAGGTAGTGGGACACTGCAACTTGTCAACTCTGACTACATGCTTGTTGGGGAAGTAGTGGGACACTGCAACTTGTCAACTCTGACTACATGCTTGTTGGGGAGGTAGTGGGACACTGCAACTTGTCAACTCTGACTACATGCTTGTTGGGAAGGTAGTGGGACACTGCAACTTGTCAACTCTGACTACATGCTTGTTGGGAATGTAGTGGGACAATGCAACTTGTCAACTCTGACAACATGCTTGTTGGGGAGGTAGTGGGACACTGCAACTTGTCAACTCTGACTACACGCTTGTTGGAAAGGTAGTGGGACACTGCAACTTGTCAACTCTGACTACACGCTTGTTGGGAAGGTAGTGGGACACTGCAACTTGTCAACTCTGACTACATGCTTGTTGGGAAGGTAATGGGACACTGCAACTTGTCAACTCTGACTACATGCTTGTTGGGGAGGTAGTGGGACACTGCAACTTGTCAACTCTGACTACATGCTTGTTGGGAAGGTAGTGGGACACTGCAACTTGTCAACTCTGACTACATGCTTGTTGGGAAGGTAATGGGACACTGCAACTTGTCAACTCTGACTACATGCTTGTTGGTAAGGTAGTGGGACACTGCAACTTGTCAACTCTGACTACATGCTTGTTGGGGAGGTAGTGGGACACTGCAACTTGTCAACTCTGACTACATGCTTGTTGGGGAGGTAGTGGGACACTGCAACTTGTCAACTCTGACTACATGCTTGTTGGGGAGGTAGTGGGACACTGCACTTACTTGTCAACTCTGACTACATGCTTGTTGGGAAGGTAGTGGGACACTGCACTTACTTGTCAACTCTGACTACATGCTTGTTGGGAAGGTAGTGGGACACTGCACTTACTTGTCAACTCTGACTACATGCTTGTTGGGAAGGTAGTGGGACACTGCAACTTGTCAACTCTGACTACATGCTTGTTGGGAAGGTAGTGGGACACTGCACTTACTTGTCAACTCTGACTACATGCTTGTTGGGAAGGTAGTGGGACGCTGCACTTACTTGTCAACTCTGACTACATGCTTGTTGGGAAGGTAGTGGGACACTGCACTTACTTGTCAACTCTGACTACATGCTTGTTGGGAAGGTAGTGGGACACTGTAACTTGTCAACTCTGACAACATGCTTGTTGGGGAGGTAGTGGGACACTGCAACTTGTCAACTCTGACTACATGCTTGTTGGGAAGGTAGTGGGACACTGCAACTTGTCAACTCTGACTACATGCTTGTTGGGAAGGTAGTGGGACGCTGCACTTACTTGTCAACTCTGACTACATGCTTGTTGGGAAGGTAGTGGGACACTGCACTTACTTGTCAACTCTGACTACATGCTTGTTGGGAAGGTAGTGGGACACTGTAACTTGTCAACTCTGACAACATGCTTGTTGGGGAGGTAGTGGGACACTGCAACTTGTCAACTCTGACTACATGCTTGTTGGGAAGGTAGTGGGACACTGCAACTTGTCAACTCTGACTACATGCTTGTTGGGAAGGTAATGGGACACTGCAACTTGTCAACTCTGACTACATGCTTGTTGGGAAGGTAGTGGGACACTGCAACTTGTCAACTCTGACTACATGCTTGTTGGGAAGGTAGTGGGACACTGCAACTTGTCAACTCTGACTACATGCTTGTTGGGGAGGTAGTGGGACGCTGCAACTTGTCAACTCTGACTACATGCTTGTTGGGAAGGTAGTGGGACACTGCAACTTGTCAACTCTGACTACATGCTTGTTGGGAAGGTAGTGGGACACTGCAACTTGTCAACTCTGACTACATGCTTGTTGGGAAGGTAGTGGGACACTGCAACTTGTCAACTCTGACTACATGCTTGTTGGGAAGGTAGTGGGACGCTGCACTTACTTGTCAACTCTGACTACATGCTTGTTGGGAAGGTAGTGGGACACTGTAACTTGTCAACTCTGACAACATGCTTGTTGGGGAGGTAGTGGGACACTGCAACTTGTCAACTCTGACTACATGCTTGTTGGGAAGGTAGTGGGACACTGCAACTTGTCAACTCTGACTACATGCTTGTTGGGAAGGTAATGGGACACTGCAACTTGTCAACTCTGACTACATGCTTGTTGGGAAGGTAGTGGGACACTGCACTTACTTGTCAACTCTGACTACATGCTTGTTGGGAAGGTAGTGGGACACTGTAACTTGTCAACTCTGACAACATGCTTGTTGGGGAGGTAGTGGGACACTGCAACTTGTCAACTCTGACTACATGCTTGTTGGGGAGGTAGTGGGACACTGCAACTTGTCAACTCTGACTACATGCTTGTTGGGAAGGTAGTGGGACACTGCAACTTGTCAACTCTGACTACATGCTTGTTGGGAAGGTAGTGGGACACTGCAACTTGTCAACTCTGACTACATGCTTGTTGGGGAGGTAGTGGGACGCTGCAACTTGTCAACTCTGACTACATGCTTGTTGGGAAGGTAGTGGGACACTGCAACCTGTCAACTCTGACTACATGCTTGTTGGGAAGGTAGTGGGACACTGCAACTTGTCAACTCTGACTACATGCTTGTTGGGGAGGTAGTGGGACACTGCAACTTGTCAACTCTGACTACATGCTTGTTGGGGAGGTAGTGGGACACTGCAACTTGTCAACTCTGACTACAAGCTTGTTGGGAAGGTAGTGGGACACTGCAACTTGTCAACTCTGACTACATGCTTGTTGGGGAGGTAGTGGGACACTGCAACTTGTCAACTCTGACTACATGCTTGTTGGGAAGGTAGTGGGACACTGCAACTTGTCAACTCTGACTACATGCTTGTTGGGAAGGTAGTGGGACACTGCAACTTGTCAACTCTGACTACATGCTTGTTGGGGAGGTAGTGGGACACTGCACTTACTTGTCAACTCTGACTACATGCTTGTTGGGAAGGTAGTGGGACACTGCAACTTGTCAACTCTGACTACATGCTTGTTGGGAAGGTAGTGGGACACTGCAACTTGTCAACTCTGACTACATGCTTGTTGGGGAGGTAGTGGGACTATTCTTGTTTTCCCCATATTAGGGAATGGAATCCATACAGAGACTCAATAGTCTTCTTCTTCTTCCTTGCGTTCACTAGCTGTAAACTCTGGTGGAAAGTTCTGGTTGTTCATTCACCTCTGGCTGCAGCCCTGTTCCAGAACGGATGCGTGTGCAGCTGTTTTACAGATCTGACACATTTGTGTGCAGACTGGGTTACTTGCCTCTCAGGCAGATGCACTCTGACTTTGAAGAAGCTCCCAATAGTCGACTCTTACGACATGCTTTTGGGTAAGCAGTGGGTCTATTCTTGTTTTCCCCATAATAGAGCCCCGGAACCCACATGGGGGGGGGGGGGGGGGGAGGGGGACTCAGTAGTATAGCATACTTTACTGTTATCACTCCTAGAGTCTTTCCACTTATCCTTACTGAGCTGACCATCAATTTGTGTCTCATGAGCGGAACCTCTATCACAAGTTTCTGTCTCATGCGTGGAAGCTTTATCACCAGTTTGTCTCATGTGTGGAAACTCTATCACCAGTTTGTGTCTCATGTGTGGAAACTCTATCACCAGTTTGTGTCTCATGTGTGGAAACTATCACCAGTTTGTGTCTCATGTGTGGAAACTCTATCACCAGTTTGTGTCTCATGTGTGGAGACTCTATTGCCAGTTTGAGTCCTAAGTGTGGAAGCTTTATCAGCAGTTTGTGTCTCATGTGTGGAACCTCTATTGCCAGTTTGTGTTTCATGTGCGGAACCTCTATCACAAGTTTGTGTCCCAAGTGTGGAAGCTTTATCATCAGTTTGTGTCTCATGTGTGGAAACTCTATCACCAGTTTGTGTTTCATGTGTGGAAACTCTATCACCAGCTTGTGTCTCAAGTGTGGAAACTCTATACTCAAACTTTAACACAACCTCTAAACCACTGGAAGACTGCCGCGTCAGCAGTTTTACATCTTTAACCGGCAAGACTGTCCCCGCAGGAAAGTAGTCCCCTAGGCAGATCTCTGATGTCGGTGAGTCAAGGCTGTCTTCCTGGCACCTGGAATCAGGAACATCAAGTGGCAAATCGGATACTGTAAATGTCTGGGACCTTCTGTTCTGTTTGTTTATCCTCACGGTTTGGTAAGCAGCATTTTTGTGGTGATCGCTTCTGTAGTAACAGAAGCCAGAGTTACTGCTCGAGTCAGCTGTCGCCTTTGTTAACAGTGATGATGAGGGGTTGGGAAAGATGTCTGAGTCAAAAGGTTGAAGGTAGCTTCTAGCAGATGCATTGTGGTTGTCGGTAGATTTGATTTCATTAGGACTGCGGTCTGAGCTTAATTTATCAACCGTGTATGTTTGTTTATGGGGTGAAGTTGTTCTTAAAGGCAAATTAATTTTGGGTTTATGGTATGGTTTATTCTTGCACCCACAACAAAATTTCCCTTTGTGAGTACGTGTTAGAAGTGGGACTTTTAGTCTTGCAGGTTTCCTTTTTAATACTGATCTGGTTTTCTGTGGCTGACTAAGTAGAGCAGCTATTACAAGTGATTCTCCAGCTTCAGTTCCAGTACAAGCTGGCTCTTTTAAAACGGACCCAGGATGGGAGCTCGGTGCATTTTTATTAGATACATCATTTTGTACTTCTGGTATTTCCGACACACATATGGTTGAAACTGCATCGACACTAGGACTGAGTTTTGAGCTGAAGCAGCCAGGCAGTGAATTTGGTGCACTCTCACAAGTAGACCTCGACTGCAGAACATCTGATGTCGCCTGGCAGCTATCATTGGTGGTCAGCGCACATGGCTGGAACGACGATCCTGGAAATTCTTCTTCAGTTAATTTATGAGAATGTACACTTTTAGATGAATGCTCAGATCTGTTGCTGTCCTGACTTGTGCTAGTGCCGGCAATTTGCAAAATATTTCCCAACTGTTGGTTGGCAGTATTTAGCAACCTGGAAATATCTGTGCAAGTCTGGCCGTTAGATAAGCAAGCTGTGTTTTTAAAAGTACCCAAATAAGGAATTTTATTAATTGAAAGTTTGCATTTTGACTCAGCAGGAGAAACAATATGGTTAACATCTGTATGGCTTTTACCAACACTGGTTTTCTTGTCACTGTGATACTGACTTCCAATGTTGTCATTCTGTGTTGTATGAGTGGCTTCTTGTCCTCCAGCCTCAGCTTCTTGAATGAGAGTTCTGCGCGTGTCTGCATATTTTCTTTCCCATGGAATGTTGCAGGATGCTGAATCCCTGCTGACCTCACTGTTGGAGTTTTTACTACAAAGGTTTGCCGATGTTCTTCTTTCATGGTTAGCTAATGTTTTACTCCCAAGGTCTGCTGATGTTTTACTCCCAAGCTCTGCTGATGTTTTACTCCCAAGGTCTGCTGATGTTTTACTTCCAAGATTTGCTGATGTTTTACTCTTAAGGTCAGCTGATATTTCATTACCAAGGTCAGCTGATTTGCTTTCAAGATCTATTGTTTTATTCCCAAGATCAGCTGATGTTTCATTCCCAAGTTCAGCTGATTTACTTCCAAGGTCAGCTGTTTTACTTCCAAGGTCAGCTGATTTAATACCAAGATTTGCAGATGTTTTACTCCCAAAGTTCCCTAGGTCACCAGGTCTGCCTTCTTGCTGAAGCAGTTTTCGTAAGATGTTAATTCTGTCTTTGGCACTGTTTGATAATGGTGTCACTGAAGCTGACTTCAACACTGAGATAGACAACGATGAATTCGACAATGATGGAAGTAATGATTCTGACACCAACTGACTAGCTTCTGAAGTACCAGATGGCAATTCTAGACCACCTTCAACTGGTAGTTGTGAATCTAAGCCTCCAGAGAGGCTAGCATTAACATTTAGTTTCCCTACTTTTGAGAAACTAGGGCAAACATGCTTGTCTAAGTCCACGCGGAAAATCTGAAACCCATCTCTTGTCACAACTCTGCCAGTGTTCTGATACTCTATGGTATAATCTTCTTTGTTTTCACTATAATCTTGCCTTTTCCTGCTACAGTCTGTTTTTGCATGTGAATCAATTTTTGCTGCATCACTGCTACTTTCCTCTTCAATCTGCAGCTCTTCTTTAACTTCTGCATGAAGAGACACATCAGCATTGTGACTTTCTTTATCAGCAGCTTGTTCTGTATGATCACCATCAGTGAGAGAGTCATTTTCCCTAGCGTCTGATTCATCCTCAATCTCCTGTTTGCATTCATTTGCGTGTCTGAAGCCCAGATTGTAATCTACACCAACATCTTCTGAATGACTTAATTCCTGCTTGAAGCATGAGGCAGTAATGTGATTATCAGTGCTTGTGTTATCACTCTCTCTTCTTTGAGTTGTTTGACGTGTAGCAGTGGCACCCCCTACAACACCATCTGCAACACACTCAGCTTCATTCACTTGTGCAGAAAAAGCACTCTCTGGAATAGATAGTACTGCCATTATTTTCATGTCGGGGGTATTCACAATAATGTCACCAGATTCACAATCTGTCACTATTTCTGTCTTCACTGAGATATCTGACAACACAGGTAAAGATGATGATGTCGATGGTAGCACAGTTGGCGGCTTCGCAGATGTATCATTTCCGCTGATATTCTGTTTGAGATTGCGTTTTAATTGTTTCACAGCCCTACAATGTGGTTTTTCTTTTTCTGTGGGTTTTGTGGTAATTTTTCTTTTGTTGTTTGCCTTTGACTTCTGTGATACTGTATTTATAGTATCTGCAGCTTCTGTATCCTCTACGCTATTTAAATTTGAAATCCAGGAAGTAAACATACCTGACCTGGCATCCATAACCTTCATCCTGTGTGACATCACTTCTTGATTCTTCATCTCCCCCAACATTTTATCAGCTGGATAAGGTGGATCTAACAAATGACTTATCATCAAACAAGCCTCCTGGTTGACATCTTCACAGTTCATATCCGAACACTCTCGGAATGCCTCTGCCCAGAATGTTTTCTTGTACTTGGGGTACAGCCGTGAAAACCAAGTTGAGATGCAGTGGCCTCCGGTACCAAAACTCTTTAATATATCAATTGACATGAGACAGACTGACACATTTCCAAAACCAGGTCCTAAACCACAGTCTTGCATGATAGTCACAACCGTCTGCTCAAGGATAGTCAAGCCTACAGGCCAAGGACTGTAGCATATGTAGTCTTTAATAGAAGAAATGGGACGGACAAGAAATGGCCCCTCATTTGCCAGGTATCCCTTATAAGTTTTCATGATTTTGTAAACACTTCTTGGGTTGCTTTGGTCATCATATCTTTTTATGACTCTTCCTGAACCAACAGCTTTCCTGATATCTATTGCTACAAACTTGCCAATCTCATCTTCACTAAAAGTTACATGTTCTGTTTTTAACAATTTGAGATCCCTTCCTTGCCACAGACCAAAGCATTTTATGAGATAGAAAATAACAGCCTGAATCAGGCCTATGGATGTATCTGTGCTTAGAAGCTTGCTGTTCCACAACAGTTCCTCGTGCTCATTAGTGATTGCATTTTTCAAAGGTGGTGGCATGTTTCAGTGTTTGCTGTACAACGTTGTGACTAGATATCTGAAGGGAATTAATCTGTATTTTGTTCTTTAGTAAAAAATTTCAAACTGTGGCACTGTTAATCCGACACAGGTTCAATCTTGTGAAGGCATCTGCAAAAAAAGATAATGGTGTCATCAAATAGTGGTTTCAGTAATTTTTTCTGAAGACAGCAGTAATGGTATAAAAATGTGTGATTGTAACAGTACCACAAAACCATTAACGGAGAACAGCTGTGAATAAAACCAGAGACAGGAAAAGATTAGACCTAATGAAACAAAATCCATTGTTAAATTCACTGATAAACAAAGATTAAAATGGTTCTTTCATCAACTGAGAATGAATCTTGATAATGTCGGCAGTGAAAGAACATAACATAAAAATAGAAATATTAAAAAGAAGAGGGAGATCAATAAAAAGATCAGAGCATATCAAAGAGCTGAGCGCGCCCTGGCTCGGCTGCCAGTAATATGGAAAAACTAATGCTGTGAAAAAAAAAATAAGAAAACTGAAAAACAAATGTGTATGTTTAGTAACAGAAAAGAAAACGGAGAAAAATGATTAGTTTGTTAAGTAACATAAATTTGAAAAAAGAAAAAAATGTGACTGTTTAATATAAACACACACACACAAATGTGTCTGTTAAGTAACAGAAATGAAAACAAAGAAAAAAATGTGACGAGTAATAGAAACGAAGAAAAAATGTAACTGTTAAGTAACAGAAATTAAAACAAAGAAAAAATGTGACTGTTGAGCAACAGAAAAAAAAATTGTGTCTGTTAAGTAACAGAAACGAAAAAAAATGTGTCTGTTAAGTAATAGACAAGACATCAGAAGAAACTGGACTGTTAAGTATTAGAAAGATAACAGAAAATACAACAGAACAGAATGGTCTGTTAAGTAATAGAAAGATAACAGAACTGAAGGGTCTGTTAAGTAACAGAAGACACAACATAACAAAACTGTCTGTTAAGTAACAGAAGACACAACATAACAAAACTGTCTGTTAAGTAACAGAAGACACAACATAACAAAACTGTCTGTTAAGTAACAGAAGACACAACAGAATAAAATGGTCTGTTATGTAAACAGAAAATGAAGAAAACAAATCAGTTAGGTAAAAGACAAGAAAGCAAGAATAAACATCTGTAACTAAGCAGTAACAATATAGTCAAGGCTGCTGTTTAGCTGACACCAAAAAGAGATGTGTGAAAGCACGCATGCTACAAAACTATTACATAATATTTAAAACTGAAATGGGTTCCCAAGTCAACTCTGCCTACAAATGGGCACCTGCAAATATACGAGGATTTAAATGTCAGTTGAATTAATCACAAATGATTACACAACAATGTCACAAATCTAAATGTTTTTGTTTGTCCATTACAAGCGATGAAGACCAGTCTTTCTTGTATCTGTCAGGAAACTATAGTTGACTGTCTGTGAGTCCTGAGGTGTCTTTTAAGCCCAGTGAGGGCCCAGAAAGATCTTAGACAATGAGGACAGGCAACAGTATCTGTAGTTAAAGGGCCTATTATACAGGTTTTCTAGCCTGTCTTTGTTGTTCAGCTGCCCTTTTTGTAGATGCCTTGCAAGTCACTGTGCCTCCTCGGACAGACATTTGCCATACAGTCCAGTCTTGCGCAAGTGTCAGGGTTTATGTTGAAGACTTGACTTTTTTAGTGTCTCCTTGAAGTGTTTTTTTCTCTCCTTTTTGGCCACTATCACAGCATCTACCTTATTCTATATCACCATAAAAGTTTATTCTGGGGAGCCGATGGTCTGACATATGGATGAGGTGACCTGCCCAACGAATCTGACTGCATCAGGATGGTACAGATACTAAAAATGCCAGCTCTATTCAGCATGATAGTATCCAGAACCTTGTTTTCCACTTAATGTCCAGTATCTTGGCCACGTTATGAGAATAAATCAAAGGAAAACCCGCCAAAACAGCTCTCACATGGACACCAGAGGGAAAGAGAAAACAGGGGCGCCCAAAAACAACATGGACACGAACGATGGAAAGTGACCTGAGTGTGGCATCTTTGACATGGAAAACTGCACTGAAGATTGCACAGGACAGGAAAGCATGGAAAGTCCTCTCTGAAGCCTCATGTGCCACTAGGCATAACGAGAACTGATGATGATCTTTCTCAGGCAGACTATAAATCTAAGTAAACACAAAGCGGACACAAACAATACATTGCATAAAAGATTCATTTTTGTGCTACATTATCTGCTGATCTCCCCAGTAATGCACCTGATGAGTGAGACACAGTGAAATATGCCAGAAAAAAAATGGTGCAATGTATTGTTTGTGTCCACACTATTTAGACAAGATCATAAATAAGCTAAAAATGGCCAATAAATTCAACAAATGTTATCTCCACAATAACAGCAACACTTTGGATCTTTTCTCCAGGCTAAGATGACATAGTGGCTAACAAACAGGCTGATTGGCTGGAACTGCACCACTGGGTGGTGAATTGACACATGACAAGGCAGATGTGGTCAAGGCCCTTTGGGAACAAGCAATGGAATCAGTAGAGAAACAAGATTATTACGGCCTGGAGAGAATAAGGCCTCTGGGTGTAACCAGAGGGTATGGCTGGCTCACTACACTCAAAGGAAAGGCAAGATGGACATATAACCATACTGTAACCGGTACAATTAGTATTGGAACTCTACGCTGGCTGCTGAAAATGAGAACAGAGTACACATGGAAATGCCCTGAGTGTTGTGATGTCAATTATCGACTCAACTCAACTTAACAGCAATAACTTACTTAAAACCTGAAAGAAGTAGTCAGTTGTATAAAGTTTATGTAAGGAGTTTCCAGAAATATGAACATTTTAAGTATATATTATTATTATAGTTATAGTATAGCAGCTAAATATACTTACTACCAATAAATAATAAATGACAAGAGAATTATAACACTGGCATGACACTAGCGTTTAAAAGTGAACATGTTTTTGCGTTTGTTGACAGTTGTAATGCAATTAAAAATTTATGTATCATATTATGGGCCAGTGGCACAATCATAATCATGTAATCTTCATGTTTACACTTGCATTTTACAGTTCGACAAAAATAATGATTGGAGTCGTACATCTTCTTGGGCAGTAATATGGATAAAGATGGGGGAACTGATAGAGATATTAAAATAAAATAAAAAAGGCAAGAGGAGCTTTCATAGCACTACGAGATTTGTGGAGGTTGAAATAAATTAAAACTATTTCTAAACTAAAATTTTTTAATTCTAATGTCAAATCAATACTGTTGTATGGGGTGGAAACATGAAGATAAACTAAGGCAATTACTAATAAACTACAGACATTCATTAACTGGTGCCTGCGCAGAATAGAGGGAATTAAATGGTATGATAGAATAACTAATAAAGAACTTATGGAGAGAAGTAAAAAAGTTCCAGTGAACCAAGAGATGAAGAAAAGACCCTGGCGTTGGAAAGGATACACGTTGAGAAAACCTGAAAACAGTATAACTAGAATGTCTTTACACTGGAACCCATAGGGCTATAGAAACAAAAGAAGACCAAACAATAGGCTAATAACTGTAACATATTATGGTGGCCAAAAACACACCCTGACAGGGCCTCATTAGGTTGTGTGTTATAAACACTCAAAAACTTGAACTCGAAAATAATGAGGAATAAAAAAAAAGGCAAAATGACGAAATCAACTACTTAGCGAAAACTGAGGCCTTTATATCTAAAAATAGTGACACAGAAATTGCAAATAGTGCCCGAATATCTGCTCTTTATGGCTGTGGCGCCATTGAAACTTGGCTAAATATGATCGGTGCCATATGGGTGACGCAGTTTTCACAGCCCAGATTATCTCCTGCGCCACGGGTAGGGGGCTAAACTAGATGGCTGGGACTCACGAGCAAATAGAAGTTGCAGGAGATGAAGCAGCTGCTGCTCGTGAGTCCCAGCCACCAAGTTTAGGGGGATATGCTCGGCGGTGAGTTTAATCAGAAGAACACTATGGCTAACCTGCGTCGGAGCATGTGGTCTCCCCGCCATGTCGCCTATTATCGTGTGTGGTTACTTAAGTCAAATTTTCAAAATGCCCTCTACACCAATAAAACCAGCACAGTTAGATAGCTGTAAACAATCTCTTTCCAATGGTACCTCATTTAGGCTTGTATGTCATTTCTGAGCTGAGATATGTAGGTTTTTGTGGAGATGAGATGTAAAAAAACAGCTGTTTAAAACTTGCGTCCCAGAAACAAGACGTTTTCTCTGCGCAACCAAACTGCGCACTTCTGTTTTGGCTTTGTTTATATTGGACAAGATGGCAGACAATTTTTTTCAGACACAGCCACATAATAGCGATTGCTTGAAAAATGTCACTGTAAATCTAAAAAGCCACTGATAAGAAAGAAATTTTATATTCAAATGTAAAATTGGACGGAGAATTCAATTATAACTAGCATTACCATGACAAGTAATGTTAAAGCCTAAAGCCAACCTTGAATACTTACCGCTATTTTCAATCAAACTGAATGTAACAGAAAAACAGAGGACGTCCGGCTGTCGTACACATGCGCTGTTAATCGGGTTCGTTCCCGCCGTTTTCAGCTATTTTTAGCTGGTGAAAATCACACCAATCGCAAAATTTCATGAGAGATTAGGACCCATCCCGAAACCAGCCGACATTTCCCAAACAAGTTTCGAATGGTTTCCATGGTAACGGAAATTGCCAAAAAGACCGCAAATTGCCGAACACCGTAGTCGCTATCGCGTGTATTGTTGCTTTTCTCAAAACTGTAAACGGACAGTACTCTTAGTTTTGCTGCGATGTGTTCGTTGGAGGAGGTCCACAATTTACATGTGACTGGGGCCCTGTCAGGGTGTGTTTTGGGCCACAATAATATGTGGCCGTTATTTGGAGGATAGCCCCAAAAAATATATATAGAGAAGGGAGCTAGAGAGCAAAGTTAAAAAGATGGGAAGAACTAAGGATAGAGCAACCTGGCGTGAGTAGGTTGAGGGCCTATACTCCATTGATGTTTATAACATAAGGCAGAAGAAAAAGAAGAATAAAAATAATAATTATGATTTAAAAACTCCTTTTTCATCCTTAATGCTGAGCTCTTTCCTCTAAACCAAACCTTTACTTTAGACTTAGCAAAACTAGGTGTTTTTATTTTTGTGGGGGGGGGGGGGAAATTAAAATAAGTTACTGAAATAACAATCAATCATCAAAGAATTTTTTTCTTACCTTGAGAACTTCATAAAGTTTCATAAACATTCTTTCTTGAGCAAGTTGATTTTATTCACTTTTCAGTCATCGTCAGTGACTGGGTCAGTCTCAGTTTTGCAAGCTGGAGATGTACTGTTAAGTCATCATCACCACCAGTTTCTACTTCTGCCGTGCGTTGTGGGGAGGAATAGTTTGCGATCCATTGTGCATCCATTCCATTGTGCAGCAAGCAATGGCCAACTGGAACTGGCGATGTAGTAGAAGCTCTTCTTAATTTAATGTCATCAATCCATATTCTCCTAATACTAGCTCAAATATAAGTTAGCGTGCAGACAAAATGCGTTTATCAAAACATTTTGTTGCGCTGAGAAATAACTAGAACATTAATAATATATCTATTTCAAGCAAACAGCCTGGGCTGGCTGAAAGACTTTTGGTTGAAGAATTACAAATTAGAATTGTCTCCACTGCACTGCAGTCTGTAGCAGTGAAAAATTGGTTTTCGCTAATTGCCGAAAGAAATCGTATAAAAATTTTAAAACTTCAAAATTTACAGTCCTCGAATGTTGAATTAGGAATCGACATCACAGAACTCTGGACACCTCCATTAGCGCGCTGTCCCAATCTTCAGCAGCAAGCGAAGAGTTAAAATTCCGAGGGTACCAGTAACTGTCTGATAGTATTCCCGTCTCGCCTTTCCCCTGAGTGTCGAGCGCCGGCCAGATCCCCTGGTTAGTCCTCGCAGCTCCATTCCCATCACACCATAATGATCTATCTGTGCCTCGGCACTGCTCACTCGCTTCCAGAGGGCTCCCTCAACATCTTGCTTGTCATACATCAATTCACCACCAACTGGTGCAGAACCGGCCAGTCTATCTGCTTGCTCATTTCCCAACACACCGGCTTTACCTGGAGAAAATATCCAAAAGATGCTAACTACCCAGGACCTTTGAAGTGATTCTTGCCACTCTGCACAGAGCATGCCTGTCTCCAACTTTCTCAACATACTATGTGAGTTACTCACAATGACGGCATGTGTGTACAGCTGATTCTTAGGCCAGCGGAAGGCAGAGGTGACTGCCTCCACCTCCATTCTCAAACTAGACATTGTGATATCATATTCCAGGCTTTGTTGCACCAAGTGACGTCTATTCGCATTCGCTTTAAACCCCCATGCACTTCGTCTGCCCCTCAACACAGAGCTATCTGTATAGACAATCACATCCCCTGAATTCCAGAGAAATTTGACTAAAAAGCTCTGGAATTCTCTGGAATTTATTGTATTAGCTTGACTGCAGTCACCCCCATAGTTTCACCACATGCCCTGAGCATGAATTTTCATGAATCATTTGTTGCACTTCTGTTTCTTCAGCACAAGCTGGCCAGTCCCTGCACTTACATCCCAGAGTGGAAAAAAAATGACCTTAGATTTTTAAATTCGCTCCTAGGGTTCTTGCACCAGTCGGAAACCTGATAGGACACTTTGATCCACTCCTATCCTCGCCTAATTTTATCAAGCCGGCACACATGTCCAATTGTGTCTTCAGCTTGCGTCATCCAAGACTTTCCGGTACTCAGTCAAATAAACCAAGTCCATACTAGGTGTGAGAAATATAATATGAGGATAAGCATCGATAAGACAGAGGTAATGGAAATAGGCAGACAAGAAGAAACCATATCAATTAAAGTAAACAACATTGTTCTACCAGTGTCAAACAAAGATCGTTACTATACTAATGAGTGGAAGATCTTAACAACAGAGATGAGATGTCACATGAAAGCTGCCGTGTGATAAGAAGAGATAAAATAAAGAATGACGAAATTAGAAAAAGGCTAGGACTGAAACCAGTCATACAGTTCATTATACTTTATCATATGATTTAATGGGTATACGATTCGCTAATTATACTTACAATACATGGTCATCTACAATTTTATACCACTACTAATAAAAGCATGCGGCGCCCACATATGTGTGTATACATAACAACTCAGTCACATTTTTAAAGACAGGCGCCACAGAAGCTTCCGGTGACATACCAGTTTGTGTGCTTTTTACATAATAATAATAATAATAATAATAATAATAATAATAATTCTCTATGTGTACAGCCTGATTTGTTCCATACGCTCGTCTATAATGCCCCTGTGATTTCTCTCTTAATGTGCAAGTGAAGAAGAAGACAGGGTGATCAGATTTGGCCCGGGTGTTTTTCCTTTATTCATATGATGTATTGCATCCTCAACTTCGGCAGTCATTATTGGTGGACCATCATTGTTGGTCTGCAGTTCTACATCTGGTCTATTATCATCATACAATTCCCCTATATAATCTGTCCATCTGTTAATTATATTACTGTGTCCCATTAATAAGTCACCATCTTTTGATTTCAAACATCCAGTGCTGTTACGTGTTATCATTCCTGTTAAAATATTTATCTCTTGGTACATGCAATGTGAGTCTTTCCTGTTGTTTTCCTCAATCTCTGTACACATTTGATTCAGCCAGGCTTCTTTAGCCATTTTGCCCTTGTTCACTATTTCTTTTTGTATTCTAGAGTATTCTTCTTTATCATTCTTTTTCTTCCTTCTTACATCCATCAACTGCAGAATTTCGGTTGACATCCATTTCTTTTTTGCAACTCTATGGGTTGGTGGGATTGTCTCTTTACATGTATGCTGAATTGACTCACGCAACATATCCCACTGTTCATCAATAGTCTGTATAATTTCCATTACAATATACCGGTTTTGTACAGTGACATTGTACTGGTCCTTAATTTCTTTATCCGTTCTAAGAATTCCTAAATTTAACTTGATGTTCTGTGGTGTTTTTCTAATATTCTTTAGTTTTATTCTAATTTTTCCTACAACTGGAACAGGGTCACTAAAGCAGTCTGCTCCAGGTCTAGTTTTTGCTCCAACTAAGCTGCTCCGGAATCTTCTTGAAATCAAAATTAATCAATCTGATTGCGGACATTATCACCAGGACTTTTCCAAGTCCACTGTCTTCGAGGATGGTGTTTAAACCAGGTGTTACCTATTATCATGCTGCGCGACTCAGCCCATGCTAAATCTCCAAGTACCATTGTTTCTTCACAATTTTTGCATTGATCAACAGCCATGTCTAACTCGTCATAAAATGCGTCAAAATCTTCCTCTGAACTATCTGCTGTTGGGGCATAAATCTGTACTAATTGATGTCAAACGATCTGCCGCGAAGTTTTACTAATAGTACTCTATCTATTGTCCAAAATCCTTTCACAGCTTTTGAGTTCTTTTGATCCAAAATAATACCAACTCCCTTACTATATTCCTTCCCACCCGAGTAAATAATTCTGTACTAATCTGAATACTTTTCACCTGCTCCTGGCCATCGCATTTAACTAATTCCTAATATGTTGATGTTCATTCTTTTCATTTCCATCTTGATGTTATCCAACTTTCCGTTTTGTACGAGTGTTCTGACATTCCATGTACCAATGTTCATGATATTTCTACTATTTACTTTTTTTTTACAGTAGCTGGATGACGGTCGGGTATCACCCGTAGAACATGATGCTCCCTACCGGACGAGGTGATTCCACTGGAATCCCCATTTACGTCGTTATCTAAATATGTATTATTTTGAGGCATGATTTTCTTGGGATAGTACAGCCATGGTTTCCCCTTGCCTTCCGCCGGTTTGTATATGGTTTGACTCCAATAGCCTTTGTCTTAAGAGACTTACCCTGCAAGGCAGCAGGGGGAGGGGGGGGGGGAAAGGTTATGACGCCTCTTACCTGCCGATGGTCACGTCGTAGAGTTTTGAGGTATTTTATAGAGTTAGCTGTCCCACCAACTAACTCGCCTCCTCTCAATGACCATCACCTGTTTTGGTTCACGGCCACTTGTTCAATATATTCGTGTCTAACCTCTATATCTAGAGGCCTTTCCATCATTCGCCACCTGTTGGACGCGCCTAGTAGTAGGACAGGCTCCTACCCCAGGCTTGTTTTAATACAACTTATATTAACACAAAGCTAGAAATGATATTATCAGACAGACTGTAGGAATAACACCATGGAGCAAATTCACTGAGAAGCAGAAGATCAGATGATTTGGTCATTTAGTAAGAATGCAGCCAGAACAACTACTAATACAGGCGCAAAACATGAAAGGATCTGAAGTGAATATAAGAGGCCACCCTAGGAGAACATGGATAGATGACATTAAAGACCTTCTACATCGATACGGAAAGACAATAGCCAATGCTGCCTACTAAGCAATGGATCACAAATTGTTCCTCTGCACAACACTTAATGGTAGTTAGGTAGTTGTACCCCACCAGGACATCACAAAAGCGATAAACACCCGATGACACAAAGTGCCACTATGCGGATGAGGTTCACCCGTGAAGAGGTCCCGAAACCCCGTTCAGCCGTTGGGCCATATTTAAGGCCCGGCTATATTTAGGGCCCCCGGCAAAAGCCAGGATAGGGGCTTCAAAATAACTAAAAATTGGATCCCACATGGGGTCGTCAGAATAATTAACGTTTAATTGCAAAAGAGGAAATTGATGATGATGATGATGATGATAATGATGATTAAAAACCATAACATATTTTGAACGACAGTACTAGGGGATGGGAATGAGGGGGCTGCGTTGTCTCAGGGCATGGTGTCCGTCTCGAATGCTGGAAGTCCCGATTCAATCCCCGGTAAGGGCTTGCATTTTTACTCGCGGACTTCGATTTAAAGTAATCCCCCCTTGTCTCTGTGTAGTGAGATCGAACGCCCGTGTGTATTGTTGCGCACCTAAAGAAAAATATAATAAGGCAGTTGGAAATCGAAAAGAGTAGCCTAACGGCGCTGCTCGGTAATCATTTGGAGTTACAAATCCACACAAAGTATTTCAGGACCCTCGCCAAGGCAACAGCGTTCATGTACTGCGCTGAAATTCTGTAGATTTTTTGTGTGTGAACAGGATTACTCCTTTTGAATATATTGTAGTATTTGCCTTTCTTCCTGTACTCTCGTCATTAATTTGTTTTACCAGCCGCCACATCTTCATTTTGTCTCTTTAAAAGTTTAGAAAGTTTGTTTTTTTTGGTTGCCAACATGCACTTTCAGCCTGAAGTATGGCTCTTTGAAATTTAGCCTTTGCATGTTGGTATTTGTGGAACTGCTCCTGGCAAGGTCTGATTTCGGCTTTAAGAATAATGAACGAACAGCGAACATGAGCGAGCAGTGCTCACTACAAGAAGGCTGGTCAACGAACAACAAACTTGGGCGAGCAGTGCTCACTTCAAGAAGGCTGGTCAACGAACAACAAACTTGGGCGAGCAGTGCTCACTACAAGAAGGCTGGTCAACGAACAACAAACTTGGGCGAGCAGTGCTTACTTCAAGAAGGCTGGTCAACGAACAACAAACTTGGGCGAGCAGTGCTCACTTCAAGAAGGCTGGTCAACGAACAACAAACTTGGGCGAACAGTGCTCACTACAAGAAGACTAGTGAACCAGCAATAAACTGGGGCGAACAGTGCTCACTTCAAGAAGACTGGTGAACCAGCAATAAACTGGGGCGAACAGTGCTCACTACAAGAAGACTGGTGAACCAGCAATAAACTGGGGCGAACAGTGCTCACTACAAGAAGACTGGTGAACCAGCAATAAACTGGGGCGAACAGTGCTCACTACAAGAAGACTGGTGAACCAGCAATAAACTGGGGCGAACAGTGCTCACTACAAGAAGACTGGTGAACCAGCAATAAACTGGGGCGAACAGTGCTCACTACAAGAAGACTGGTGAACCAGCAATAAACTGGGGCGAACAGTGCTCACTACAAGAAGACTGGTGAACCAGCAATAAACTGGGGCGAACAGTGCTCACTACAAGAAGACTGGTGAACCAGCAATAAACTGGGGCGAACAGTGCTCACTACGAGAAGACTGGAGAACCTACATTAAACTGGGGCGAGCAGTGCTCACTACAAGAAGACTGTGAACAAGCAATGAACTTGGGCGAGTTTCATATAAAAGTGAAACATCGTTCCCCTTGCGAGGCAATTTTTGTGTGGATTTAAAGCCACACCCTGGCTGTTGCTAATATAACCTAACCTTTGGGTTGAATTGGGATTCTGATGCCTGTCACCGGGTGATCCTCATCCGAATTTTGGCATTTTGTGTCACCAGGTGTTTATCGCTCGGTGTGATGTCCTGGTTGTGTTAAACATCGGTCACTCGTTATTAGTACCCAAATAACTAAATTTTTACAATTAGGAGGGAAAGTTTAACTGCAGTCTTTTTTGGGCCTTTGGTGGACGGGTTCAATCCCCAAAAGTAGCAGACTGTCCCTACTAGTTAAGGCTAACATGGAGATGATTTATGTGTTGAGTGATGAGTTAGATCATCTTCACAACACTCTAGACACATCCATTGGCGCTCAGATTCCTTTCTCAACAAATTCATCAGCGTCCCCTGGTTGATAGAGGCAGTCCTATGTTGGTTAATAAGCCTTCGTGTTCGTCTGGTGTGCTTCTCTTGTTCGGCAGTGCCGATCTTCACTCTCAGTTCTCGTAATATTAGCAGTGATGTAGACACTTGCTTCCAAAATTCTTAGAACGTCATAACTATCTGAAGTTTGAAGGTTGAAGTTAGATAGATAGGACAGGGGGCTGCGTGGTCTCGAGGCATGGTGTCATCATCGAGTTCTGGAGGTTCCGGGTTCAATCCCTGGTGAGAGCTGGAATTTTTTTTCACGTGGACTTGGACTTCTAGTTATTCCCTATGGTCTCTGAGTAGTGAGATCGGACGCCCGTGTGCATTGTTTCGCACGTAAAAAAAAATCCGTTGGCAATCGAAAAGAGTAGCCTAACGGCGCTGCTCAGACAAAAGTTAGAGTTAAAAATCTACCCAAAGTATTTCAGGATCCTCGCCGGTGCAATAGAGTTCGTGCACTGCGCTGAGATTCTTTAGTCTCAGGCTAGAGTTAGAAGAAGAACGGAGCACTAATGGGTTACATCCGTGTGCCATGATGTTGATCCATTGAATAAACATTAACATAAACATGTGCACCGTATGCATTGCATTGTTCTTGAACGGAAATACTAACAACCAAAACAAGAAGAATTAACATTAGACGCCAGATGTTACTTGTTTTAATACAACTGATGTGAATACAAAGTTAGAAATTATACTATCAGTTAAAAGAACTATATTATCAAACAGACTGTAGGAACACAATGCAAAAAAATTCATTGAGAAACAGAAGATCAGATGGTTTGGTCATTTAGTAAGAATGCAGCCAGAAGAACAATTAGCAATACAGGCGCTACACGTGAAAGGATCTGAAGTGAAAGCAAGAGGCTGTCCTAGGAGAACATGGATAGATGACATTAAAGAGCTTCTACATCGATACGGAAAGACAATAGCCCACCAAACAATGGATCACAAACTGTTCCTCCCCACACCGCTTAATGGTAGGTAGGTAGTTGTACCCCACCAGGACAGCACACAAGCGATAAACACTCGGTGACACAAAGTGCCACCATGCGGATGAGGTTTACCAGAGGAGAGGTCCTGAAACCCCGTTCAGCCGTTGGGCCATATTTAAAGCCCGGCTATATTTAGGACCCCCGGTAAAAACCAGGATAGGAGCTTCAAAATAACTAAAAATAGGATCCCACAAGGGGGACGTCAGAATAATTAACGCTTAACTGAAAAAGAGGAAATTGATGATAATTATGATAATGATGATAAAAACCATAACAGATTTTGAACGACAGTACTAGCTATGGTATTATTTTTGATTATTTTTTAACCATCAAAATACGGTTGGGGTTGGGGGGAGGCGGAATGGGAGGGAGGGGGACTGCGTTGTCTCGAGGCATGGTGTCCGTCTCGAATGCTGGAAGTCCCGGTTCAAATCCCCGGGAAGGGCTTGAATTTGTACTCGCGGACTTCGATTTAAAGTAATTCCCCCTAGTCTCTGTGAAGTGAGATCGGACGCCCGTGTGCATTGTTGCGCACGTAAAGAAAAAAAATCCATAGGCGGTTGGAAATCGAAAAGAGTAGCCTAACGCGCTGCCCGGTAAAAATTTGGAGTTAAAAATCTACACAAAGTATTTCTGGATCCTCGCCAAGGCAACAGAGTTCATGCACTGAGCTGAGATTCTTTAGATGTGTGTGTGTGTGTGTTTGTGTGTGTGTGTGTGGACAGGATTACTCCTTCTGGATATATTGTAGTATTTGCCTTTCTTCCTGTACTCTCGTCATTTATTTGTTTAACAGTCTCCACATCTTCCTGGTGTCTCTTTCAAAGTTTAGAAAGTTTTTTTTTTTTTGGTTGCCAACATGCCCTTCTAGCCTGAAGCTTGGCTCTTTGCAATTTAGCCTTTGCATGTTGGTATTTGTGGAACTGCTCCTGGCTAGACCTGATTTCGGCTTTAAGAAGACTGGTGAACGAACAGCGAACTTGAGCGAGCAGTGCTCACTACAAGAAGACTAGTAAACGAACATCGAACTGGGGCGAGTAGTGCTCACTACAAGAAGGCTGGTGAACTAACATCGAACTGGGGAGAGCAGTGCTCACTACAAGAAGGCTGGTGAACGAACATCGAACTGGGGCGAGCGGTGCTCACTACAAGAAGGCTGGTGAACGGACATCGAACTGGGGCGAGCGGTGCTCACTACAAGAAGACTGGTGAACCAGCAATGAACTGGCGCGAGCAGTTCTCACTACTAGAAGGCTGGTGAACCAGCAATAAACTTGGACAAGCAGTGCTCACTACAAAAAAGCTGGTGAACCAGCAATGAACTGGCGCGGGCTTCATATAAAATTGAAACATCGTCCCCTTTGCGAGGCAATTTTTTGTTGCTTTAAAGCCACACCCTGGCTGTTGCTAATATAACCTAACCTTTGGGTTGAACAAGGTTTCTGGGACCTGTTCCCGGGTGATCCTCATTCGAATGTTGGCACTTTGTGTCACTGGGTGTTTATCGCTCGATGTGATGTCCTGATTGGGTTAAACGTCGGTCACTCGTTATTAGTACTCAAGAAATTAAATTTTTACAATTAGGAGGGAAAGTTCAACTGCAGTCTTTTTTGGACCTTTGGTGGACGAGTTCAATCCCATCCCCAAAAGTAGCAGATTGTCATGACTAGTTAAGGCTAACATGGAGAGACACATCCATTGGCGCTCAGATTCCCCTCTCAACATATTTATCAGCGTCGCATGTTTGATAGTGCTGGTACTATGTTGGTTAGCGAGACTCCGGTTCAATCCCCGGTAAGGACTATAATTTTTTTCACGTGGACTTGGACATCTTGAAATTCCCTCTAATCTCTGGATAGTGAGATCGGACGCCTGTGTACATTGTTGTGCACGTAAAAAAAATCAATTGGCAGTTGGAGATCGAAAAAAGTAGCTTAACGGCGATGACCGGGCAAAATTTTGAGTTGAAAATCTACCCAAAGTATTTCAGGATCCCCGCCGGTGCTACAGAGCCTGAGCACTGTGCTGAGCTTCTTCGGACTCAGACTTGAGCAAGAAGAAGAACGCAGCACTTATGGGTTACTACCTGTGTGTCATGATGTGGATCCGCTGTTCAAACCTTCAAACTTCAAAGTGCGCTGCTTATGTGTTTCCATGCGAGACATAAGAAAGTGAATGCTGCATTAGACTGTGGACTACTGCGTAGGTTGTGAGGGTGTAAGTAGAGACAAACGTGTGGGTTCGCACAGTACCGATCAAGTAGTGCGAGGATGTTAGACAACCTATCATCATCATCATGTAGCAGTTCCTTTCCAGGACATCGCTCTCATCACGGTCTGCCTGAAAAAAACTCGGTCTCTCGTCAACTCTCCCGCCTCATGTACTTTCACTCAAGGAGTCACTTATATCCTGTGCCCATCTTCGTGTTGGTCGGCCCCTGCCCCTCCTTCCAGGTACCATGCCTTCTGCTATAATTTTTCCAATCTGTCGTGGCGCTTGATCGGACCAAAATATTTCAGCTTCCGAGACAGGATGCTCTTTATTAGCCAATCTTCCTTGATGTTCAGATCTTTCAAGATGTCAGTAGACAACCTATACACATGTATTAATGATATGAGATGGTAGTCAGTCATATCTGGCGACTCCGAAACATAACAGTGTAGCCAACCGGGCAACCAAAACCGACTGTCTCTTAACCCGCAACACCAAGCGGCACAAAGCAAAAACAAAATGAGCCAAAACAAAAAATAATAACGATTGTAGGTACAACATCAGACTGTCAGAAATAATTATCAGAGATTGTCTGTCATGACTGTCCACATCTGGCTAGATAAGACAGGACGACGATGATGCAACAATGTTTATAAGAAGCCCTGATGGAAAACCAAATGGGAATCATAAGAGTATCCAGGGCATCTGAAAGATGATGCATATGATTGATTATTCGGAACCGAATGGCCGCAGATGGGACATATAAAGCCAAAGCTGAAATACCACTTGCTTGAGAAACTATAAATGAAAATACTCATGAATGTTAGTTAGTTAGTTGGTCTCATTTCAAAGGTCCCCGGGAGTTAACATCCTTTTGATATTTTGTCCAGGTTATCACGGTGTGTAGGGAAATGAGCAGGCAGATAGACTGGCAGGTTCTGCATCACAAAATGGTAAATTAATGTATGACAAGATGGATGTTGTGAGGGCGCTTTGTGAGCGAGTAAACAGTGCGGAGAAACAGATAGATCATTACGGTCTGAGGAGAATGGCATTGCGAGCAGTTACAAGGGGATCTGGCCGACGCTCGACACTTAGGGAAAATGCGAGACGGATATACAATCAGACAATTACTCGTACCATCGGAATTTTACCTCTTCGCTTGCTGCTGAAGATGGGGACAGAGCGCTTATGGGGGTGTCCTGAGCGCTCTGATGTCGATTCCTAATTCAACATTCAACATTCAGTTAATTAGTCGACAGATTATCTCATTGCACATCGATCCGTTCAGTCCATAAGTGATCAGATTCGCGCCATAGCAAATCCCCCCGCGTCATGACACCAGTTCCGTGTTACTTTCTTATTTTTTTCTGGCTTCCTACATAGTGCTCTTGTCTGGCCACACTCATTTTAACATGTTGTTTTCGCGGTCTGGTCATTGTTGCAGATTCACTGTCATCACTTGGTTCTCGTAAAAGTCTTACTTCTCGTAGAGCATTAAGAATATCAGACTGGTCCATGGCTCGTTTCCTTACACAGTATCTTTACCTGCAAGCCGATCAGCTTGCTCATTTCCTTGCACGCCTGAGTATCCCGGCACAAATTTAAAACTAATTTGTGTCAACCCGGACTGCTTTAGAGATTCCACCCACTGCCTTCAGATCCAGCCTTTCTCTATCTTCCTGAGTCAGTGAGAAAGCATGCGCGGGAAAAGGCCTGTGTCTTCAGCCATGTTGTTGCTTTGGTCACTGCCGTGACCTCCATAGTCAGACTACTTGTGACTAAGGCAACAGCACCAGTATCTTGCTTTGAAATTCTAATTCCAGCCTGCTCTGTAAAAGCACAAGAGCTTCTCACATGGCGAATTATAGATCCGAAAATAATGACAAATGCACGCAGGAACTGATAAAATTAGAGTTCAGCGTGTGTTGCAAGTGTGCAACAACACTTCAGGGAACACTATTTTTCATGCACCAGCACTTTCTGAATATAATTTTTTTTGGGGGACTTCAACAAACTCTGATCAGCTACTGCTTTCTGTAAATATATTCAGGTCGACGTTTGAATGTGAACGAAGCAAGGACAAGTAAACCGCACTGTTAACAAATCAGAGAATGGAAAAAAACACGCCCATTACATTTGTGGGTACTTGACAGGCACTTCACATAATAATTACCCTGTCTAAGGGCTTTTAATGTTTAGGCAGCAAAAATGTTTGTTAAGAATCCACTAGTCATGGATGTTGTTCCAGCTGGCACAAGATGGGTGATGTCTTGCCTGCAGTACTAAAAGCAAAAGTAATAGTAGCAAAACAAGTCTCCAGAAATACAACGAAAGCTTTAGCAACCGGAACGCTCTTTTTGCTTAAGTTAGCCATCGTGGAGGTCCTGGTGGCAGATACGAAGTTAGATAAAATAACATGTATAATTATTTGTGAACTGGGAATAAAGCAAGGATCCAGCAAGAAAGGACGTTTGCAAGGAAGGATGCACCGTGTGTACAACAAGTAGGCTACTGGAACAATGTTGAATGTTGAATTAGGATCCTCTGTTAGTGTTATTCTGTTTAACTGAATGACGCCTGATTTTTGTTTTGGGGAAAGGGTGAAGATAGTGGTGCAACACTTGTCTATGTTGATGCTGACACACCAAATATCAGCCCATGCAGCCATTGCATCAATGAATCTTGATAGCAGTCGAGCGGCTACTGTTGCACATTTATTTGTGCACTAGAGTACTAGGTCGTCAGCATACATCACAGCTTTAATACCAGGAGTAGTTCAGCAATTAGGTCATTGATATAGATCAGAAACAGTGTTGGGGACAAAACAACATCTTGGGGGGAAAACCATGGTGCAGCAAGACTTTCTTGCTCTTGAGTCCGTCTATCTGTACTCGGGCTTTTCTGTTATACAAGTATGATTTCACCCATCTGTACAAATTTAAATTCATTTTGTAGTTTTTCAATTTCTCCATGAGACCTTCTTTCCAGACCTTGTCAAAAGCTTTCTTCAAATCTTCCCATGCTACAAGCACTAGTTTCTTTTCTTGGAAGGCATCTTTAATTTCTTGAGACAGGTAAGTTGTCTGGTCTTCTGTAGAGTAGCACTGTCTAAAGCCTGCCTGCTGCGGCATGAAGATGTTTTCACTTTCCATGCATCATTGAAGTCTAAGGTTGAGTTTGCATTCCATTGTTTTACAGAGACAGCTGGTAAGGCTGACTGGTCTTTAACTGGAGGCATTGGTACTGTCTTTTCCTGGTTTTAGTTTCATGATTGCTTCTCTCCATTTCTGCGGAACTTTTTCACTGGCCCAACAATTAATAAAAAAAACTGCAGCAGATTTGTTTTGGCTGTTGCCTCTAGGTTCGTGATCATTTCGCTGGTTATTCTAACAATTCCAGGCGACTTTCCCATTTTCAGCTTCGATATTGCTAACTCTAATTCGCTAAGCGTAAGTGGTGCTTCCATTACCACCGGAATTATATCGTTGTGTCTTGAGTGTTGTCGTTTCTCTCGAAACTGTCGGTTTCTGTGGACATCAATGTTGCTTTTGTCAACAAATAAATCTGCAAAGTGATCAGCCGCCGGTTCTTTGTGTGTGTGTGTGTGTGTGTGTGTGTGTGTGTGTGTGTGCGTGTGTGTGTATGTGTGTGTGTGTGTGTGTGTCTGTGTGTGTGTCTGTGTGTGTGTATGTGTGTATGTGTGTGTATGTGTGTGTATGTGTGTGTGTGTATGTGTGTGTATGTGTGCGTGTATGTGTGTGTGTCTGTGTGTGTATGTGTGTGTGTGTATGTGTGTGTGTGTATGTGTGTATGTATGTGTGTGTGTGTGTGTGTGGATAGGATTACTCCTTCTGAATGTATCGTGATATTTGCCTTTTTTTCTGTACTCTCGTCATTAATTTGTTTTACCAGCCTCCACATCTTCCTTGTGTCTCTTTCAAAGCTTAGAGACTGCGTTTCTTTGTTGGGGGGGGGGGGAAGGGGGGGGGGCAATATGGCCATCTAGCCTGCAGCGAATCTCTTTGAAATTTAGCCTTTACCTGTTGGTATTTGTTATACTGCTCCTGGCAAAGTCTGATTTCGGCTTCAAGAAAACTGGTGAACGAACATCGAACTGGGGCGAACAGTGCTCATTACAAAAAGACTGGTGAACGAACATCGAACTGGGACGAATAGTGCTCACTACAAGAAGGCTGGTGAACGAACATCGAACTGGGGCGAACGGTGCTCACTACAAGAAGGCTGGTGAACGAACATCGAACTGGGGCGAACGGTCCTCACTACAAGAAAACTGGTGAGCGAACATCGAACTGGGGCGAACGGTGCTCACTACAAGAAAACTGGTGAGCGAACATCGAACTGGGGCGAACGGTGCTCACTACAAGAAGGCTGGTGAGCGAACATCGAACTGGGGCGAAAGGTGCTCACTACAAGAAAACTGATGAACGAACATCGAACTGGGGCGAACGGTGCTCATTACAAGAAGACTTTTGAACGAGCATCGAACTGGGGCGTGCAGTGCTCACTACTAGTAGCCTAGTGAAACCACATAGATCTGGGGCGAACAGTGCTAACTTCAAGAAGACTGGTCAACCAGCAATGAACTTGGGTGGGCTTCATATAAAATTGAAACAGCGTCCTCTGTGAAGGCAATTTTGTTGTTGTTTTAAAGCCACACCGTGACTGTTGCTAATATAATCCAAGTCGAAAATTGCCCCGCAATACAGAACATGATTAAACAGTTCATAAGCAGAACGACAAGCAGGGACATGTATCTGGCATACACGAAGGGTAAACCAACCCCAAGTAAACTACAGACCATAATTTCACTGAAGCGGAACCAATCAAGCGACGATCAACGCAAGAAATTCTCAACGCTAAGCCTAGCAAGCTAACAGTCTCCCTCACTCTCCCAACCGAACTTTATTTCCTAAAAAGCCTCCATATCTCCAAGAACCTTCCGAGCTTCTTTTCTAATTATCCACTACTTCTTAAACATTTTCGGCAGGAAGAAAACCTGCAGAAGAAAATAAGAGAAAAAAAAAAAAAAAAAGGCCAAAACAGAAATGTTAACGCACAAGCACATGCATGATGCGAAAAAATACAAGCACCAAAATGATATTAAATGGGGGGTCTCTGAAAAGATCTTTGTTTTGGGTTCTCTCAATCGCAGACTTGTCAGCTTCGAGGTGGTGTAACAGGTATAGGCCCAAATACAGTTAGTGACTGCATGTAGGCAAACCAGCAAAAACCACAGAAGATAGCGCAGAAAACAAAAGGCACTAAATTGGAATAAGATAGCTGAACAAAGAGATGTTAACTAACATCTCAACAAAAAGCACTAAATTGGAATAAGATAGCTGAACAAAGAGATGTTAACTAACATCTCAACAAAAGGCACTAAAACTAAATACAGCACAGAAACCGGGCTCATTTATAGTCAAGCCCTCGAGACAGATTAAAGGAGTCAGATTTTTTTTTTTAAAATAACAAAACAATACGATTGCTTAAATAATCTAACCTTTGGATTGAACGGAGTTTCTGGGACCTGTCCCCGGGTGATCCTTATCTGAATGGTGGCAATTTGTGTCACTGGGTGTTTATCGCTCGGTGTGAAATCCTGGCTGGGTTAAACGTCAGTCATTCGGTAGAGTATTCAAGAACTTAATTTTTTTGTCAAAAGGAGGGAAAGGTTAACTGCTGTCTTTTTTGGGCCTTTGGTGGACAAGTTTAGTTCCCAAAAATAGCAGATTGTCCCTACTTGTTAAAGTCAACATGGAGATGAGTAATGAGTTAGATTATATTCACAAAACTCAGGACACATCCATAGGCGCTCAGATTCCCCTCTCTAAATATTCATCAGCGTTGCATGATTAATAGTGCCACTCCTATGTTGGTTAACAAGACTTCGTGCGCGTCCGGTGTGCTTCTCATGCTTAGCTGTTCCGATCTTTACTCCCAGTTCTTGTATTCTTAGCAGTGATGTGGACACGTTGCTTCCAAAATCCTCAGAACCCTCCAAGTGCTGGAGGTTCTGGGTTTAATCCCCGGTAAGGGCTTGAATCTGTTCACGTGGACTTAGACATCTAGTATTTCCCCCTGGTCTCTGGGTAGCTAGATCAGAAGCCAGTGTGCATTGTGGGCAATCAAAAATAGTAGCCAAAGAGCGCTGCACAGACAACATTTGGAGTTGAAAATCTACCCAAATTATTGCAGGATCCCCGCCGGTGCAACAGAGTTCGTGCCCTGCGCTCAGATTTTTAGACTCAATGCACCTAGGCGTCCGATTTCACTACTATGAGACCAGGGAGAATTACTAGATGTCAAAGTCTACGGGAAAAAATTCCTGCTCTTACGAGGGATTGAACCTGAACATCAAGCACTCGAGGCGGACACCGTGCCTCGAGACCACGTACCCCCCCCCCCCCTTTCCCCAACCATACTTTAATGGTTAAAAAAAATAATAAAAATAATAAGTTTATGTTTATTCAACAGGTAAATATTATGGCACACGAGTGTAACCTGTCGCGTGCGAATGTGCACCAGAACGCACCGGTACGGAGTGAGCAAATAAGACGTCAAAACAATACGTAACGTTGTTATGATAATATTGTTGTCAAAGCAGTTGATGTTTATAGTCCGAAGGAGACGGACGTGGGAATCCTTGAGGACGCTTTACCCCGGGATCCCACGGAATAAACGTTATATAAAGTTGGATCCTTGAGGACGTTTTTACCCGGGATTCCAAGATAGACCTCAGCAGGAAGCTGGTTAATACTACATTCTCGGCAGTAAGCCGGTATATTTTCATTGCTTAATTCGGACTTGTCCGAGGAGAAAGTAAATCGTCTGGATCTCAAGGTCGGACTGCGACCTATAGTGAGGACATATCATTACATGGATGTACGAGCGAGCTTTGGTTGAACGAGTAGATTATTACTTGCATATGTATCCTTTGTGTTAATCATTGCTGATTGTATATATCAATACAACCGTTGGAACTTAACGCATAGCGTTCGAGCTCTACATTTTGAAAGCATTGAAGTAACTACTGTTTTACCCCCTACTTGGCCTATTTCATCTTGGTACCACACACATCAGCATGAAGCTCTGCACGTCACAATGAAGGACCGCCACATTGCCTTTTAGGATTGAGAGACTCCTCGACTTTCTCGATTTGAATATCATACAGCTCCATTGGACCACCTCATCCAGTCTTTTAAGAATCGTGCGGGCAGACTCCTCACTGCCAGTGATTATTGTCGTGTCATCCATAAATGCACTTAGTGGCGGCATCCAGTGGTCCCCAATCTGAAGGTCCTGTCCGCAGCCGGCCGCTCCGTCTAACATGACCTGCATAGCCATAACGAACAATATTGGCGAGATCGAACATCTCATAGCTATTCCAACCTTGAGCTCAGTCCATCTCGTAGTAAACGTCGGGGTAGAGAAGGGCAAAGCGAACTTGGAGAAATATTGCTCGATCATTTCGTTGATCTGTGTCGGTGTGGGGAACATGCCAAGAGCCTGTCACTGTAGCTTATGGGGAACTACCCCATAGGCGTTGGTGAGGTCCAACCATATCACGTGCAACGTGCAGATCATATCAATGTATTTGTTCGCCATCAGATACTGTGTGAGCCGGCGAGCCATAACTTAGAAGAATATTTTGCCCTCAGCATTTAGTAATGAAATAGGCCTGAATTGGGATAGATTTGTGGAGTCATTTTTTTAATTATCGTCTGTCAGACTCGTCGCATTGTACGTGTGTGACAGTACGCAGTATTCGTTGTCCTGTGGCGTCACTTCACCACACACTATCATATATATCATATATTGTATATTGATTGTCATATTATTTAAATATGTCTACATTTGCTGAGTTTTTGGAGTTAGGTCGTAGTATAGGCCTAGAAAATGGACAACTCTTAGCTTTCGCCGAAGCTAGAATGAAAGAGTTGTCGGACAGAGATAACCAGTTACGCGATGAGAGAACAGCAGAACGCGCCTGGAAAAAAGAAATGGAGTTGGAGAAGTTACGCATGGATAAAGAAGCTGAGGCTGAGAAACTACGCTGGGAAAAAGAAGCTATGGCGGAGAGGCTGCGTTTCGAAATGGAGACTAATTTGGAAAGGTTACGTTTGGAGAACGAATTAGAACTAGCGCGTATAGATAGAGACAAGGTTGTTGCTGTGTCAGAATCAGAGAGCCGTCGTCTTGTGACTAGTAGCCGTTCGGGTTCCGAACAAGGGGCATGTGTATACATACCCAAATTACCGTTTCTTACACCTACAGAAGATCTTCATAATTTTTTGGATCGCTTCTCTTTAGCGATGAATACCGCTAAGATACCAGAGGAACAATGGGTATCTCGTTTAAGGGATTTGCTAACAGGACCAGTTTTGAACACCTTCACGAACTTATCAGAAGACGAACGCGCGTCGTTCGAAATAGTCAAACAAAAACTGTTGGCGTCGAAGTGCATGACCGAAGAAGGTTACCGTGTGCAGTTTAAATCTGTTGTGCCATCCGTCGATGGAAGTTTCGCTGATTTTGTGGCCCGCGTTAGAACGTTATTTACGCGTTGGGTGACATTGGCAGATGTTAAAAACTCTTATGATAAGTTGGCTGATCTCATTATTCGAGATAAAATTTTGTCATCATGTAGTTCGGAGATGTTCTCATTTTTTCAAGAAAGGAAACCGAAGTCAGTTGAGGAGATGACAACATTGGGAGAACAGTATGTCACTGCACATCCTGGTAAACCATTACACAACCCCAGGTTCGAGGACATACTCCCAGTTGCATCCAGTATTAGGGTGCATCACAACGCCTCGTCAAATCGGCCCGGGTGGAACAAATGCCATAATAGGCAGGGTCGCTATCGCAGCCACAGCGAACAGAGACAACCACCCCATAGAGATCAAACGTCCAAAAAGCAGGGTGAACATTATCAACCCCGTTCATCTGCTTGTTCAATCTGTCTTTCGTGGAGACACAAAAGTCCCGATTGTCCCCACAAGCGACACAGGAAAGATGATGATGATGGTCCATCTTTCGAGGTAGGTTTCAACGCAACACAGGTCCTATAAGGTGCTATGTATGCCGTGGTTTCCATAAACGTTCTGAGTGCCCAAGGGTTATGAACAGTCATGCTAATTCCGCGCAAACAGTAAACGCAGCGATGTCACAAAAAGTGACAAATGTAGCGGATGGTCAGGTTCGAATCCATCCAGAAATTGTTTACCCAGCGTTGTCTGCTGTACCACTGGAGGCTGGTTTGCCTTTGCATAATGGTTATGTTGGAAACATAAAATCTAAAGTATTACGTGACACGGGCGCCAATGTTATAGGAGTGGCTAGATACCTAATCCCCAAATCGGCTTACTTAGGTCGGTATTGCAAGTGTCGTACTTTTGGTGGTGGTTTAGAAAGATTTCCTTTAGCAAAAGTCTATTTAAATAACCCGTATTTTCAAGGGGTTGCCGAAGTGTGTGTTTTGGAGAGACCATCAGCAGACGTACTCCTTGGATCAGTTCCAGGAGCAAAGATGCCCTCGCGTGAGGAAATCGAACGCTGGTATAATGAAAATGAGGGTGTGACTGAAGCTAATGCTGCAGTTACACGCGCTCAACAGAGAGTAAGTAACGAGGAAGCCACACCTCCGTTACAGTCAGCTACTTCGAACGAAAACCAAATAGCTATCACATGTGGGATAGCTAGCGAAGAAGCAGTAAAGAATGAACCAGAACGACCAAAAGAGCTTGGAAACGAACCACACGCACCGAAAACAAACAGTTTTGCGATACAACAACGAGCTGATCCTACCCTCATTAAATGCTTTTCTAGGGCAGAAGTAACCGGTGTTAGAACATGTAAGCAAGGTACATGGCATTTTTATGTGAAGAATGGAATTTTAATGAGATATTTTAAATCACCTGTTATGCAATGTAAACAATTAGTCGTTCCTTTATGTTATAGAACCGATGTTCTGAGAGTTGCACATGACACTCCTTTTGCTGCACATTTAGGTATAGGTAAAACACAGAAAAGAGTTCTTGCACAATTCTATTGGCCTGGTTGTTCCACAGATATTAGGAAATACTGTAGGTCATGTAAAGACTGTCAAATGATGGCGAGAAAGGATGCATCTCAGAAACCTCCTATTCAAAGGGTCTATCTTCCATGTCGTCCTTTCGAAAAAGTTGCTGTCGATCTTGTGGGTCCGCTACCGGTTGTTTCACAAAGAGGATTTAGATACATTTTAACATTTGTAGACATGGCATCACGTTGGGTTGAAGCAGTACCGTTACGTCATATCACTACTGAGTCAGTAGCAGAAGCATTGATGCTTATATTCTCTAGAGTAGGCTTTCCTGAAACAATTCTGTCAGATCACGGATCACAATTTATTTCAGAAGCAATGCGCTCTTTTGACAAATTACTTGCCATCTCTCACGTTTTTTTCTGCAAGATATCACCCACAATCAAATGGGCTAGTAGAAAATTTAAATGGGAAAATAAAAGCTATGCTAGCCAAAGTTACTAATCAATTTCCAGCAGACTGGGACAAATACCTTCCTGCTGTTTTGTTCGCCTATCGTGAGGTGCCCCAGAGCAGTACAGGTTTCTCACCTTTCGAACTTATATATGGTGCTAATCCCAGAGGTCCACTGTCGCTGTTAAAGGACATATGGATCGGTAAAGGCGATCAAGAAGCGCCTCAAACATATATTAAATTCGTGACGGAGTTACGTAACAAGATAATCACAGGTTGTCAAGTTGCACGGGACAACTTGGAAAATGCTGGTACTCATCAAAGAGAATAGGTTAACCGTAACCGGAGACTGATCACTCTCCAGCCTAATGATGATGTATTGATATTTCTGCAAGATAATAATAATTGTTTATCAGCCAAATGGCAGGGTCCTTTTAAAGTTATTAAGAAAATTTCAGATGTGGACTATCTTATTGATGTCAGAGGACATCATAAAGTATATAATCTAAACATGCTTAAAGAGTTTAAGTCTCGCCCTGGTGTTTTGTCTGAAGTGTTAGAAGCAGCTGAGGCACCCGACAATAATTTGCAAGAAGAAGAAATGGAGGCAGCATTCTGCCACGTCATTGACGAAGAGAGCAATGATGTCGAGGTGGACACTGCTCATCAATTGTCTCTACCCGAACTGGTACCCAGAGAAACATGGAGAGACGTGGAAGTCGCGCCCTCGGTTCCACCAGATATGGTGCGTCGTATAAAGCGTATTTTGGCTACATTTGACAAAACATTATCGGACATACCGGGTAGAACGACAGAAGCAGTACATTCCATTGAATTAATAGATCATAAACCCATCAAAATGAAACCATATGTTATACCTTTTCATTATCGGGATGCCGTGGATAAGGAAATCGATAACATGATTAAGTGGGGTATAATTGAACCGTCGACATCACCCTATGCTTTTCCAATAGTGGTTGTCCGAAAGAAAGATGGAAGCCTTCGGATCTGCATAGATTTCCGAAAATTGAATCGAATCACGGTTGTAGATGCTGAAAATATCCCAAATATGGAAGATATGTTTGTTGCATTGTCGAAGGCTAGGTATTTTACAAAGTTAGATCTTACCAAGGGTTATTGGCAGATTCCCTTAGACGAGGATTCCAAAAAATACACCGCGTTTCAGACGAACAAAGGTTTGGTTCACTTCAACTATATGGTCTTCGGGCTTTCGGGAGCACCGGCGACGTTCACCCGCCTCGTACGCAAGTTGTTACAGGTTCGTAATGATGTTATTCATTATCTGGATGACATTCTGCTTTTCCATAATGATTTAGACGAACATATTCGAGGTCTAAAGACATTACTGGAACGCATAAAATCGTTTAATCTGACAGTTAGACCAACTAAAGTGAAGGTCGCTTTCGAGGAGGTCACGTTCCTCGGTCACGTTGTAGGACACGGGGTCCGTAAACCCGAAGCCACCACGGTGGGTAAGATTCTTAACATCCCTATACCAAAAACGAAGAAACAAGTGCGTGCGTTATTGGGTTTATGTAACTTTTATGCCAAATTCATTCCTAACTATTCAACCATTACAGCCGTGTTGTCCTCATTGACGATGAAAGGAATGCCAGCGAAGGTTATCTGGACGAGAGAGTGCGAGGACGCGCTCCAGAGATTACAAAAGGCATTTAATAGTAATCCGTTCTTGTGTTTGCCAGATTTGTCTCTGCCGTTCTATGTATCCACAGATGCGTCCGATGTGGCGATTGGTGGGACGTTGTTGCAATCCAGAGAGGGCACCCTACTTCCTGTTGTTTATGCCAGCAGGAAGCTGTCTCCTACTGAATGCCGTTACAGCGTGGGCGAGAGGGAAGCACTAGCCATTTTTTGGGCAATAGGGAAGTTTACCCAATTCCTGTATGGCAGTCACTTCTTTATCTTGACAGACCATCGTCCACTCGAAGTCTTGAACTCAGCACCCATCAAAAACTCACGCATATTAAGATGGACAATGTTTCTACAGACGTTCAACTTCACAGTTATTTATCGCCAGGGAAAGAAAATGTCTTAGCCGATTTTTTGTCGCGCACCCCAGAGGCATTGGAATAGGATTGATGTTTATTTGTTGAATTTACATGATATTTAAAATGCATGCTGTTATGAAAATAATTTGGATAACGATAATGTTGTTGATAATAATACTTAGTGAAGTCAGGAATCTATATTTTGCATGCATTTAGTAATGTATTGACGATATATTGAGGAGTGAGTGTGTGTGTATTCAAGTGTTCTTATTTGCTCTCACGTACTGGTGCTGTTTGCCGCGACATGACTCCAGTTTTCCGACCGAGACTACGTCAAGTTCTAGTGCTCGGTCGTCCTCGGGAGGGGGGAAAAGCTGTCGCGTGCGAATGTGCACCAGAACGCACCGGTACGGAGTGAGCAAATAAGACGTCAAAACAATACGTAACGTTGTTATGATCATATTGTTGTCAAAGCAGTTGATGTTTATAGTCCGAAGGAGACGGACGTGGGAATCCTTGAGGACGCTTTACCCCGGGATCCCACGGAAGCAAACGTTATATAAAGTTGGATCCTTGAGGACGTTTTTACCCGGGATTCCAAGATAGACCTCAGCAGGAAGCTGGTTAATACTACATTTTCGGCAGTAAGCCGGTATACTTTCATTGCTTAATTCGGACTTGTCCGAGGAGAAAGTAAATCGTCTGGATCTCAAGGTCGGACTGCGACCTATCGTGAGGACATATCATTACATGGATGTACGAGCGAGCTTTGGTTGAACGAGTAGATTATTACTTGCATATGTATCCTTTGTGTTAATCATTGCTGATTGTATATATCAATACAACCGTTGGAACTTAACGCATAGCGTTCGAGCTCTACATTTTGAAAGCATTGAAGTAACTACTGTTTTACCCCCTACTTGGCCTATTTCATCTTGGTACCACACACATCAGCATGAAGCTCTGCACGTCACAATGAAGGACCGCACGTATCATAACCCATAAGTGCTCCGTTCTTCTTCTATCTCAAGCCTGAGTCTAAAGAATCTCAGCGCAGTGCACGAACTCTGTTGCTCTGGCGAGGATCTTGAAATACTTTAAGTTGATTTTTAACTTCAAATTTTGTCCAGGCAGCGCCTTTACGCTACTCTTTTCGATTTCCAACTGCCAAGGGATTTTCTTTTACGTGCGCAACAATACACACAGGCGTCCGGTTTTACTACCTAGAGACCAGGGATATACTGTGCATATATGACTAGAAATATATTTTACAGACCAATCGGTGGGTGATGTGGTCAACATCACACGGACTACCTTTACTTCCCAATACTCTACCTCATACCCATTTAAGGCTGGATCGACTTGAGAGCAACGTCATTTTTGCAAAAAGTCTTGCTGCGTCAGCCACAACCTTCAGGTCTGCATGCGAGAGTCTAACCGCTACACCTCGGCGGCTCCCCCATGCTGTAAGTAGTAGAATTAATTTACATATGAGAATCAATGCTACAAACAGCGGAACCAATTTTTTGTTCACAAATTTCTGCAAGAAACAGTAGAGAAACATCTAATGGGAGAATCCATGGTATAAAAGATTTCTTATGTAAAAAAAATCACTGTAACAAACACTGGAAATAATTCTTTAAGAATCACTGTCATAAGAGAGGAACTATTTGTTACTGTGAGAATCACTGTTGTAAATAGTGACACGCATATTTGCATCCCGTCACAAGTGTTTATCAACACAGCCAGGTATCTTAAGAATACTTATTTCTCAATCAATATTCTTCCCAGCAATAGATTACACTGTGTGAGAATGCATGACGGTGCTTCATACAAGACATGTTAACTTTATGTCGCTTTCACTCTAATGTCAAAATGTCTTCTTTTGTGACACGATCATTATGTCATCTGCAATTTAAAAAAATGCAGGAACTACTTCAGAAAGAAC
This sequence comes from Candidula unifasciata, assembly GCA_905116865.2. Classification (NCBI taxonomy): domain Eukaryota; kingdom Metazoa; phylum Mollusca; class Gastropoda; order Stylommatophora; family Geomitridae; genus Candidula; species Candidula unifasciata. The sequence goes on from CAJHNH020001734.1 coordinate 85,311, forward strand.
AGCTTGTCGAAAAGAAACAAAACTGTTTATAATTGATCTATCCAGAACGATTTTTATGTGTGGAAAGTATTTTATTTTAATGCATTGGCTTGCTTACGCAGGGACACGTTTTCATCCACCGTAATACGGAATACAGTTTCAGCAACTTTAAGTCAACAAACTCTACTAAAGAGAACAACCGTTAACGGGACGTTGTAATAATGGCAATGTTTGCATCTATCGGTGTAAACCAAAGGTACGCTGTCCTATTTCAAGATGTGTTGTGGTTTGGTTGTTATATAAATAATAAAAAAAGGTACAAAGGTAAAGTCGGGAGATGTAAACCAGCGTCATACGGTTAAAAACCATACGTGCTCGGCCACTAGTACAGACAGCTGATAAGAAACTGTCCGCCTGTGTCGCCGTCCGCACAAACTCCGTAGCTACAGCGACGTTCCTCCATTTACTTATCATTTATTTCACAAGGTACTCTTCCTAAGCAGGCCAACAATATGCGTGTTTTTGACAGCCAACTTGGCAAACCGTGTATGTACTTGCTGCCTAAGATCCATAAGCCCAACAACCCTGGACGTCCCATTGTATCTGCATGCTCCTGTCCCACGGTGTATCTTTCTGAATTTTTAGATAGTATTTTCCAACCGATTGTCACCAGTCTCCCTTCATTTGTCAAGGACACCAACCATGTCCTCAACATTTTCGAATCCATCAGACTACTTCCCGGTAAAACCTATCATCTTTTCCTGATAGACGTATGCTCCCTCTATACGTCTATCCCTCACTCTGATGGTCTTAGAGCACTCCAGCTCTTTTTGGACAGAAGGTCCAACCCGATCATCCCTACTTCAGTTCTTGTACGCCTTGCCGAACTGGTACTGACCCTCAACTCTTTTGAGTTTAATGGTGAGTATTTTGACCAGATCAGTGGGGTTGCGATGGGCACCAAGATGGGTCCTAGTTACGCGTGCCTCTTTATGGGCCACCTGGAATACGAGGTCAGTTTATCATACCCGGGCAAGTTTCCGGAGGTGTATAGGAGATACATAGATGATGGCGTTGGTATCACCGAAATGTCCATGGTTGAGCTTGACCAATTTATTACTTACATCAACAATTTCAATCCGGCTATCAAATTCACCTCACTGATCTCCACCACTTCAGTTAACTTTCTTGACATCACGATTAGCATCGATTTCCCGTGTCTGAAAACCACAGCCTACTACAAACCCACGGATTCTCACAGTTATCTCCTCTATACGTCTTCTCACCCACTACCGTGTAAAAATTCTATTCCATATTCACAGCTCCTTCGATTGCGCAGGTTGTGCTCTGACGATTCTGACTTCTTTGATAAATCAGTTGAACTTCTTGAATTCTTCCGTGCCCGTTTCTATCCGGAACACATTCTACAAGGGGCTCTAAACAAAGTTTTAGCAATCACCAGGAGAGATGCTTTTCCTACCAAACGTAACTCCACCAATGAGGGACCTAAATTGATCTTGACTTTTCACCCTAACAATGTGGTTGCTTCCAAAGTATTCTTTCGTCATTTGGACATCCTCCGCTCTGATCCGGACACCAAGATTATCTTTAGTGAGAAACCTAGATTAGTTTACAGACGAGATCGCAACCTTAAAGACATACTTGTCCGAAGCCGACTCCCACCGATCCATACAGCACTTCCTCTTGGGACTACTCAGTGCTCACGCAGCACCTGCAAAACATGTCCTTTCGTTGTCCAGACTTCTTCGGTCAGTTTCCCTTATGGTTCTTTTCAAATTAGGGAACCTTTTACTTGCGAATCCCGCAACGTAATTTATGCAATTATCTGCAAACGATGCAGCATGGCATACATTGGGGAGACTGGCAGGAAGCTAGCTGATCGTTTCCGGGAACACCTCTCTGATATCGACAAGAAGACACTCAAACCAATCCCTCTTCATTTTAATAGCCCTGACCACAGCGGTAAAGATGACATATCTGTCACAGCATTAAAATCTTGCTCTGGCGATCATACTACCCGCCTCGCTTTGGAAAATCGCCTTATCCACAGCCTTGGCGTTCTTAGTCCAAGAGGTATCAATATCCAACATACCTTCATCTAAATAGTTCTAATCTTATTACATTTTAAATGTTAATTATTTTATTTTATTTCATATTATTACCATATTCTATTTCTTATCAATATCATTTATGTATCATTAACACTTGCATTTCTTTTATTCCCAGTATTGTGACTATATTTTTTAGCCATCGTTTATTTTATTTTATTTCATTTATTCCGCATCACATTTTTTAAACGTCGCTCACGTCACCCCTTAGAGATCTACATACTCTCCATTCCTCTTTTGTGTAGTCCACTTGTGTTTGAAAAAGGCTGCCTGGCCGAAACGTTACATTACGTTGTGTTGTTTTGTGCACGTTTTCCTTTTTCCCATTTTGTTGAGCTTTTTAGTCAAATTTCTCTGGAATTCATTGTATTAGCTTGACTGCAGTCACCCCCATAGTTTCTCCATTTACTACAGAGTGTTAACTTTGGTACCCATTTCCTAGAGGCTGGAACCCCGGAAACCGTCAGGGTTCAAACACCGGTCATGGGTTGCAGCGAGTCAACGCTGGATTTGAAAGCGAGTCTCGTATGGACTGTGCTCACGCCGCCCCCATATCAGTTGTTTAAAAAAAAGTTACAATAGTCATTATTTTCAAATATTTTAGTTAATAGTATTTTCGAACAAGAATAACATAATATATTGTTATAATGTATTCTTATCTTCTTAATTTCGCATAGGCCCTTTCACTTCCAGACCAGGTGCAATGACTTTCTCAGCTTCCTCTGGCTTCTCTCTTGTCAAGATAACCAGCGTGTTCTGGTATCTGATGCAGTGCATCTTGATCCTGACATTGTCCTTATTCTCCTTGATCTTGACAGATATGGCATCTTTCCTTCTAGTTGAGTGAAGCAAATCTGTGATTTCTTGGATATGTTTAGGCAGGGTTGCCGTTATTAGATTAGTAGTTTATTAGAAGTGAGTCAACGCGACACGAATTTAATGTAAATGTGTCAGTGTTGACATCTTTGGCAGAAAATGGCGTCATGTTGAGTACATATAATTCAATATCGACAAAAGCTTGTATCATGCAATTATATGATTTTTTTTTTTTTTTTTAAAGCTTAGGATTTCTCTGCAGTAAGCCGCTTGTGCAAATATTTCAACATTTTGTTTCTCGAAATCTTCAACAGTTGCAAACTACAGTGATGCTTTATTGTACGATTTATTGCTCTTTTAATTCTTTTAGCTGTTGTGGTTTTTCTAAGTAAATTCACGTCTAGTAGTTTGCCATTGCTTCCTGGACGGTCGACTGTCGATACCACTGTCAAGACCAACGCAAGGCGTAAAGCCTGCAGCTGGGATCGAAAACAGCACTCCGGCACTACAAAGCGCGTTCGCAACGCACAAGCCACAGACGCCGACCCTCTAATTGTAGAATTATAAAATTTGCATTGGTTAGAAAACTTGGTTTCAACTGGACCAAGAATATAGTTAGTTTCGGAAATGGGGGGGGGGGGGGAGAGATCGGGGGAGTGTTATTTAGCTTACATTATTTACTTTTTGTCGTGGGTTCGCTCCCTGGCGTTGCCATACTTTAAAAAAAAAAATGACCTTGACTCCCAGGTCGACCCAGCCCTGATTGGGTAACCGGGGCAGTCCCGGGAAGTAAAGGCGACAGGCGTGATGCTGACCACATCACCCATCTTGTGCCGATTGGTCTATAAAAATACAAGTCAAACCCAAATGACCTATACGCCTAAAGGCGTGAAAAGGGGACCTTTACTTTTTTAAAAATTTACTTGTTGCCGATATTTTTATTACATAAAGTATTATTAATAATGATTAGTAAGCCCTTTGAGTGTTTAATTTTATGCACACACACACACACAAATAAAAGCGACGCTAGACTATTTAGATACAGCGAATAAAATAAAAACATTAATGAAATAAATTTTATTTCAAAAGATAAACTGCAGTCGTCTTCATATAAGAAATAAACACAAATACTCGTTAAAGGTTTCGAAAACTAAACACTTCGGCCATAAAAGCACCAGTCACATAGAAAGAACAGCGAATGACAGCGTCGCCTAAAAAAAAAAAAAAAAAGCAATGGTAAACTAACCATGTTAATACATAACACTGATGCAAAAAGTCACTGCCTTCTCTAATCAATAGAAAATGCCGTGTAAAAAATACACGAATTCTGGTTATTAAAAAAGGAGCGAGAGGCTGTCCAATGGGATTGCCATGTGAGTGGTCGCTTTGAAGGAACAAAATAAATTAAAATGGACTGATTGCCCCTTATCATATTGTTCGGATTATGAGTGCGGTTGCGATCGCTTCCGGAGCTACAGTGTTCATGCTTTGTGTGTCGCTCTCGGCAGGCGCCTAGCCATTCCACAAAGAGATAACTAGCCCTCGGAAATAAAACCTGGATTAGGGAAATCGGTCCTCTCGACTCCATCTTTGAATTTCAACAGACTGACTGGAGAAAGTCTATAAGTGCCCAGCCAAGACACTAGATAATCAGCAACATTTTTTTTATTTCTTTCATAATAAGTTTTATGGATGTATGTTTATCTTTTGTTAGTTTACAGTACAAGGGTTGTCGTGTGTGAGTATTTTGTAGTGTTGCATAACAATGCATAAGAAACACAAGAAATGACTGGGTAGGTGGGAATATTCAGGATAGAAAGGGTGTGGACACAATTCACTTTACGTGTCCATGTATTGTTGTCGTTAATTCCCCTAACATTCTTCTTGAATGTTCTCCAACAGCAATGTCGAGATTTTGTTGTTCCTTTTTTTGTGTCTCTTTTGTTTCCCAACCACGTTTTGGTGTAGTTTTTCGCTTCTTTTCTGTGTGTATGTGTCTAGCCTGGTTAAAAGTGTAATAAAGTCCGTTGCAGAAATCGAACTTAACTTTAAAAGTATGCAACTACGTAACCGTTCGTTGTTGAAATTTAGCATGCAGCCTGTCACTAATCAAATCCTTGTAAGAATTTGTTTATGTAAACATACATTTAATTTTCATTATGTTTCATATACAATATTTGAATAAACAGACACAGATTCAAAGCAAGCAACCGAGTAAGCCGAATAACGGGAGCTTTTCAAAACATCAGATTGCTCTCTCGTCATAGGCTGGTCATCTCCAGCTTAGTCTCCCGTAAATTGTAGATTTTTCATTGTATGCGGGATATGCCATCATCATACATCGCTATATTTGTAAATGATTTCCGAACAATCTATACGCGCGTGTAATTACTGTATCTTATAGTGGTACACGAATTATTTGTCGAATAAAGATCAAAGACACTACAATAATTTGTTACGGTAGACACGTGTCCGCCAGCATTACATATAATGTATGAGCAATCTGTTGGATTAAGAAAAAAAGCTATTAGTTTTAGAGAAAAAAAATGTATTGAAAAACAATGTGATCCCGGAAACAAATCCAGGGCTGAACATTAAGCTAAACTAAATGTAGTCTACACATTCGAAAACAGAAGCTCAAATTAGAAAATCGTAAAAAACGGGAACGATCTAAGGCGACATGCAAAGTTTCCTTTTGACCTGTACATGGGTTTTTGAGATATTTTTTAAAGTATGCGGTCATGACATCTGTAACGCACTGCCTACTCATTACTCTCTAAAGAAGTTTTGCTTTGATCAACGACTTGTCATTGAGTTAAAGGTTAAAGTCAAGAGGATCGACTTCATTGCACTGGGTTTTATCATATATGTCTCTGTCTCTCTCCGCAGAACGGCTAGCAGCCTGTTGAGAGCATCACACAGAGCACGAACTCCCTAGCTCCGGCGACGATCCATAGGGATTTCCTTAAAAATTGCACTCGTGAAGTTCTGATGCGTTGTTACAGACTAAGGTTTAATTTCTTTCAGCGATTTACAAACTATTTATTGTGATAAAAGGGATGTTTAACAATTATCAGAGAGGGGCAAGTTAAGCAGTTTGTGAAAATTATTTGAACATGAACGCTTGAAATACCTTCTTTAATTTCAAGTCTGACAGGTTTCCAGAATAAAACTACAAATCAGTGTTTTATAACTATTTCATAACTAAACTATAAACCGCTGTTTTGAAAATGTGTTCGTGCTTAAGTCATTTCCCTTAAAATTAGCAATTATTGTGAACAGTTGTAAATTACAGTTGTAAATTATCTAGAGAACTGGTAGTTGGATATACAGTGTTATCTCACTTAACATGGAACTGTTGTCTAGTCTGTTATCACGTGTCTTCACGAGTGAAGCACTATGTCAAAGAGGTGTGACGCCAGTCCCCCTGTGTGAAACAAAACGTTCATCAAACAGGTATTAATATTGTTAATATATACTTTGCTAGAACATATAGGCGGCTCAGACTTTTCTTGTTCTTCTTTTCGTTCTCCCTGTCAGTGATTTTCAGAAGAAAAAGGCCACAGGCACTTATAAAGGCTGTGGTGTGACGCATGTCCTTCAACGATCTATACAGCTGAGTTATCAGCGGAATGCTACAGAGTCAGACCTAGTATAACAGACTGGCGAAGTTGTTTTAACCTGGTAATAATTTTCGTTTGGCTGCACTTGCGCACTAAAACTGGAGGACTTGCAGGAGATCTGAACTTTACTGAAGTGTCCAAAGCGAGTCACAGTGGTTGGGGAAGGTTTAAAAAAAAGCTCGACGCAGCACGAAAAAAGTCTTTTTTGGCTTTTTGCACCATGGCAGTGATTGCCAAACTATTTCCAACACAGGGGAGCAGCGACCTCTTAGCAAATATTGTAAAAGTTGCATAATTAATTTAACGAAGACACGAATAGTCATACTTTTACTTAGGCTAGAGTGCAGTAGAAACATTTTAATTGATAAAAGGCGCCGCGGCCAAGAAAAGTTGGGAAACACTGCTCTATGGCTCTTGCCAGTCGCCCTAGGGACTGGGAGTCCCACTAATCGGGGCGGTATCGCACAGAGTCTTAGCGCAACGTGGATTCATGGAGTGAGTGGAGAGAGATGGATTCATGGTGGTGATACGTTCAATAGTTAGGTTGTATTACACCTCCGGCTGTATATTCATTTATATCTAGAGTTGGCCGTGGTTGTATTAGATCTAGATATCCATGTGTATCCTCGCTTGGAGATTTTTGATTGCGGGTCGCTGTAAGCGAACTCTCATCTCTATTAGTCGGAGTGCTTAACACATGTTCTGTTCGAACACGATGTATTGTTATCTGTGAAGCACGTTAGTTTTGTGATCAGAAAAAAAAAAAAAAAATAAAATAAGGTTGAATGTGACGGTCATATTCAATTGTTTGATTGGGAATTCGACTTGTAGTAAGTACACCTGATTTTACTATCACTGCTAATTATACTTTATACGAACATATCCTGTCAGGGCTAGGACATAGAAGGTCTTCGTCTCCCGCCCAACGAACATTTTTCCCCTTGTTACTGAAGCAGCTAAGGATTGGGTTTTGGCTTCCACTCACCTCGTCATTCTTTGTTAGAGCTCTTGTGAACGAAGTATAGATAGGTTCAGGGAGTAAATTTATCTTATCATTTATTGTGTCTCTCTCCTTCTTTTCAGTACAACCCCCCCCCCCCCCCCCACTCCATCCTTGGGCTTGGTTTTTAGTTCACTATAATCTCTATACTGCATGTAGAGAGCATGTCTACAGCATATGTTTAGTATTTTAAGACACATTGGCAAAAGTTCTAAACCTGTAGTCTTGAATTTCCCACATATCTGGTTGCGGAGTTTGGTGCTCCAGTTAGCAGTCTAGATACCATGGCCCCTTTATTTCGTATATCGAGGTTTATTTGGTCTTCAGGAATGAGTTTTTCATAGGAAGTGTTCCAACAGGTTCTAATAACTGCCTTGAGTTTCACCACCCACTTACCCCCACCCCAGCCTCCAAAAGTGCATCTTGCATCTGACTGTTCTGTGGTGGCTCAGTCAGTAAAGTGGTTTCATTGATATTTGGATACATTCGATTCCAAATCAATGTGTCTGTTTCAGGCACCGACCAGCAAATTACTAACAGAAACATTTTTGTTGCAATATATCCGTATTTAAGAGAAGAGGGTTAATCATTCTACAAAAATTAGGCATGCCAAATGGTAAAAGGATCGACTTCCAGGTTTTGTCTCAAATGTTCGAACTTTGTGGAAAAGTTGCTAGCGAAAAAGTTGCACAAAATTATCGTAGTTCCAGCAACGATCCCGGTGGTCTCCGAAACACGTACAATCTTGTACAGGAGGACGATGCCCAAAGTCGAACCCCAGCCTCCATTAAAGAGAGAGAGAGAGAGAGAGAGAGAGAGAGAGAGAGAGAGAGAGAGAGAGAGAGAGAGAGAGAGAGAGAGAGAGAGAGAGAGATGCGCGTGGGTAAAAGGGATTACATCCAGGTGCCTCATTCTCTCCAGGCTATAAAATCTTGTTTCTCGACTGATTCCGTTGGTTGTTCACAAAGGGCCTTGACCGCACCGCATCTGCCTTGTCACATATCAATTCCCCACCCAATGGGGCAGATCCAGCCAGTCTGTATGCCTGTTCATTACCCACTACGCTCAATACCCCTCCCTCCCCCCCTCTCTTTCCCCATGTCAGTGCTTATTTGACGATTTTCTACTCGTTTTATCTCAGAATGTGTCTTATAATTATTGATACTGGTGATTGCGTAGACATTTTTTTTTATCATTTCGTCATTCTTTTTCTTAAATTATTTTCCTCAGGCATTTGTTTTCGAATACAGTTAGCTTTCGTTTCATGTCTTTAGTGATTCTCCAATTTTTACTGGCATATGTTGAAAATGAAATAATTGTAGAAATTAAAGTACTTAGCTTGGTTCTAAAAGAATAAAATTTATAGTTGCATATCTTGAACAGGCTTTTTAAATCTCCTGCTACAGTGTGAATGCTGTCATAATGTCTTTGTATTTCTTTGACCTTCAAGATTGCTACCTAAATAGGTTTTACAGCTTCACAGCAGTTCATTAATCTCACCTACCTAAATAGATAGTCGGCTCTGTGGCTAAGTCGATGTTAACGCTTCGTAATGCCGGGATGCCGGGTTCGATCACAGCTGCAGGCCACGCGCCTTGCGTTGGTTTCGCCAGTGGTATCAAGAAAGCCGACCGTCCAGAGGCAATGGCAAACTACTGGACGTAAATTTGCCTAGAAAACCACACAACAGCCAGGGACTGTTAGAGTTGGTTCTGCAGTAAAGGATACGCAACTAACCTAACAAAAATATAAATAGGTAAATGGTTCTGTTACCCAAAGCCCGTTTGTTTCCGTATTGCGTCTGCTTGACCTCAATAAATGTGTGTATTCATAACCTATCTCTTAGGCGTTGCGAGTCCGACTCGTAATTCCAACGTACCGCGATAGAAACCCACCGCTGGCTGCGTGGATTTTTTATCATGGTATGGGGCGTCGCAGTTCCACACAGTCTAGACTGGGTAGCAGGATGTATGTCCTGGGCAAGTAAAGACGGCCGGCGTACTGCAGACCACATTACTCACCTAGAACCGATGGTCTGTAAAAATATGTTCGCTTTTCCCATATGCATGATACACTTAGAGGCGTCAAAAGGAATCTTTACTTTTACTTTTTTTTAACCGATTTGTAGCCCAATTGTTAATGCTATTCGGGTCCGTGTCGCGCTATGATACTAAGAAGCGGTCACATCAGGTGGCACCGTAAGGAGCCGGCATAAGCAGCGAAATCAAAATACAATTTCAACACTTAGGGGCGGAATTTCAAAGAATTGTACCATGCTGTCTTCTGTCCTTATTGCCTCAGTGGAGCATAGACTGTCAACTAACTATCGCAAATTCGTTCAATCCTTAACTGTTGCGTGCAGCGAAGACCAAGTCCTTAGCATCTTTTTAACAGCAGGCTCTAATTCCCTTTTTTAATTTTTCTCAGGGGTTCCGGAGCAAACAACCTACTTATTCATAAAACATGGTGAATATGGACAGCGAAGAAAGAAAATCAAATTTACACTAAGCACAGAAGAAATACTTTGTCCCAAATTCTGTACCTGCCTTTATATGTTAATGTGTGTAACTCCCTGCGAATGTTGATCAATGTGTATTATTTACTTTCTGTTGGAGGTAGTTATAACACTGCCCTTTGAAACCTTCATCTGTGTTTTTTTGATTTAACTGCACATTTAGTCCAGGTATGTACCGTTGCTGAAAATAATATAGTAACAGCGGTCACCATTATCGGTCTTGAGAGTGATTTTGAGTTATTTAATTAAGACTTCTTTACGAGGCGCCTGTGTTTTTTTTTTAGTCGATGTCTGCCAGCGTTGCTATGGATTTTACTTTCCATGATTGATGATTGCCTTAGAGTGTCTTTATACTAGAGATTAAAATTAAACTAACCTCACATTTCTGTTTTATTTAGGCAATTAAAAGGAATTTATTTCCTAAAAAGATTTTTTTAAAGTTTAATGTTTCCGTGTGTAGAACATATTTTCATTGTTTCAACGAATTCCCGTTGTCTTACTGAGGCAACACGTTTGAATTCCAATATTTTTATACCTTCGGGGGGGGGGGGGGGTGCGTGGTCTCGAGGCATGGTGTCCCCCTCGAGTGCTAGAGGTTCTGGGTTAAATCCCCAGTGGGGGCTGAGATTTTTTCACGTGGACTTGGACTTCTAGTAATTCCCCATTGTCTCTGAGTAGTGAAATCGGACGCCCGTGTGTATTGTTGCGCACGTAAAACATCCCTTGGCAGTTGGAAGTCGAAAAGAGTAGCCTAACGGCGCCGCCCGGCAAAATTTGAAGTTAAAAATCTACCCAAGTATTTCAGGATCCCCACCGACGCTACAGAGCCTGTGCAGTGTGCTGAGCTTCTTCGGACTTAGGCTTAAGTTAGAAATAGAACGGAGCACTTATGTGTTACTACCCGTGTGCCATGATGTTGATCCATTGTTCAAACCTCAAACCTTACAGCTTCCATTAAAAAATTTTTGTTTAGCTGTGTACGAAACACGAAAGTCACTTCATCTCTGCTGCATGATTCCCCAGGACATTCCTACATTTTAGGGGCGTCATGTGTTCTTCAGTTTGAATGTTTCATGCAGATCCACCAGTGGCCAACGAGTGCCAAAAAAAAAAAAAAAAATCAGTAATACGATACTCACGAAGAGTCGGCGTTTTGCGCTGCAGTACTTCTTCCTGCAGTACATATTCCCTGTCATGTAAACAATAGGAGCATGTTGCTAATCTAATTCTTCGTTGTGAGATGCACAAGGTAGCTCTTGCGTGATTTCTGCATCTCATTCTGAGATATTTCATTTCCTTACTTCATATTGTTTTAATTCCAAATCCGCCTTGTACAACACACTTGCTGGTCACCCGAGGACGATCGGGGCATATCGGAAAGGCGAATCAGTGAAGCCGAGCCTCTCGCCCTCAAATACCATTTAAAAAAAGTTACATTTAAGAAAAGAAAGAAAGATATGCATTTCCGTAGAGCCTTTAATGTTTGAGATTCACCTGACGTCTAGTCTCCCTTTTACAGATACATGGGTGGTATACAGGCTGTAGAAGATTCCACAGGCAACACAATGAAGCTGTATGTACAAGAGAAGAACCCCCACTTCTTCTCGGCATCTCGTTTTAACCACGAGATGATAGAGACAATGCCGGTTGGTTTGTTTATTAATTTACAAATTAATTTATTTTGGAATTTTTAAAATTGCTTTTATCATGCCTTTTACAAACGGGTTGCAATATAACTGTTCTCATTACGCTGGTTCGGTTCCCTGCTGGCAGAAAGTAAATCGAGGTTCTCAGAGCAGTAACCGGACATCCAAACTGGCCCGTACAAGCATCCCGCCCATTCTCTCAGTTCGAACAGTGTACTCAAAGCCATATTTCTACCCACAAGGAATTGTCAACCATCAACGGTAGGTGACGTGTCACTCTGAAGGATCGCCTGCAGCGAGAGGCGGTGAAGGAGGGTCATGGCACAACATACTACTGCAGCAGTTCTCAACTTTTCTAATGGCGCGACCCTTTAATACAGTTCCTTGTGTTGTGGTGACTCCCAACCATGCCATTATTTTCTGTCCTACTTCATAACCTCGGCGAATATGAGTTTGTCTATGGTCTTAGGCAGGTCCTTTGCAGAACATCGCTCTCATCATCACAGTCTGCCCGAAAGAAACTCTGTACCTCGCCAACTCTCCAACCTCGTGTACTTTCACATTCAAGGAGTCACTTATATCCTGTGTCCATCTTTGTGTTGATCGACCCCTGCTCCTCCTTTCTGAAACCATGCCTTCTGCAATTATTTGTTCCCAGTCCGCCATGGTTGAATGTATATACGTTTTCCCATAATTCCTTCCACAGTGACGAATATTTTTAACTGTATGACTCTCATGATACGGTACGTAATTATTTGAAAACTGACTGTATTGTTAAAATAATATTAGGCTTTTCTAGAGGGACTATATTCAGACTAAAGACAGGGCACAACAGACTTCGTCAACATATGCTCAAACTTTTTGGTTTAGGAAACACGGAGACGTGTCTCTGCAGCGTGGCACCCGCAAATGCTCCAACACTGTCAAGTGATGCTGACAACAGAGACGCAGTCTGGCCTCCTCCAACCACAATAAGGACAAAACTGGATGGTACACGAGAAGATATGGACTGCAAGAAATCTTTTATAAAGGCTATCGGCCACATGATATAGGTTTTTTGACAGAAGGATCGAAGAATAATAATAATGAGAAGAAGAAGAAAAAGAAGAATAAGAAGTAGAAGAACAAGAAGAAAAAGAAGAAGAAGAAGAAGAAGAAGAAGAAGAAGAAGAAGAAGAAGAAGAAGAAGAAGAAAATGATGAAGAAGAAGAAAAAGAAGAAGAAGAAGAGGAGAAGAAGAAGAAAAAGAAGAAGAAGAAGAAGAAGAAGTATAGGGACTTCTAGAACACATCCTATATTTCATTTCTAGACCCCCAGTGACCTAGCGGTTAGAAGCTCGACTGCCGAGTCGAAGGTCTGGGTTTGAAACTGTACCGAGTCGGATTTTTTTAAATATGACATTGGCTGCAAGGTCGACGTAGCCCAACGTGGCTACAGCCAATGAATTGGAAAGTAAAAGCGGTCGGTGTGTTGTTGACCTTATCACCCATACAGTGCCGATTGCCCTATAAAAATATGATCTCTCACTAGCTTAAAAAAAGGCATTTACATTGTGTGTAGTAGTAGCAATGAAAGTAGGAGAGAAAGGGGAGGTAATGGAGAAGAACTGGCAGGCAAAAAAAAGAAAGATTTAAAAGAGAAAGGAAAAACAAAGGAAAAAGAAGAAGAGAAGAAGAAGAGGAAAGAGGAAAAGCAGAAGCAGCAGCAGCAGCAGCAGCAGCAGAAGAAGAAGAAGAAGAAGAAGAAGAAAAGAAAAAGAAGAAGAAGAAGAAGAAGAAGAAGAAGAAGAAGAAGAAGAAGAAGAAGAAGAAGAAGAAGAAGAAGAAGAAGAAGAAGAAGAAGAAGAAGAAAAAGCAGAAGCAGAGGAAAAAGAAGAAGAAAAAGAAAAAGAAGAAAAAGAAAAACAAGAAATAAGTGAATAATGTATCCTTGATTTCAGGATTACCCACTTAGGGATGACGACATTATCCTGTGCTCCTACACGAAAACCGGCTGTCACTGGTTCTGGGAAATCCTGCGACAAATGGTATCTGGGTTAGCAGTTACAGGAAATGTGGAGAAGGAAACATGCATGATGGAGTTCCACAAGTACATCCAAGACCTGGACGAGCTGCCTTCGCCGAGGATTTTGAATAATCACCAGGTACTTGTATGCTTCGTCTGTTGTACAATCGGGGCCCTTAGAGAAAACAAAGAATAATAACAATTCACCCTAACCAGGGCGGGGTTAAGAGTTGGATAGGGTCGAAGTCAGTGGTTCTCAAAATTTTTTCGTCGAGACACCCTTGTCCGCGGCTTAGGTGTTGCGAGTCCGATTCGGAATTCCCAATGTACCGCTATCAGAACCCACTGCTGGCTGCGTGGATTTTTATCATGGTATGGGGCGTCGCAGGTCGACCCAGCCTAAAATGGTTACCAGGAAAGCTGTCCTGGGGAGATTAAAGACGTCCGGCGTAATGCTGACCACATTACCCACCTAGTACCGATGGGTTTGTAAAAATACTGGATGCTCTTCCCATATGCCCGATGCGCATAGGGTGTAAGAAAAGGATCTTTACTTTTTTCTTACTTTTACCCTAATCGGGTAAAAAAAATAAAAAAATTCGCGGCACAAATACGCTTAAAGCTGTTTAAATACTTAGGAGCACACAAAAAAAGTGTAAGTTTGATATTCATTTGTCTTAAATGCGATACAGGATTTGTTTCGATTGATTTGATTCAAAAACCGACATCATAGCACTCGGGGCATTCCCACAAGCGCTCCGTCCCCATCTTCAGCAGCCAGCGAAGAGTTCCGATACTAATGGTGCGAGTAGCATTCTGATTAAGCCTTTCCTCTGAGCCTCGAGCATCTGCAGGAACCTCTCGACACCCTCACCCCTGCATTATTCTCACCAGACTGTGGTGATCCATCTGCTCTGTACACGCTCTCCCACAATGCAGTAACCACGTCTGCCTTTTCATGCATCGGTACTCCCCCAA
>CAJHNH020001734.1:105000-125000 GCA_905116865.2 Candidula unifasciata
CGATCGACCTACATACCTACTAACCAATCTAAGTTGTTTCTTAAAAACCAACACTCTTTTTTTATGGAACCATATAAAATATATTTCCATCCTCAATGAGCCCCGTAGTTTAGCCATCTAGTGTGACCGCAGCCAGACCAAACTGCACATGCGACTTTTTACAGTAGAACATCTGGGAGGAAGGCAAGAGGAAGACCAAGAAAGAAATGGATAAATGTTGTAGCAGAAACCTGCAAAAAGATGAAAAATCTATCACCCAAGCTACTCGAGAAGCGCAAGTAAAATACACAAAATCGCGATACTGGGCTACAACCTGGTATCAGTGAGACGAGAAAACCAGACACTGGGCTACAATCTGGTTTCAGTGAGACGAGAAAACCAGACACTGGGCTACAATTTAGTTTCAGTAAGATGAGAAAACCAGACACTGGGCTACAATCTGGTTTCAGTGAGACGAGAAAACCAGACACTGGGCTACAATCTGGTTTCAGTGAGATGAGAAAACCAGACACTGGGCTACAATCTGGTTTTAGGGAGACGAGAAAAACTGGCACTGGGCTACAACCTGGTATCATTGAGAACAAAACCACGGTACTGGGCTACAACCTGATAATCAGTGAAATGACAAAACCCCAACACTGGGCTACAACTTGGTATCTGTGAGATGACAAAACCACAACACTGGGCTACAACATGGTATCTGTGAGATGACAAAGCCACAACACTGGGCTACAACCTGGTATCTGTGAGATGACAAAACCCCAACACTGGGCTACAACCTGGTATCAGTGAAATGACAAAACCCCAACACTGGGCTACAACCTGGTATCTGTGAGATGACAAAACCACAACACTGGGCTACAACCTGGTATCTGTGAGATGACAAAACCCCAACACTGGGCTACAACCTGGTATCTGTGAGATGACAAAACCACAACACTGGGCTACAACCTGGTATCTGTGAGATGACAAAACCACAACACTGGGCTACAACTTGGTATCTGTGAGATGACAAAACCACAACACTGGGCTACAACCTGGTATCTGTGAGATGACAAAACCACAACACTGGGCTACAACCTGGTATCTGTGAGATGACAAAACCACAACACTGGGCTACAACCTGGTATCTGTGAGATGACAAAACCACAACACTGGGCTACAACCTGGTATCAGTGAGATGACAAAACCACAACACTGGGCTACAACTTGGTATCTGTGAGATGACAAAACCACAACACTGGGCTACAACTTGGTATCTGTGAGATGACAAAACCACAACACTGGGCTACAACCTGGTATCTGTGAGATGACAAAACCACAACACTGGGCTACAACTTGGTATCTGTGAGATGACAAAACCACAACACTGGGCTACAACCTGGTATCTGTGAGATGACAAAACCACAACACTGGGCTACAACCTGGTATCTGTGAGATGACAAAACCACAACACTGGGCTACAACCTGGTATCTGTGAGATGACAAAACCACAACACTGGGCTACAACCTGGTATCTGTGAGATGACAAAACCACAACACTGGGCTACAACCTGGTATCAGTGAGATGACAAAACCACAACACTGGGCTACAACCTGGTATCAGTGAGATGACAAAACCATAACACTGGGCTACAACCTGGTATCTGTGAGATGACAAAACTACAACACTGGGCTACAACCTGGTATCAGTGAGATGACAAAACCATAACACTGGGCTATAGCCTGGTAATAACAAACAAAGATGAAGAATAAGGCCCATACAGAGAAATCTGTATTGACATATATTCATCATCATCTTTGTAGTCCCATAAGAATGGAAGTTGTTGGCTTCTCACAATGTAATACAAGCTGTCTGATCTGATGCTTCCACTTTGTACAGTCAGATACTTTGGACTCAGGAGTGCCGCCACAAAGACAACAAACCGAGATCCCATTATAATTTGTTTAGGTCTCTGGTGTCAAAGGACCCACACACACCTTGTTAAACTGCATAATAACAATATTATATATAATAATAACAACAATAAGCTAAACAAAAAACAGTAATTACAGTTAACCTTGGTAACATGAACTTGCTTAAGAAGAACACTCGGTTAACACGAATAAAATGTTGGCTTCAGCATGAAGGTATTATTCCTATTGGTAAGCAGATAAGCAGAAATATCTTAAATATGAACTGGATTCATGTTAACGAGGGTGTAATGTGCTCATCTAGGGGCATGAATTGTTTACATTGCTTTCAGACGAACAGTGAGTTGAAACGACACAGCATGAACGAACATTGAGTTCTTTACTTTTATTCGTTGAATCTCCAGTTATCGCAAACATACATTCATGCTTCCTCGTGCTCGACTTGCTTGGCTGAATCTAGCGACCTGGACGGACTTCCCACACACTACAGGAATCTATTAGCGCCTCTCGAACCATCCATCTATACTTCATGGACTCTGATATCTGACATTACGACGTATGGAAAAACATTCAGTCCTCCTATTGAAATATAACGTTCACTTCACAAATCATTTATTCTTCTCAGGCGTTCATTCACGCGTCCTCTCTCAGTCAGGGCAGAACTTCAACTCTCTTACTTCAGTCTCTCGGTTCACGTCTTCCGTTCACGTCTCATGCTTTTCTTGTGTCTCTCACTTCGTTTACCATGAGACACACGAGACTCACTTCTCCCGTTTTTCTCTTCTCTCACGGGTCCTCCGACCTTTTTCTCCCCATCGGGAACTCTCTGGGGTTTCCCCGGGAATTCACAACATTACAATCTCCCCCTCCCTTCTAGTAAAAAAAAATTTACCCTTAAAATTTTTTTTGTAAATTTTTTTTTTCTATTACTTTATCTTTAGGTTATAATTTTAAAGGTTTGGGAATACTTTAATGTAATGATGTGGATTACCTAATAATCATTTTGGGTTTTAATGGTTACTTCCCTTTTGATAGGTTTTACATTATTTCCCTTTGTCACATTACCAGTTATAAGTACCAATAAGTACCAAGTGGCTTAATGGGAAACAACCATTCAGGCACTCTCTTCCAAGTGCGGTAGTCCATATAGGCTCTGCGTATTAACCCCATGCCATCCCACAGTCTGTATAAAACAGAACAACAATTCTGGTACTCTCTTTCAAGTACTGAAGTCCATATCGGCTATGGAACAGAAATGTAGAAAACCCGCAAAGTCCCACCCTCACCGTTGGACTCATGGCTACTGTCACTGGTTTACGTTTCAATTAGAAACCTATGTTTCCCTATTTAGGATTTCGAACTCAATCCCTTGGATTATGTGGTGTAAATTAACCATTACTTTTCCGAAAAAGTATTGTTATTCCCTTTCTATATCATAGTAATTACCATATTACATGTTTTACAACCTATATTTTCACCAATAAATTTATCTAAACAACATATGTAATCATTATTAAACCTTATTTCAACATGCTGTAACATCTTCATTGTCATAATCATCATCATTATTGTCATCATCATCATCGTTATCATCATCATCATCATCATCATCATCATCATTGTTGTTGTCGTTATCAGCGTTATTGTCATCATATTCATCTCATCGTCATCATCATTCTCCTCATTATAGTCACCATTGTCACACGTATATTGTTACTTACTTACAAATGTAACATACATAAAAATCATCAGTTAAGCTATGTTTACATATTTCATTCATTCAACCATATTCTTTCCTGTAATTCAGGATTTCCCCAGGTAATACATACAATACAAAATTGAATCTATGTTTATAATCTGGACATCACGTCGGGTAGATGGTTTTCAATGCCCTTAATGTGTTCTTTCTTTAACTGAAATTGGGATAATAATAACGCCCATCTGTATACTCTTGCGTTATTTGTTGCATCCATTGTTAACAATTTTGTCAGGCCTAAGTTATCAGTCAGAATAATGAATTCCTTTCCTATCAAGAATTTTTGGAATTTTTTAAGGCTGATAACAAGAGCGAGAGCCTCTTTTTCAAAAAGTACTGTATTTCTGTTGGGTGGAATTAAGTTTCTGTGAAAGATATAGAACCGGAAGAAGAGTACCGGAATGCCTTTGAGCCAACATCGCGGCTATGGTATGACCACTAGCGTCAGTTTGTAGGTAGAAAGTTTTAGATGGGTCCGGTTGTCTTAGTATTGGTGGAGTAGCAAATGAAGACTTGATTTTTTGTATGATTTTGTCATGAGTTTCTGTCCAATCTTTTCTTTTTTCTAAACTGGTCTTTTTTCAAAAGTTGAGATAAAGGTACAGTTAGTTCTGCTAACTTAGGAATGAATTTGCCGTAATAATTTACCAGTCCTAATAGTGCCTGCAGTTGTTTTTTTGGTCTTTGGTCTTTCAATTTTTTTAAATCTTAGAAACAATTGTCTCGTCAGTCTGAATACTACCCTGGAACACTGTATGTCCTAAAAACTGGATTTGTGTGAAACAAAACTCTGATTTCGCTGGATTAACAGTCAGATTTGCCTTTTGAATGTTGCTGAACACTTCTTTCAAGGTGTCTATGTGTTCCGGCAAAGTTTTTGTGTGTATGCAAATATCACCCATGTATGCTGTTACATTATTAATACCTGTTAATACCTTACATTTCTTGTAAAATACCTTTCCATCATGTTAACATGAAAAATTTTCAATTTCCCTTTATACTCAATTTCATGATCAACATTTGATACTTTTCTTACTACAGTGTAAGGGCCACGCCATTCGATATATAATTCAACTGAATCTTTTGGTAGAAACCCACTTTTGACCGGGTTCGAAGGCCATCAGTTTGGAACTCCTATTTGCAAACGTTCGCTGCGTCTGTTGCGTGGGCATCTACCTTTTTGTACTTCCATGTTACTAATACATCATTATGAAACACTATAATGGGTGGTTTCTAAATATTGTTATACCAGCTACGTGATAATTAATTCCGTGCTAATGTATATAGACACAATTAAAACTGTATAATTAAAGTAGATTGGTTAACCTAATATCACAATATATTAAAATAATCTGCTTGCTGTATGTGACTGCTGTTACCGTAAGGGCCACGCCATTCGATATATAATTCAACTGAATCTTTTGGTAGAAACCCACTTTTGACCGGGTTCGAAGGCCATCAGTTTGGAACTCCTATTTGCAAACGTTCGCTGCGTCTGTTGCGTGGGCATCTACCTTTTTGTACTTCCATGTTACTAATACATCATTATGAAACACTATAATGGGTGGTTTCTAAATATTGTTATACCAGCTACGTGATAATTAATTCCGTGCTAATGTATATAGACACAATTAAAACTGTATAATTAAAGTAGATTGGTTAACCTAATATCACAATATATTAAAATAATCTGCTTGCTGTATGTGACTGCTGTTACCGACAAGTTGTATGTGTAATCACAGAATGAGGAAAGTGTTTAGAATAAACCATGTGTAGAAGCAATAGTTTTAGTAGTAGCGATGCAAGTAGTGTAACACTTTTGAGAAATTGACAGCTTTTGATAATCACCAAGACTTGTGAATTGAAGTTTTTCCGACTAGGATAATTAGTCACCAAAAGTTGCACTATTTGAATAGCATAGATATTACAGAATAACTCTAAGTTCTTTGTTTGGAATGTTGTCAAAATAATCTGCGATATAATTAAAATGAAGTGTAGTATCCACATCCAACTATGTGTGTAATGTGATGTACCATTCTGCTGTTTTTGTACATGGTGTTTCTTTTGAGATATGTCATGATACTTTTTTGTTAACATATCGTATCGCTTTCTAGTTTCAGGACCCAGCGATTTGCAATATTTTTTACAACAATCACAGAGAATAGGATGTTTCATTTGATACCTGTCTACACTGTGTTTTGTTTCTGTGTTTTGAGTGTTTTCAGTTACCGTTATTTTTGTAACCACACACTTTTTTCTGCTAAGCTTAGTTTCTGTCTTTGTATGCTGTTTATTCTTGCACACTTCGCTTTCATTCATTCCACTTTTCTTCTTTCTGTGTTGGGCTTTGTTACGACTGCTACTCTTCTTGCTTCTTTCTTCCATACTTTCTGATCCATTCTTTGGCCTTTTTCTTCTGTTTGTATTTTCATTTTTCCTTTCACTCTCCAAGCTTTCTCTGACACATTCTTCTTTGGGGTATGGAGTGTTACCTTTTGTATCTTCGCTCTCACTTGGGTTGACACTCTCACTGGGATTTGTAGGGTTGTCTTTCGTAACCTTACTCTCACTCACATTACAGCATTCTTTGGGATATGGGGAGTTGTCTTCCGTACTTTCATTCTGACAATACTTTGGAATATTTTTTTGTTCCCAAGCTACAATGTCCCTGTCGGTTACTGTTCTTAAATCTTCCCTGTTTCCCAAAATCAAATCAGCACAAGGGGATGGTAATACTGCAACAGTTATGAACTTTTCTAAGTATGGTGTTTTAACAAACACGTTAGCAAGTCGATATCTTTCGATGCTACCCCCAAAGGTACGACAATTGATGTATTTGTCTGTTAAATCTTCTGGTCTAATCAGTCTTTGATGCACTCCGGAAATAGATGCACCAGTGTCCCTAAGGAGTGATATGGTTTGCCCATGGATCTGACCTTTTTGAAATTTCAGAGTACCGTGGCCGTGTGTTGCCAGATTAGCGTTCTGAATGGGTATCAGGTGTCCACACGGTAGGTTGCCTTCCTTATGGAATTTAGAACATATTTTACATTCTTCTTCTGTTTCGTACATGGTAGCTGAATTGGCTTCAGCTGAATCGCTTTCTGATTCATCATCTGATGTTACACATACTACATGTGCCTCCTTGAATCGTTTTATAGCAGGACAGTTACGTCTGGTGTGCAAATAACATCCACAAATATAACATTTTACTGCATTTTCATACCTCTTTAACTTGTTTTTTCTATGAGCAATCACCTGTTCGATTCTTTCATTAAATAGTGGGCTTTTATCACAAGGTGCGTCGTCACCATGTCTATCGTGACTGTGGTTGCAATTGATGGTCTTTACCTCTTTCTTGCCATATCTAAAGTTTTTGTTCTGAAATTTCTGTTGGTATGGTTTTGCATAGGCTGCTGCTCCCACTTCTATCAAATCAGAACTTGATAGCACGAAGATATCAGGGTGTGCTGCAAAATAATTTTCACCTACTTCTTCTAAAGAATCTAAATTTGTTGGCTTATTTTCCTTTAGGAAAGTTGCCATTGGCTGTGGAAGAGATTCTAACATTTTACATCTTAACAACAAATCAACCAATAACTTATAGTCATTTTTTACATTGGCTGCTTCAACCCATTTTTGGAATATGTTCTGCACTTCTGACAGATAGTCTGCAAATGTTTGACTACTTTTTGGTCTCAAATCGTTGAACTGTTTTCGGTAGCCAGCTTCGTGCAGGTTGTAATGCTTCATTAACCTTTCTTTGATATAGTTGTAATCTAGTCTTTTGGTTTCTGGAATTGTTTCCAGAATCTTCAAAGGTTCAAATGCTAGGTGTTTTTGAAAGATTAAAGCGTAGTCTTGAAATGGGACGTTATGCATGTGCATACCTAGTTCGAAATTGGCTATATACGCTCCGATGTCGTCTTCCTTGCAGTAATTTCGGACTATTCCTGCATATTTTTTGAATTTGTTTTCTTCTGCTTTGATTCTCTCTTTATCTATGGCTGCTTCTCTTTTTGACTCATTTTCCATTTCCTTTGTTCTGATCTGAGTTTCTGCTTTTTCTTTGTCCGCTTGTATTTGTGCCTCTAACCTCTGTTTTTCCAGCTGTAATTTTTTCTCCTCAATCTCTTTTTGCAATAGTAACTCTTTCTCTTTACTTTCCTTTTGTTGTAGTAGTTCCATCTGTTTCAATTCAGCCTCTTTTACTGCTTCTTTCTCTTTGAGACGTAGTTCGTGTTCACGCACAAGTCTGCGTTCTTCTCGTTCTTCTGCTGCTTTTCTTAATTGTTCTTCTTTTTCTTCTGCTGCTCTTCTTTTTTCCTCTTCTACCTTCTCTTTATGTTTTTCATCCACATACTTCCTTAACTCGTCGCCCTGAAGGCCCAATTCTTTACCAATGGCTACCCATTCCGCCATTTTTGACTTGTAGATGTATACGATATTCCTGTACAAATATAACAATTACAAATGCGTTCACCAATATTACGCTTAATAGCAATACAATCACAACCAACAAAATCAATATGTGATATATAATCACTATGTTTAGCTGAGTAGTTTTCTACCTACTCAGAACAATAATATCAATTATGAACTTAATTACTCAACTTTTTAAAAAGAAAAATTACTATGGCTCCTATCGAGCTAAGACCCAGTCTATTCTACGGATCCTTCTTTTCGCTATAGCACACTTCTCGGCTGTAACGGAAATATATTGAACGAGTCTCTTGTAGATCGTGTCGTGCAATTGAATCTTCCGGTTGGTAATGTCACTTCATTAATTGGCCACTACCCGTCTGAATTCATATTGCGGTTCATCATGGAAGTAGTGTACTTTTTTGAAAAATAGCGGCACTCGTCTATAAGTTGAACATGGGTGTCAATCTGAATAATTCATGGAAACTGACTGTCTGTTCTAAAGACTTGAAGGAACTCACAGAAAACTGTTCTGCACGTGTACTTGTTCTACCTGTGCTACGAATGTTCGTTTAGCGGTGTTCCGCTAGCTGCATGTTAGATCGGATATGTGGATATAAGTCGGCTGTCCGCTTGACCAATGTCACTCAGCTAGATGCCTTGTCTTAACACACTTACGTTATGTTAGCATGTTTAGTGATCACTGTACTTGGTGGCTGTTGCCCTTTGCAACTACTGTTTCAAACACTGGACTGATTGATGACTAATTTGATGTTGTAATATACAGTATAGTTGTTACGATCACACTGTAACAATACGCAGTATAATTGTTACGATCACACTGTAACAATGTGTAGTATAGCTGTTACGATCACACTGTAATAATACGCGGCATAGTTGTTATGATGCCACTGTAACGATACGTGGTATAGTTGTTATGATGATACTGTAACGATACGTGGTATAGTTGTTATGATGATACTGTAACGATAACTAATTTCGACACGTTACCCAGTGGCGAATTTGGCCATCCTTACACAGAAAAAATGTACTTGAAATTTCTACACATTTTCTTGAGGTAAATTTCGACACAGCAACTGGTGTTACCACGGATGATGGCTGTATAGCGGCCTTGACCCAGTCCCCCACTTACGTCAACTCTGCAGCCCCGCTTTGAGCTTTGAAGTTTAACTGGTCCAACTGGCCGGGTTTTTGGTCACTACACTGACCATGTTTGTCGTTGCTTGTTCTGAACAAATAAATTTTGACTAACAACTGCTGTTACCTCAGACGATTACTGGAAATCGACCTTGACACAGAACGCCACTTATATTGACTGTTCAGCTCCGTTATTAGCTGTCGAGTTCAATTGGTCCAATCCGCTGTGTTTTCAGTGATGTTCCGGTTATCTTCTGTCGTTGTTTTTTGTCCCGGATGTGTCCGTTTTAGAACCTCCACTTGTAATGTGCTCATCTAGGGGCATGAATTGTTTACATTGCTTTCAGACGAACAGTGAGTTGAAACGACACAGTATGAACGAATATTGAGTTCTTTACTTTTATTCGTTGAATCTCCAGTTATCGCAAACATACATTCATGCTTCCTCGTGCTCGACTTGCTTGGCTGAATCTAGCGACCTGGACGGACTTCCCACACACTACAGGAATCTATCAGCGCCTCTCGAACCATCCATCTATACTTCATGGACTCTGATATCTGACATTACGACGTATGGAAAAACATTCAGTCCTCCTATTGAAATATAACGTTCACTTCACAAATCATTTATTCTTCTCAGGCGTTCATTCACGCGTCCTCTCTCAGTCAGGGCAGAACTTCAACTCTCTTACTTCAGTCTCTCGGTTCACGTCTTCCGTTCACGTCTCATGCTTTTCTTGTGTCTCTCACTTCGTTTACCATGAGACACACGAGACTCACTTCTCCCGTTTTTCTCTTCTCTCACGGGTCCTCCGACCTTTTTCTCCCAATCGGGAACTCTCTGGGGTTTCCCCGTGAATTCACAACATTACAGAGGGTTTGCATACTTGATAATAATTCGAGAAACATATCTTATCAACATGATGCTGAATTGTGAGGACAATGATGTCAAAAACAAGAAGAGAGTTTTTTATTGATTATGATGGTGAAGCACTAATTTTGAACTGTTTTTTTTTATGAGCTTTTATTAAGTTCGCTTTTGTTTGTTTGTGATTTTGTTTGTTAGTTTGTCTGGTTAAATTTTGTGTTTCTTTAAAAAAAAATAAAGGCACAGGTAAGAGGACCAGATTCATTGCACCGGGTTTTATCCCACGCGGCTCAGTCTCTCTCTGTAGAACAGCTAGCTGCCTGCTGAAAGCGACGCAGAGAGAATAACCTCGGTAGCATTGCCGATAATCTCCGTAAAAATTGCACTCATTAACTGAAAAGCGCAGCCGTGAAACGAATCCATGACCTTCAGAGCGCGAGACAAACGGCTTGACCACTTATCATGTGTGGTGGTGCATCTGGACCAGGGGACAAACTGGTCGAGACCTATCTACACCTCTTCGCGGTCATCCTAGAAACTGGTTCGTTACCAGAAGCCTGGTTAACTTTGATAGAACTGCTGTTTCTTGGATGTTGGAGCACATCTGCCAGACAGAAAAGGAACCCACAGTCTGCATGCAATGAGCCAGAAAATGTTAAATTGTTGTGTCTGCAGCACTCAGGTTTTGAACAAGACTAAAGTAAAAAAGTGGACAATCTGAACTTTACGCGGGACTTTACCACTGGTGAGCTCAGCAAAGAAAACGACGATAAAGAAATAATCTAATTTTTGTTATTTAAATCACCCCCGAACAACCACTTAATACCAACTAAAGTCCCAAAGTGGACAATCAGAAATTTCCGCGGGACTTTAACTTTGGTGAACTCATCAAAGAAGAAGACGATAAAGAAATAATCTAATTTTTGTTTTAAGTGGCCCCCGAACTACCACCTAATATCAATTAAATATTATGTTTCTATCATATACTGACAGGCAGAGCCTTTGCCTCATCTACGCAGATTATCAAAGTTTCTAGGAAAAGACTATAACGACACCTTCCTAGAATCTCTTGTAAAAGCCACCAGCTTCGATGCCATGAAGAGACAGAAAGGGGATGTAATCAGTGACTCCAGTGGCTCTATTATGTATAGAAAAGGTAAATTATGTTTCCTGCGCGTTCACTCCTCACGAGTGTAAATGTGTTTTTGAAGTCAAAAGGATGGGCTTTATTACACCCAGTCTTATCCCTCATGGGCCTGTCTGTCTGTAAAGCAACTAACTATTGGCCTGTCAAAAGGATGGGCTTTATCACACCCAGTCTTATCCCTCATGGGCCTGTCTGTTCGTAGAGCAACTAACTACTGGCCTGTCAAAAGGATGGGCTTTATCACACCCAGTCTTATCCCTCATGGGCCTGTCTCTGTCCGTAGACTATTCGCCTCCAATTCCAATTCTAGTTGTCCAACAAAAATTCAAAATTTGATCCTTTTTCACCTACCCGGAGGCCTGCTATAATGAAGGAAGGTTCCTTGGCTATCTTATTTAGTTTCCTTTTATTTGTGGTGTGTAGTCACACCTGATATTCCAGTTCTTTGCTTCCTGAGTCCGGTGTGGTGCTTGTGGTTTTTGGGTCTGGTATGGTCCATTTCTCTTAGTGCTGATATCTGCAGATTTTAGCTGATTGTTGCTGGTGCTTGGTTTACCTCGTGCTGATCGCTGCGCTGGTGCCCTGTTGCTGCTTGGTTGCCATTCTGTAAAGTCGCAGGGGAAAAGCCAAACAAACACCAGGTCACAACGTCTCCAACAATGCTCCTTTTCAGGGCAACCAGGGCCTTTACAATCTGTTATTCGCCTGTCAAAAGGATGGAATTTATTACAGCCGCTCTTATCCCTCATGGGCTTGTCTATCTGTAGATCAACTAACTATTCGCCTGTCAAAAGCATCGCACAAAGATTGCAACTGTTTTTCCAGTAATGACCTACCATTGAGACGCCAGCATTAGTGAATACAATGGTTGAGTTCTAAATCGAATTTGCTATCTTCAGCTGAATGTTTTCACCACAAACAACACTAGCTGGTAAAGAGTCAAGGGTAAAATGTTTCAGCATTTAGTTACTTATTTGAAATTTTGACATATCAGTTTTTTAGCTAATTACAGTGCAGATCTAATAAGGAGAGCTCACCAGGGACCCATGAAATGTTTCTTCTTATCAGAAATTCCTCTTATCCAGATACGAATTTAAGCAACAAATATTTCCGGGGATAAACAAATTGTTCGTCATAAAAGAAAAGAAATTTGCCATATACGAGATCTGCACTATTATTCTAGGCCATTCTTTAGCCCGCCTGGCTGCCAATGGTCATGAGTTCGAATTTGCAAAATTAAAAATGTGTGTGTGCTCCCTAGCTTTAACTAGACACAAGGAAATGTCCTTAGATTTATTGCGGGTGCTTGATGTTGACATCACTGATCCAGTGCCAATTAGTCTTTAAAAATATAGCTTTGGCATCAGGTGGGTGCTTTTAGTAAAAAAGACAGTCTTGGATAAAAAATTTTTAATTTGATCTAAATATGTAAACTGGTATCTCGGAATCCGAACACCCCAAAACTTAAACAGCTGGGAATTCAAATTTTTTGTTCTAATTTTTTGTGTGTGGCCTCAGAACTTAAACACTGATTTTGGAAACTGAACACCTGGCATGTGCCGATCACCTGAATGAACTGACAGTGCAATAGCTTCAGCACCTTCACCAGCAGCAGAAGAAAGAAACTGCAGAAGAAATTTCTTCTGGGGAGGATTAGCACCGCTGAAATTTAAGACCCTTTTACCATGTGGTCAAAAAAACGCTTGAAGTTATTAGGTTGCACCCTGACATAGTCCTAGTTGACAGGTGTGTTAACTTATTTAATGATAACATTATCAAACAATTTAGAAAAACTAAAAATGGTTGCCAGCATCAGAGACCTTTGCAGCACTGTCAACAAAAATTAATGACACAACACCCTCTACATGTGGTTGATGACTAAGATATTAAAAGCTAGAAAGGATTCCTGAAGTTATCATTGAAGGTCATTCCCCTGCCAAATAATAATCACCCTATATCCTCATTCTTTCTCCTACTTCTGTGTGCTGTGTCACATAATGATCAAGGTACAGTAAGTATGAGAGGATCTGCTGGCCGAACAGTTAGGACACTGGGCTCTCATGCAGGAGACCCATGTTCGAATCCTAGGTAAGGTTAAGTATTTTTTTCTGTCTGGAGCAAAATAAAACCCGGCTCTCCTTTAAATAACGGTCGCTTAGTTGGAGTTCACTCCCTTGGCTGCAGTGCAAATACGGAGTGGTAAAGAGGGAACAAAACAAATGATATAGTTACCTGTCACCCTAGGGTTAGGCTTAGGGTTTGGGTTAGGATTTGGGGTAGGGTTAGGGGTAGGGTTTGGGCTAGGGTTAGGGTTTGGGCTAGGGTTAGGGGTAAGGTTAGGGTGACACATCACGGAAACGACGGAAGCTTATCGCTCATTACGACATACAGATCCGCAGGTCTCACATCTACGGTCACTACGTCGTGCATCGGAAGAACGCTGTCGCTAATGTGAGTTGCAGCACGTGGTCTACGAGAGTCGTGCGTCCGAAGTACGCGGTCGCTACTGTCAGTCGCAGCGCGTGGTCTAGCTCTAGTAGGCATGTCGACCTCACTTTGTGTTTTGATTCTTGACTTGTCCGCTCCATATTTGCACTGCAGCCAAAGGAGTGAACTCTGACTAAGCGGCCGTCGCCTTCCAGCTAGCGACAGTTATTCAAAGGAGAGCCTAAAATCCTAACCTGCACAGTCATGGTGACAGCACTATCCATGCGGCCGGAAATCCTCAGGCCCCCCCCCCCCCCCCCCCCCCCCCCCCCCCGCCCATGCCTACACCGCAAAAGTAGTTTAACAAAGGCAGTAACTGGCAGATTTTTTACAGTAAGTATGTATTTTTTATATTATTTTCCAAACATATTTATGCTTGTATACAAATATGGTCACCATGGAATTCGAACGCCATTGCAAAATGGATTATGTTTGGTACCACTGTATACCTGTTTTATTTGATTTTATAAAATAGTTAATTTTCAAAGATTTTACAAGATAATACTGATATAGATAATTATGAGGAACAGGTTTTATCTCTGATTTAATTATTTGTTTCTCCCAAAATGCAGGAAAAGTTGGAGACTGGAAAAACTATTTCACTGTTGCCCAAAGCTTGTGGTTTGATCACATTATTAGAACAAGAATGGGAAAATCCACTATGTTCCCATTCAAATATTCCATCTAGAAAATGTATGTTTTTTCTGTTTTTGTGTTAGAGAAAGTTAATGTACAGTAGTGACTCTAATCTCAGAAAAATGTGATTTACCTTACTGAAAACAGATGACATCTGAAATTCACTTTAACAGATTCAGTTTCACAGAAGAGGAATGGACAAAAAAGAAGAAGGCGAAAAAGAAGATAAAAGAAGAAGAACAAGAAAAAGCAGCAGCAGCACAAAAGGCGAAGAATTAACAAGTCTATTCTAAATTGACAGTGCAACAGTTTCAGCACCTTCATCAGCAGCAGAAGAAAGAAACTGCAAGACCTTTTGACCATATAGAAAATCAACTCACCTTTTATCAGTATTTACATCTCGCTTTAAATAATTGTATGGATACATAATATAGGTGTGAATCTTATTCAACAAAAAGATAGATTAAATTTTAATTTATTTATGGGGCCACTGATATTTAAGATTGTGTTCAACAACACAGAAAACAAATATATATAAATGAGATTAAGTCAAATCTAACATGAAATTGATATCCAGAATGCATTATTATGGTTTCTTAAAATGATATCTCAGAAATTGTTTACGAACCACTGTTGTAAAATATAACCTCCAAAGAATTTTAAAACATTTTAGTACTTAAAATGTGTGTCATATATTGAACAAAACTGCTAGTTACTGCCCTTATTATACCACTTCTGCGGTGTAGGCAGGAGGGTCTTCGAGCCTGAGGATTTAATACCGCATGGCTAGTGCTGTCGCCACGACTGTGCGGGTGAGGATTTTCATGTAATGAACAATATTACATTTTTAGATTGCATTCATAGTCCCCAATGATGTTAGTGGCTTTTCTTATTGTTATTTTCCTTTCACCTTGCAGAATAAACATGACCTTTTCATGTCTTGTCTACATCACTCAATACAAACATATACTTTTCATATTATAATATTATCTGCATTAACCCTTACATCCTTTTTAGGACAACATTTTTTGTTCTTTGAAGCCCCAACCTGGCTTTTACCAGGGGCCGCAATATAGGCAGGCCATAAATGTGGCAAATTGTCTGAACGCGGTTTCTGGGACCTCTCCACGGTGATCCTCATCCACATTGGTGGCACTTTGTGTCATCGGGTGTTTATCGCTTGTGTGATGTCCTGGTGGGGTAGAGAGTCACTCAGTCGTTCATATTATAAACATTCCCCATGTGGGTTCTGGGGCCCTATTGTGGTGAAAACAAGAATAGACCGACGCCTCCTTAACAAGCATGTCATAAGAGTCGACTAATTGGGGGCTTCTTTCCAAGTTGGTGAGTATCTGCCTGAGAGACAAAAAACTAACAGTCTACAGCGAGATCTATAAATTGGATCTATAAATTGGATGTGTACGTAACACTCAAGTTCTGGAACAAGACTTAAGTCCAGAGGTGGATGAACAACCACAGCTTTTTGCTAATTTTTAGTCTTGAAAAGCAAAGAAGAATAAGATATTATGTACACAATTGTTTTGCAGATATAAGAGAATAAAATGAAAAAACATATTTAGAAGTGAGAGAATGGACTTCATTACACCAAGTTATATTTTGTAAGGCTTAGTCTCTCTCTCAGCAGGGTGGCTGGTCATCAGATGACACTACAGCAGTGGCTCTCAACCTTCCTAATGTCGTGACCCTTTAATAGAGTTCCCACATGTTGTGGCGACCCCCAGACAAATAATTTCCTTCATAACTTCAATGAATATGTGTTCTGCGATGGTCTTAGTCAACCCATCTAAAAGGGTCACTCGACCAAAAAAAGGGTCACAACTTGTAGGTTGAGAACCGCTGCACTACAGCATTAATACCTGCTCCAACAACAACCCTTAGCGATCTTCAAAAAAACCTGCACTCAGGAACCATGACTTTCAGAGAGTGAGATAAACAGCTCAACCAAGATGACAAGGATTTCTTTCTTTCTTGTGATTGTCCCTCTCTTTTGGCACTGAAAGATTGGTTCTTATGATAAAATTGACTTTTTCTTTTTGTCTCAGGTTCCATTAAACTGAGTATGGTGTTTCCATTCCTGTGATTGTGGAAATCACACATGTATTTCACTATTCCATTTGAAAATTAGTGAAAAACAAATCACTCTTAGGAAAATCTTGAGCTCGCACATGCAAAACATTTTCACAATATAATACTTTAGTTTTCTACTTTTTCATGTACTTAAAGAATGTGAAATGTCACTTCTGATGTGGCTACCCAGTTTTCATCACAGGTTGATTTATTTCAAGTCTTCTTTGTTTGATTTGATTCATCACAGCACTCGGGGCATTCCCATAAGCGCTCCGTCCCCGTCTTCAGCAGCCAGTGAAGAGTTCCGATACTAATGGTGCCAGTAGCATTCTGCTTAAACGTCCGGCCTGCATTTCCTCTGGGCCTCAAGCATCTACCAGAACCTCTCGTAACTCCCCCCCCCCCCCCCCCCTGCATCAATCTCACCAGACTGTGGTGATCTATCAAGACTCAAGTCTTCTTTGTAAAATCTTTTACCTGTCTTATGGTGTTTTCAACAATCTTCTTTAAAACCTCCTCCCTTTATTTTCTACTTTACTTTCCATGCTGTATAATATGTACATGTTGCATCACAGATGCAGGAATGTACCATACACTGATCTATACATATGACAGGGGCCCTAAATATAACCTAATGGTTGAACATGTTTCTGGGACTCATGCCCCGGTTATCCTCATCCAAATTGTGGCACTTTGTGTCACCTTGTGTTGATTGTGTCACGTTGTGTGATCTTGGTGGGGTCAAACGTTACTCACTCATTTCAAACTGACTTAACTTCCCCCCCCCCCCCCCCCCCCCCCCCCGCCTTTTCTGATGCTAAGATCTTTGGTACCAAAACAGTTTAAAACATTCCATCTGACCTCAGCTGACCAACAACAACAACAAAAGTTTTAAGTCGAGGGGACTGATTTTATTACACCGGGTTTATTATTTTATGACTCCGTCTCTCTCTCCACAGAATTTCTACAGTCACACAAAGCATACTCTCCATAGCATCACTTAAACAAAGTCAGTAATAAAATAATACCAACAACAGATACAACATTATCATTAATCAACTAGCAGCTTCACAAGACGAGTTATGTTGCACAATAATTATAATTAGACATATACAGCATAAACATAATTTGGCTAGAATGATACTGGTGTTTGAGTATCAAAGCTTTAAAAAAAAGCAGAAGTGTTTGTAATCATGTTTGTCCATGGTCTTCAGACTCACGTATTGTCAATTATTTCTAGCAGCTGACTTGAAATCAAATGAAATGAGTTAAGAACCAACATCAAAGAACTCTGGATATTCTTAGAAGCACCCTACCTACATCTTCAAAAGTCATCTTCAGAAGGCTGTGCCGAGTTCCAATTCTGATAATGCCATCATTAATCTGATTGTATGTCCATTTTGCATTTCCGTTAAAAGTTGAATGTTCAATTTAAAATTCAGCGGAAATGCAAAATGGACATACATTTAAGAAAACACTCAGATTTTGATATTTTTGTCACATCATGCTGGTGTGTTGGGGAATGAGCAGGTTTTAACACAATTATATAATACCTTTCTTCCCTAAACAAGTCCGTGGGGGTTTCAGGGACACCATTGCAAACAGAAACAGAAAAGTGAAGGCCGCGGGTGTACTGGACACATGGTGCTTGCTCCATACTGGAAATTTCCAAGGACTGTTATTTTTCAAACCCAGTACAATTAAAAAGAGTCTTCCCATGTGGGTTCTGGGGTCCCATTCTCGGATTTAAAAAAAAAAAGAGAAACAAAGCATAGAATTACTGAATGCATTACATGCATGTCATAAAATGCAACCAAATAAGATTGCTGAAATCGGAAGTTTTGGGCTGAAAGGAGCAGATATCACAGCCTTGCTGTAAACCATAACACAATGGGTCAACAGCCCTTTTAAAGGCAAAGGCTGAAGAAAAAAAATCCACCCTGATGAGGATTTTTCTTCTTCACCTTCACTTTGGCAGAAAGTTCTGGTTGTGCATCCACTTCTGAAACTTCAGTCTCGTTCCAGGAACTTGAGTTTTGCGTGCACATCCGTTTTACAGTTCTGTCTTATTTCTATGCAAACTGTTAACTCTCAGGCGGACGCGCTGCGACTTTAAAGGAAGCACCCTTAATTAGTTAACTTTTACAACATGCTTGTTAGAGAAGCCATGGATCTAACCCCCCCCCCCCCCCCCCCACCCCGTATAGAATCCACAAGGGGATAATGAGGATTGAAACACAACCACCAGGCGGGTAGGTAAGTTTGCTAGCTACCGCACTCCCCAACATCCATAAATTGTAAACAACATCATTAATCCTTCGAAATCAAAATAACAGATACACACAGACACCCAACAATTTGAATACAATAAAACAAACTTCTAGAATGTTACTTCAATATTAGTTTTTCTTCTTGTACTGTGACTTAACAGATGCACACAGACACCCAACAATTTGAATACAACAAAACAAACTTCTAGAATGTTACTTCAATATTAGTTTTTCTTCTTGTACTGTGACTTAACAGATGCACACAGACACCCAACAATTTGAATACAATAAAACAAACTTCTAGAATGTTACTTCAATATTAATTTTTTTTCTTGTACTTACTGTGACTTAACAGATGCACACAGACACCCAACAATTTGAATACAATAAAACAAACTTCTAGAATGTTACTTCAATATTAGTTTTTCTTCTTGTACTTACTGTGACTTAACAGATGCACACAGACACCCAACAATTTGAATACAACAAAACAAACTTCTAGAATGTCACTTCAATATTAGTTTTTCTTCTTGTACTGTGACTTAACAGATGCACACAGACACCCAACAATTTGAATACAATAAAACAAACTTCTAGAATGTTACTTCAATATTAGTTTTTCTTCTTGTACTGTGACTTAACAGATGCACACAGACACCCAACAATTTGAATACAATAAAACAAACTTCTAGAATGTTACTTCAATATTAGTTTTTCTTCTTGTACTTACTGTGACTTAACAGATGCACACAGACACCCAACAATTTGAATACAATAAAACAAACTTCTAGAATGTTACTTCAATATTAGTTTTTCTTCTTGTACTTACTGTGACTTAACAGATGCACACAGACACCCAACAATTTAAATACAATAAAACAAACTTCTAGAAATGTTACTTCAATATTAGTTTTTCTTCTTGTACTTACTGTGACTTAACAGATGCACAGACACCCAACAATTTGAATACAATAAAACAAACTTCTAGAATGTTACTTCAATATTAGTTTTTCTTCTTGTACTTACTGTGACTTAACAGATGCACACAGACACCCAACAATTTAAATACAATAAAACAAACTTCTAGAATGTTACTTCAATATTAGTTTTTCTTCTTGTACTGTGACTTAACAGATGCACACAGACACCCAACAATTTGAATACAACAAAACAAACTTCTAGAATGTCACTTCAATATTAGTTTTTCTTCTTGTACTGTGACTTAACAGATGCACACAGACACCCAACAATTTG
>CAJHNH020001734.1:130000-146612 GCA_905116865.2 Candidula unifasciata
AACTGCATTTCTTCTTCTTCTTCTTCTTCACGTTCACCAGCTGTACACTCTGGCGGAAAGTTCTGGTTGTTCGTCCACTACTGAACTGCAGTCCTGCTCCAGAACCTGAGTGTTGCGTGTGCATCAGTTTTACAGATCTCATTCTCTTGAATACAGACTGTTGGTTCCTTGCCTCTCCGGCAGATGCACTCCGACTTCAAAGGAAGCTCCCCAATTAGTCGACTCTTACGACATGCTTTTGGGTAGGCAGTGGGTCTATTCTTGTTTTCCCCTACAATGGGGAAACCCACACGGGGGACTGCATTTCTAATGTCGGACTGTTTGTGTTAGCACTTCAGATGGCTACCGTATGCTTTAATGCTACATATGCTGAGACAGCAGTCTGTCAATCCTTCCACAAGGGACTGTGATAAACATTCTGTGTGTTTTTCGTTGGCACAGGAGCGGAGCAAAGATGGGGTGATCCATTTGCTATGAAGCTGAAACTAAGACTACCAGACTACATAAACAAGGATAAGATGTATCATCAGAATACCTTCTCAAGGAGAATTTTAACAAAGTGCTCAAACTTCCTAGCAGGTGCAAACGTGATAAATATATTCTTCTGTGAGCTGGTTTTCTAAACTGGAACGCAAAAACAAACAAAATGCAGGTTAGAAAGCTCACGAAAACATATCCCTCCTCTAGTGTCTGCCTTCTGCGATTCACAATCCCAAGAATTTTCCAGGCTTGCATTGATCTCATCTGTAATGTTCACTAATAAAATCCTTGAATCTTTTTGTTCCTGTCTGGGTTATAAATGTTTGAAGCAAAAATAAAGAAGAGATCTATAGCCTCTAAACGAATACGTTACAAAAGATGACTATTTAAAGTCTGCTAAAACTGGACGTATTGGTCCAAAAGGTGCAGATAATCCAACAGCTATAAACCATAATAAAATCTGCTAACTGCCCTTCTAAAGGGAAACAGAAAGAAGAATAACACTGGATTACTACTGGTCTTTCTTTTGACAAACAACAAAGATTCTTACCCAACTTTGAAATCTTTAATGAGGCCGGTATCCACAAACATGGGACACAGGCCTGTCACTTTGATGTTATGGTGGCCATATAAATATAGCTCTTCAATTAGGGATTCATGAAAACCTTTTGCAGCATGTTTTGATGCACTAAAAAGTAAAACACAAATCTGAAATTGGAAGCTAGCAGAGAATTTATGTTCAAATGGGTTTACTTAACATAATTAGGGAAAATTTCAAGACAAACTTAATTAAATATAAGCAAACAATTAGGTTCAGTCAAAGGCTAAAGTCAAGAGGACTGACTTCATTGTACCAAGTTCTATCACATATGGCTTGGACTCTCTCCACAGAATGGCTCGCCACCTACCAAATGTTTCGAACAAAGCACAAATATCACAAATCCGGCAACAATGCCCCGAGGTCTCCGTAACAACTGCACTCATGAACCAACCAAACGATTAACCCACAAAGTTCAGAGCATGAGACAAATGACTTGACCATTTCCCCACAGACACAAAGAACTGAGTCAAAAATGGGATACTGGTATGACAAAAACAGGATTCCCGAAAGGCAGGGGGAGGGGGGAGGGGGAAGCAAATCACCAGAGAGATATGTGGCTTCTATTCCCTGTCGACATTGCTCAAGAACTTTCAGTGCTAGAACTGGCCTTATCAACCATCTACGCACTCACAAAACTGAACCCAGTCACCACTGGAGGAAAGGACTGGTCATCATCACTTGTGATAGACAAACAACATACCTGACCCATCTCTTACAATATGAGACACTGAACAGTTCCATATCTCATGTGCTGATAAGATGAATACACAAAACAGATAAAACTTGAAACAAATAGTTATAACAGTCAACAATTATCAGGCTATGACTGTCTATGTTTACCGATCCTAATTACCATGTGTTTAGGGTTGTATCATGTCTGTTTCAATGGGAAACTACTGAATATTAAATTGCCTAGTAAAACCAGGTAACAGCTGGCGTTGGTTCTGCTAACTTTAACATGTCTGTCTTTATTTACGAACACTTTTTAGGGTGGTGCAAGACCTAGGGGTCATGAGTCAGAGGATTAAGGGCCGCAGTGCTAGTGCAGTCGCCATGAACTGTGCAGGTCAGGATTCAAAGTTTTGCCCCAGCATTATTAAAAAAAAATCACATCACTTTACCGCAAATTTTACCCTGGTCTCCAACATAAGGGCTCAACATTCTAACAGCATAGACTAAACAACATAATTTGTTCAATATCATTTACTTCTCAGTCTTGTGTTGTGCTCTTATTTAAAAAAAAAAAAAAAAAAAGATTTTTTTGGGTACCAGAAGATTTGGCAGCAAATCCCCAAGTGAGGAAAAATATATGAATGCTAGGCAGAGACAACAGCTACTAGCCATGTGTCAGTAAATCCTCAGGCTCAAAGGCCCTCCTGCCTACATCGAAAAGGTGTTAAAACAAAGGCCGTAATTGGCAGTTGGGTAGGCAGAGACTGAACACAGCAGAGTGGCCACTTGGGCAGCAAGATTTCAGAATATGATTTGACCAGATGTAAAATTTAAATTTTCTTCTGCATTGATCCGAACACGTAATTGCATTGTGCCCGTTTACAGCATAGCCACGATATTTTCACATTTCGGCTGACACATCAGACATGCATCTGTTAACTGTTGATAGCCTTCCAGGAAAAAAAAAACACACACACACCACATTATTAGTTGGCTAGGACTAACAAGGATTATTCCATCACACACTATAAACTGTTTGGAACTGAAAGAGTTAACTGATGTTCACTGATAAAGTCACATCTGTATCTCAGGCGTCACAAATGTGCTGCCTAATTCCGAGGTGCCAGGTTCAATTCCAGCTGTGGATGATTTGGCAGCAGACTGCCTTGTGTTGGCTTTGACAGTGGTATCAAGGGCCAACCATTCAGAAAGCAATGGCAAACTAATGAACCTAACACTGACTAGTAAAATCACAAACAACCTCCTCCCCCCCTCCCCCCTTCCTCCCAAAATGCTAGGGTTGGATCTGCAACCCGATGAAGGCATGTCACCACAAACCCATCATTTGTTTAACAGGAAATGCAAAGGCTGACATTATCTAGTGACCACAACTCTGCAAAGGAAGTTGCGATAGTGTAGCAGCTAGACCCTCTCATGCTGGCCCCTAAGGTTCACATCTACATTTACTCTGATGTTTTTGAAATACTGACCTTGATCTCTGTCAATTTAGCCTAAAACAGGAACCAGGTAATGTCCTGGGAAGCAAAGGTGGCCAGTGTGAATGCTGACCACATCCTGCAGAGAGCGCTAAATGGTCTATAAAAATATGAGTCGAACATTATATGCCTGATTTGTTATTGGCGCAAATAGTTTTTTTTTTTTTAACTTTATAAATTTTTTTATGTGTACCTGTTTTGCAATTTTTTTTTTTTAAATTAAAATTTTTTTTTTTAAATTGATGTTACTGATGAAGACCACAATGCCATTCATTTGTTTACTTTAACTGTAAAATTGTGAATGGCCGACTTATGCTTACACTATCTAGCAACTACAGCTCACGAAAGGTCAAGAAGATATCTTATCTCAAGGACAGCACTAGGCACACAAACTTCCTACCAATAGTCAGTTAAATTGCTGAAGCCGCTGAAGCCTGCCATAGATATCACATTCAATATGTGACCCTGACCTTTCTTTATCATAGGTGGCAAAAATTCCTTTATCATCTGAAAAGAAATTAACAATGGAAACATATTTACAAGCCGTTATTGTGTTACATAAAGAAATTGTATAACAATCTGTTACATAAGTGGACTGAGAAAATGTCCTAAAGTATGTAACCTTGACCTGCCATACAAGTATTTACACATTATGTCCAAATGTTAGCTCACCCCCCCAGCCCCCCCCCCCCCCCCCCCCCCCCCCCCCCGCTTTTTTCATGGGAACTGTTGAATATAATTTTCAGGCAAAAATAGATAAAGTATGTAAAAACAGTATAATACTGTGATAAAAACAGAAGGGAATGTAGAGTCTTGCATGATGCAGTTTTGAAGAGAACAGAGGGGGAAAAATATGAAGGCTTGCATAATACAGCCTATGAGGAGAAAGACAGACAGGAATTAGGTCTTGTATAATACAATTTTAAAGGGGAAAAGGGGTAGGGAAAGACAGACAAGAATTTAGTCTTGTATAATATAATTTTGAGGGGGAAACAGCGGGGAAACTGAAGTCTTGTATTATGTATGGAACCTTTGAGGGGAAGTTACAGAGTGAATTCAGAATCTTGTATAATACAATTTTAAAGGGAAAGGAGGGATGGGCTGAAATCTTGTATAATGTAGCCTTCAAGGCAGTGGTTCTTAACCTGTGGGTTGCGACCCTTTTTTGGAGTCGAAGGACCCTTTCACAGGGGTCGCCTAAGACCATTGGAAAACATATACTTACTGAAGTAATGAAGTAGAAATAAAAATAATTGTATGTTTGTGGGTCGCCATAACATGAGGAACTGTACTAAAGGGTCACAGCATAAGAAAGGTTGAGAGCCACTGCTTTAAGGGAAAGGGAAACAAAGAAAGCCTAGACAGGAGGTACTACAGTCTGACATAATGGCATGGAAGACCTTATGTCTTAGAAACAACTGACTGTACACAAAACAAGTGGCTATGATTATACATTATGACTAACGCTACACAGTGTGGAGTATAAGAGTTAATAATTTTGGAAGGGATATGCTGACAGACAAGGTGCAGTATAATCAGATAGAGGAAGGGATAGACAGATAGATATATGGAGGTTTATGGAGGTATAGACATGAGTGATAAACAGAGAGATGTACAGACAACCAAAGGGACAGACAGTTAGAAGAGAAGGCAGACAGCAGGAGGGACAGACAAAAACTTTAAAAAAAAAAGGGGGGGGGGGCAACAGACATACATAACATTAGATTATTTAACATATCATTGACTCTTCTCCCCCTCTTTGAACCAAAAAAAAATAAAATAAAAAATAAATAAAAAATCATGTTCATATTTGAACATTACTGCTGAAAGTGTTTAAAATATGGCAGGATTTTCATTTGAATTTTGGATTCCTTGTCTGCGACCTGAATGTATGACACCACATGACCAAAGAACCATATTTTAAATGCCAATTAAAGAAGAACAGATCCCAATTCCGATTCAACCTAAAAGGTTATAATTAGGGAGTGCAGCAGAAGAGTAATATTCGATTAATAATAGTTTTTTTATCTAGAAATGTAACTGACAGACAGAAGGTGAGAAAGATTTAAGGATAGGAAAAACAGACAGGCAAAAGAAGGGAAAGGAAGAAGAAGAAGGAGAAGAAGAAAGAAAAGAAGAACATATTTCTTCAAAAACAAAGATATACCCAGAAATGTGAAAGAGTGTTGACTTCAAAAGTTTTTCTAATGTCTTTTTCAGCCAGTTCCAACAGGGGCCCAGCATTACATATTCCTGCATTATTGACAAGGATGGTGACCTCTCCCACATCTGAACGAACTCTGTCAGCGACTTCTTTGATTTGAGATGAATTTGTGATGTCACATACATAAGCGAATCCTTTTCCTCCAGCCTTCTTGACGTCTGACAGGGTTTTTTCATTAGTTTCCTGTGGAATTAAAGGAACTGATGTAATATTGTCAGTTTTATCGGGACCAGTGGTCTCCAATTTGTGGTGGGCAGGGGGACAGCTTGAGGAGGTTTTAACGGGAGCACCAAGCAATTTTGAAACTGAGCACATCTGTACTTATCTGTATTAATCAGTTATACTTACTTACTTACTCAGTCAGTCTTCTACCCTGGGGTGTAGAGGTTTGCTAGAGAGAGCGCCAGACATCTCTATCAGCAGTTTTCTTTCTGGCTTTGTTCCATTTCAGTCCTCTGTCAGTCAGGGACTGTCTGATGTTGTCTTCCCAGCTGACTCTGGGTGGAGTTCTGGTTCCCTAGTTCTTAGTCTCCCATATTAATCAGTTACACTAGCATTAAAATATGTTTTCTTCTTCTTTAGCATTCCGAGCCCTTGATGTTCATTGCTGCAGAAATCACCCACTCATCTCTCTGGATGGCCTTTTCTTTCCAGTTGGTGACACCAAGTGTTTGCAGGTCTGTCTGGACATTATCTCTCCATCGTTTTTTTTTTTGGTCTGCCTCGTGGTCTACGACCATTCAGTTCCCTTGTGTATACAGTTTTTACTTCTCTGTCATCTGACATTCTCTCAATATGTCTTAGCCATTAACTATGTATAAATATGTTTTACATTTTAAAAATTTTTTTTTTAAATTTTTATGAAATATAAAATATTTTGTAAAACTATTTATAAAATAAACAGTGAGGACATTTATGTTTTTATGAGCAGTTTGTGCATCCCTGATTGAAAATCAAATGAATATGACATATATTTAATTATAGTTAAGAACACAAAATTTGATGGTTTCTTTTGTTATTTGATATTTAGATTTATGTGGATATTTTCCATTTAAGTTTTGTCCTTTTTTTAACCATATTTTGTTATGTTGGAGGATAAAAGTGGAGGGGGTAAGGTGCCACCTGAAAAAGGTTGGAGGCCATTGATTTAGACATTTTCTTCGTGTGAAAAACATAAAAGTAAAGGCTGCTTTTCAGGCTAGTCATACATCAGGTATATGATGCTAGACTGTTCATCTGTTAGCATACACAGGCTGAAAACTCTGGTGTAAACATCTGGCTGTTAGTTCACTCCTGGATTTTGATCTTCATCCAGAACTTGAGTTTTAAGTGCATACTAATTTTATAGATCTGGCTCTCTTGTATGCAGACTCTTAGGCTTGGTCGAGGTTTCAACTTCACTGCCACTGGGTCCCCCAAAACTTGCTCCATCCCTGTGCCAGTGAAATGCAGACTGTTCATTCCTTGCCACTTGCAGATACACTTCGACTCTGAAGGAAACACCCTTAATTAGTTGCCTCCTATGACACGCTTGATAGCGGTGCAGTGAATCTATTCTGTGTTCTCAAAAGTGGAGCCCCAGGATCAACATAGGGAATGCTACACTCATATGTTTACAGACTAATCAATACTCAACAGAATGTGTTCAACATCACACGGCCCACTTTACTTCACAATACATTTCCTTGTACTCATTTTTTACAGACTCACACCGGCCCACTTTACTTCGCAATACATTTCCTTGTACTCATTTTTTAATGCTCAACAGATGATGTGTTCAACATCACACTGGCCCACTTTACTTCGCAATACATTTCCTTGTACTCATTTTTTAATGCTCAACAGATGATGTGTTACTCACATTTTTTACTTCGCTATACATTTCCTTGTACTCATTTTTTAATGCTCAGCAGATATCTGAGGAAGGATCAATCAATGGTTGGCATCATTTGCATTTTGCATGTTTCTTATTAGAGGCTCTGCTCTTAATCTGCCAGCAATCCCTTTCTCTGTTGTCCCAATCTTCTTCTTCTTCAAAATTCTGAGCCTTTGAGGTTGACTGCTGCAGATATCACCTGCCTCCATTCATCTCTCTGGCTGGCATTCTTTTTCCAGTTGGTGACAGCAAGTGTTTGTAGGTCTGCCTGGATATTATTTCTCCATTGTCTTCTTGGTCTGCCTCGTGGTCTACAACCATTCAACTCCCTCGTGTGCACAGTGTTTACCTCTTTGTCATGAAAGCCTTCATAATTTTCCCTCGTTGTGCTACCTGATCAAAAGCATCATGTTCTCATAAACTGACCTCACTACCTGTATTATTTATGTCCCGCTTAACCCCAACTTTACAAACCTAGCAGAGATTGGCACCCAAATCTTCTATCCATCTGTGAATAGTTCACCACATAAGATGTCTTTAAGAACTCTATCATCGTTCACCCTCGAAATATGACCTAGCCATCTAAGCCTTTGAAGACTGAACATTGAGAAAACTGTTTGTGACACCTACTCTTTCCAATACCTCAGTACTTGTAGTCTTATCTTGCCACTTTATGCCAAGTATTCTGTTCTTTCCTAATATCCTACCCCAGATAACATCACAGAACAGTCCAACATTTTAGAGGGTGGTAAGACTGGGTTTCCCGTTTTCTGATGCTTTTTATGGCCCCAAAACATCTAGAACTGGCTCTAACACCAACCTTCTTACGTCCCATGAGAAAAAGCAGCCTACGACTGCATGCATCCTATCTACCAGCCACCTGAAATATTAAGACTGTCCTGTGACCTGTGGATTTCCCCTGTTTGGGGTAGGATATTAAAAAAGCACCAAGTATTCTTTATAGACATTATTCTTGAAAGCTATCGAGATTTTTGTCAAGGTACCAGTAAGTTTACAAGCTTCACTAAAATAGAGATTAATGCAGAGGACACAGTCTTGATAAACAAACGTTTTTGTGTCAAACGTTAGCTTTCTGTTCTCCAAAACTCTTTATGTTAATCTGCACATTGCTATTTCTGCCTAAACCTATCCTGATGTTGCTATCCTGGTCCAGTGATAGTTTGTTTTTGACTGATGATCCAGGAAGGGGTTTTGTGGTCTTTAGGAATGGTGTCCACTTCAAGAGCTAGAGGTTCCGGGTTCAATCCCCGGTAAGAGGTGGGATTTTTTCATGTGGACTTGGACTTCTAGTAATTCCCCCTGTCTCTGGGTAGTGAGATCGGACGCCCGTGTGCATTGTTGCGCACGTAAAAAATCCCTTGGTGGTTGGAAATTAAAAAGAGTACCCTAACAGTGCTGCCCGGACAAAATTTGAGTTAAAGATCTACCCAAAGTATTTCAGGATCCTCGCTGCTGTACACTGTGCTGAGCTTCTTCGGACTCAGACTTGAGTTAGAAGAAGAACGGAGCACTTATGGGTTACATCCTGTGTGCCATGATGTTGATCCGTTGTTCAAAACCTCAAAACCTGATGATCCAGGATATGTGACATCAATGTATTTTTTAGGTGACAACTCAATGGAGTAAACAAATCAAGTATAAGAGCATTCAGCAGAAATCAAGATCAGTTATTCACAAGTGTAATTTTTATGGAGATTCCTGAAGACTGTCATCCCATGTGACACTTTTGGCAGGCAACCAGATATTCTGGAGAGAGACAGACAGACAGACAGAGGAAGAAACAGAGAAAGAGAGAGAGAGAGGGAGAGAAAGAGAGGAAGAGAGAGGGAGAGAGAGAGAGAGAGAGAGAGAGAGAGAGAGAGAGAGAGAGAGGGAGACCATATGGGGCAGGGCTATTCAACTGGCGGCCCATTGAGTGGCTCGCAAATCACTGCCAGGTGAATTGTATTAATGCTCTTATTACATGGGGCTCAGGCCACTGGCCCATAACAATCCTGATTTTAAAATTGTGGATTCTGAATAAACTTAGTTGAACAGCCCGGCCATTATGAATAAAAACTCTTTGTAAGAATGTGCTTAACATTCTGATCAATTCAATAGTACTTACTTAACATTCAGAACATTTCAAAAGTACTTACTTAACATTCAGAAGATTTCCAGTTATGGCTCATTTGTATGCAGACTATTGGTTCCTCACCTCTCAGGTAGATGCACTCCAACTTCAAAGAAAACACTCCTAACTAGTTACCCTACTATGACATGCTTGGTTGTTATCGATGCAGGAAGTCAATTGTTAACAGCACCCTGAACAATAATCTTTATTTTAAATGCTGACTGTTAGCCCAAATTCACAAAAGGCATCAGCCAAGGTCGACAGTTA
This sequence comes from Candidula unifasciata, assembly GCA_905116865.2. NCBI lineage: Eukaryota > Metazoa > Mollusca > Gastropoda > Stylommatophora > Geomitridae > Candidula > Candidula unifasciata. Next base: position 139,751 of record CAJHNH020001734.1, read on the forward strand.
ACTGTAGTTCTTTCTCTGAGTGTATTGTAACTGAAATATCATCTACAAAAAGTACATCTCTGATGAGTACTTTCCTAATCCTGGTCTCAGTTTTCAGTCTATGAGTACTGTAAAGGCTGCCATCTGAGCAAGGACAGATAAATATGCCACCCTCCTGATCTCAAAATGATAATAGAACAAAGAGTGGATAGTACTGTAGTGACCATGTGATGCTTATGCAACATGATCCCTCTCTCAGCTTGCCTTGTTAACTCCAAAGGAAAGGTAACATCATTGCTGGACTGGGGCATAAGCTAAATAAACTACAGCTTAGGACCTCACAATCTGCAGGAGCCTCATGGCTTATACAGCTAAGGGTTTCCTCAAGTCTAAATCTGGCTCTGGGTAACACCAATATGTTTGTAGTTAGGTAGGCAGGCAGACAGGCAGATAAGTAGGCAGGTAGACAGGCAGGGTAGCAGGCAGGCAGACAGACAGGCAGGCATCCAGGCAAGTAGGCAGGTGTGCAGGCAAGTAGGCAGGCCTGCAGGCATGCAGGCAAGCAGTAAGGAGACAAGCAGGTAAGCAAACAGTTATGCATGCAGGCAGGTAGGTAGAGAGGCAGGCACAGAAAATAACTATAAAATAAGTATGAGACTCAAAATTATAATAGGAAAAAAAAAAACAAAAAAACAATGAACAGCTGAGAGAGAGATTAAAAATGGACTAGAGAAACAACAGTGGAGACTAAACTCCATAGACCAGTGAGCAAACTAAACTAGACTTTGAAATTCAGAAAATAAAACCCAGTTACATACACGTACAATCTTTTTCAATCGAATGAAAGAAAAAAGTATGTTACTTTGTTAATGTCCCAAAGTACTACTGTAGCACCAAGTTTTGCAATTTCCAGAGCAAATTCTCTCCCAATTCCATGACCAGCTCCAGTAATGAGAACTGTCTCTCCCTCAATGGACTTCCTTGGAGGCGGGAAAAAAACTGAAATCAATGCTGAGATGTAGCCAAGGATAAGGAAAAGAAGAATTCGGAAGGCTTCTACAACACCATCTACAACACTCATCTTCGAAGATCATGCAATGCTTTTTGGAAACAACAGCAAGGCCAAATATAAATCTGAAACATAAGAAAAGTATAACATTGTAACAGAGATGCAAAAAAATGATTCTCTCTCTTACTCTCTCTTTGCATCTACGTGTGTGTCTATGTGGCTGTATGTATGTGTCTGTCTGTGTGTGTGTTTGTATGTATGTCTGCGTGTGTGTGTGTGTGTGTATCAGTGTGTGAGTCTGTGTGTGTCTGTAGGCTTGTCTGTGTGTGCTTGTCTGTGTGTGCATATGTGTGTCTCCATGCATGCCTGTATGCATGTGTGTATGTATGTATGCATGTTTGTTGTGTGCATGTATGTATGCATGCAGAGACGCTGAAAAGTACTTTATACTAAGCGAACAGAGACCTCTTTCTACCCTGATGCCGCAAGACATTCCAGGAGTAGAGAGAAGAAGAAGATCCAAAGTGAATGCATGCACACACTTGTAAGCAACAACACATCATTATAGTAACTTCCAAATGTGTATGTGGGCTTGGTGGTCTGAGGTCAAATTCTTTTCAGAGTAGTTTATTTTTTAAAGTGAGCTTTCTTTCAGGTTGCCGCAAGTGATACTAGGAAATGTTCTTGAGAGTCAAGGTTGCCTCAGTTTACATTTACCACATCATTCACCAAGTGGCAACTGTCTGTAACAAAAGAGCAGCTAGCATCCAATAGGCTTCAAGTTGTGGGAAAATATTTATTATTTTAACTATATTTTTTTTACACATGCGCACAGAAATAAAACTCTAGCCCCTCCCCCGTCTTTCATGTGTATATGATCAGATTAGGGCTGTACCAAATATTCGCTTCGTATTCGCTTCGGGGCCCAATAGTGGACCGAATGACTTTTCGGCATTCGGCCGAATAGTTGCGGTCGGGCCGAATACGAATAGTGGTTACCTTACACTCATTTCTGCATACACTGCGATGGACTGAAATAATTCTCTCATTAAGACAATAGTTGCTGTTGCCTAAGTTTGTAGTAGCGGGAAAACTGCGACCCGGTTGCGTGGTACAGCAGCTGGCAAGGTCTTGCCTGCTGACTCGACCGAGACATTACATCAAAGGTTCTCAAACTGGGTGCGTATGCCAGAAAAGTCGGCTATAAATTGTAACATTATTAAAGAAGACATAAAGATATTTGAGATACTTTCCTCACCACTGTCGAAAAGAGCACAGGCGACAGGCAAAACCTGAATTTTATAAAATGAAGAACATCTTATGCAATATAGCTTTGCTATTGAAGGTTAGAAAAATAATTCTTGCTTGCTACTATTTTTTCTCCTATTTTTCCAGTTTTAACATATGGTTGTAACTCCTGGACAATCGGTAGGCAGGCCAAACAATTGCTCTAGGCTTCAGAGATGAAGTTTTACAGAACAATGCTTAAAATACCTTGAACAGCCAATAAAAAGCAACTAATAGGTTTTGAAAAAGGCGGGAGCCCAAAGACAACTAATCACAGACTTTAGAAGGAGACAGTCATCATTTTTTGGCTATGTTATGAGAAGAGGGAAAATGGAACATGTGTTGACCACTAGAAAGATCTGTGGAAGGAGGGACAGAGGAAGACAACGAGAGAACATTCTTGACAGTTTTGTTGCATGTCATGGAGGAGTGTCAGCACACAAACTAATACATTCGGCAGCAGATCGCAGACTGTGGCGAGGCATAATCGCTCACGTCGGTTGGCAAGGCACCTGATGATGATGATACACTATTCGTATTCGGCCGAATAGTTGGTCCCACTATTTGTCTTCGGCCAAAAAGTGAAAATCACTATTCGGTACAGCCGTAAATGTAAATTGCGAACTTCCAGCGACTTAAATTGCAGACTTCCAGTGACTATACCGCAACCGCCGAGAGTATCTCCCGCGGCAAGGAGCGGGACTAAACTAGAGGGCTGACTCAGAGATGCAGAAGCTGCTGCTCGTCTCAGCCATCTAGTTTAGCGGGGCGGGAGATAACTCTCGGCGGTGGCTTTATAGTCGCCGGAAGCCTGCAATTTAAGTCGCCAGAATTCCGCAATTTACATGTGACTGAGGCCCTGTATGTTTTTCTTTTTTTGGGGCCGCCATAATATGTGACCGTTATTCGGAGGATAGCCGTATTTAAACAATGTCGCCAAATGCAAACTTGTAAAACTAGGAAAAGAAAGGCAAATAAGGAATTTTTAGAAATGACTGAAATGAAAACAACATAATAGATACCCTGATTTTGATCTTAGTAACGCTCCTTGAACTTTTCCCGTGTTTTTAACATTTAATTTAATTAAATAACATTGCTATGATGTAGTCCCGTTATCATTTCGTATCCGAAAAAAGTTTATGTAACTTTAACAATCTCGGCAAACATTGCAAATGTTGTTTACAATCTCCGTGAGTTAGCAGCAACACAGTCTTAGCAGTGTCACATGTCACTGTTCCACAACAAATACTAGAACCAGGGCTGCCAACACTCGGGGTTTCCCCAAAAATCTGGGGTGTTTATATAACGCCCTAGGTTCAGATTTTGGAATCTTGGGTTTAAAAAAATCCTTGTATATTTTTTTAAATATCCAGACACCATGAGTTGTTGATCCCTTCGCTCGGTACTATGGATATCGCAACCCTTCGTCTTGATTCCATGAAAGATACCGTAAATCTGAGAGAGATGTGGCTTTTCTGCCCACCCCCGGGCGTGAACCGGGACCACAAGAGTTTGTCACCCGGTCACCGCGAAGTCAGGTTTAACCAACTACGCCAGCGAGCTAGGTATATCCTTATATAAAAGTTGGCAAATGTTTCGTTTCGTAACCGTAAAGTTTGTATTTTTTTTTATCAATCTTGGGTGTTGTTTTGTTTTTGGTTCTTTGTATTACTTGGGTGTTTTGTTCGGCTTAGCTTGGGTTCTGATAAAAATCCCATTGGCAGCCCTGACTAAGGACAACTTAGACATTATTTTCTTCACTATCACATCCGGGTGGCAGAATGAACGTTTGAGATAAGTGACTGAAGCAGCCGCTATTGGGACGGAAAATAACAGCAGCAAATTCCAGAAACGCTCTCCAGCCATAGACAATTGTTACAGTGAAGTACTGGCGTAGCAAAAAGCAAGGTCAGGTAAAAACTGATGCGGCAAATTTCCAGTTATCCCCCCCCCCCCCCCCCCCCGTAGCATGTCAAGTGTCCCCCGTGCGGAAAATTTCTTGCCACCCCCAGTGTCATTTCAAGGTCAGGTCGTGCCCACTGCGGAACATTTCCGGTCACCCATAGTGTCATTTCAAGGTCTGGTCGTGCCCACTGCAGAACATTTCCGGTCACCCACAGTGTCATTTCAAGGTCAGGTCGTGCCCGGTGCGAAACATTTCCGGTCACCCAGTGTCATTTCAAGGTCAGGTCGTGCCCGGTGCGAAACATTTCCGGTCACCCACAGTGTCATTTCAAGATCAGGTCGTGCCCGGTGCGAAACATTTCCGGTCACCCACAGTGTCATTTCAAGGTCAGGTCGTGTCCGGTGCGAAACATTTCTGGTCATCCATAGTGTCATTTCAAGGTCAGGTCGTGCCCCGTGTGGATAATTTCCTGTCATTCCCCCCCCCCCCCCCCCACCCCCAGTCGCATTGCTCGGGCAGGTGAAACATTATTTTGTGTTGAGAACACGTAGTTATGCCGGTGCGGCCCGCACGCTCTTTACGACGCCTCTGCATCGGAGCAGCCAATGATTACAATATTACCTCCTATCATAGGCGCGGTAAGCATGCGGCTCAGGCACAACTAGCGTAAACTGTTTGTTGGGGGTGGCTCATCGTAAAGATCAGTTTAAGGACGGACTAACGTTTAACCCCACCAGGACATCACACCGAGCGACAAACACCCAGTGACACAAAGTGCCACCATTCAGACGAAGAACATCTAGGGACAGTTCCCAGAAACCCCGTACAACTCATATGATGTGTTAAATGAGGTTCGCCAGTCACAGCCTGGGTGGGGCTTTAAAGCAACAACAAAAGTGTGTCCGACACTGGGTTGCAGTATTATCGGTTCAGAGATTCCATATCACTTGAACTGACAACGATTAAAGCTTTATGTTTGTAAGCGACAACATTCAAACTTACATGTCTCGCAACCAACACAAATTAAAATTATTGGTGTGTAACGGAAACCGTTCAAAAAAAAAAATTACATGGCTGCAGATGTAACAGTTAAGGTTATTGATCAACAACTGGGACAGTTAAAGTCGCATGTCTACAAATGATAACACTTACGTTACTTGTTTGTTTACGGCAACTGTTAGCGTTACTGACAAGTGTTACTGATCATTGTGCAGTAAAACGGACCCTTTTCCACGCCTTTCAGGCGTATTGGGTACATAGGGCTAGACTCATATTTTATAGACCAAAACGACACTTAGTGGGAGATGTAGACAGCATCACGCTGACCGCCTTTACTTCCCAGGACTGTACCTGGTACCCACTCAAGGCTGGATCGACCTAGGAGCCTAAGTCACTTTAAAAAAAAGTTAGTTTCTTGTATGAAACAAGCATCTGTTAAAACTGTTTTCCTGTTAACCGGCAACAATTAGAATTAAGTGTTTCTAGCAGGCAGTAATGAAAATTGGGATCCATGTAGCGACTAAAAACTCACCTGCGGATCCGAAAGTCGCGGGTATGGGTCCTTTTAAATGGCACTTTCTTCTTCTTCTTCTTCTTTCAAAAATGACCTTGTTTCCCAGGTCGACCCAGCCATAAATGGGTACGAGATAAAATCCTGGGAAGTAAAGGTAGTCGACATGATGTTTACCACTTTACATCTTTAGTACCGGTCTATAAAATATAAGTCTAGCCCTTTTTAACACCCAATTCGTGGCTCTCTAGCGCAGTTGGTTAAACCTGACTATGCGGCGAGCGGGTGACGAACTCCCTGTGGTTTGGGTTCGCTCCCGGAGGTAGGCAGAAAAAAAAACAAATTTCTGCCAGATTTACGGTATCTATCATGGAATCAAGGCCGAAGGGTTGCGATATCCATAGTACCGCCGAGCCAAAGGGTTGACAACTCATGGTTTCTGGATATTTATAAAAAAAAAAAAAAAAACTAACACACAGTAAGCATTGCAAGGCTTGGGAAAAGAGACCTTTACTTAACAGTTAAAATTATATGCTGGTAACGGTCAACACTGAATGTTGCGGCACTACGGTAACAGCTTTCGCTTGGTCCAGTTAGCTTGCGGCGTTCATATCAACTTACCTCCAGTGTTGCGAACTAGCGGGATTCAATGGCTGTATAAGATTATACCAACGTCTCCTATGTTAACAATAGCTGACTGATACAGAATTGTACATTTATAGACAATTTACAGTGATTCTCACACTATGGCAGACTGGTCACTAATTCGCCAAATATGATTTTTCCTTTATTGAGCAAGGTTAACTCTTTGTATATTATATATATATATATTATATATATATATTATATATATATATATATATATATATATATATATATATATAAATCAATGTTTGTGTGTTTTGTTTGGTGCTCTATAGACTCGGAAACTACTGAACCGATTTAGCTGAAATTTCAGGATATTGTTTGTTTGTGATACCGGATTTTGAACCGTCGTGGTTTGAATTCAACCTGTCACTGTTAGAGATAGGTTACCACAATTTATGCCAAAATATACGCAACTAATATTTAGAACTTTAGTGATTTCTAATTATAGCCACGTTAGTAATTGCGCATTGCGCCGTATTTTACCATTCGCCGGCGAGTTACGTGCAACCACGCCTTCTCTAAT
>CAJHNH020001735.1:0-5000 GCA_905116865.2 Candidula unifasciata
ATGTATCCCCCCCACCAAATGCCCCACTTTACTAGCCCCCCCCCCCTCTAAAAAAAACCCACCCATCACCCCTGGGTTCCCTTCATCCCCACCCGCATCCTCCTCCGGATCCTAGATCTAAGATTTTTTCCCCCTTTCCCCACCCTCCCAACACACCCCAAACGCAATAGAAAAAAAATTTAAAAAAAAAAAAAAAAAAAAAAAAAAAAGAAGCACAGTAGGTCAGTACTGTAGAAGTAAAAAACTTAGCTTTTTAAAAACACGACGGGTCAGGGACCAAAGGTGAACAGGGGTAAGGCGAATTAAGAATTTTAAAAAGTAGGAGTGTTAGGGGCCAATCAAAAGGGAAATTTTCTAAAGCATAAGGAGGTGAAAAAAAACATATGCTTCAGGAACATAAATTCAAAAAAGCTACTTTAAAATGAAAAAAATAAAAAACAAAAAGAAAAATAGAAAAGTTTTTCGAAAAGGGGAGGAATAGCAATCCTAAATGGGAAGGAATATAAATTAATCAAAGAGGAAGCCATAAACACCACCAAATTTGAAGGAATCATTGTGGATTTAGCATGCTGTAACAAAAATATAGCACTTATTACCGTCTACTGTCTGAAGAGCATTATAACAGAAGAAGATCTTAAATTAAAAAAAAAAAAAAACATCAAAAAAAAAAAAAATAACCAAAAAAAAAAAAAAAAACAAGACACAGAGAAATATTATAATTTTTGAAGATTTCAACGTTTAGCATTAAGTCTGGAGTTGTCTGGCATCTAATGACGATTGTATGCGTCTCATGGATTTCGTAGAAGAAAATCAACTAACAATATTTAACGATGGGTCAACTACACCTATAGACTGCAGACCAGATTACCAGATACAGCTCTAGACTTAACAATGGTCTCCACAGAATTAGCAGGCATTAAATGGAGAATAATGAATGATACGAATAGTGACCATTTACCAATAATAATTAACTCTAGAATTACAACACTGGAAAATGAAAGAAGTAATAAACCAAGATTCAATTTTAAAAGGCTAAATGGGAAAGTTTTAGAAAGGAATTACAAGAAAAAAAAAACTGATATAAAAAGAGAAGAAGAAGAAGGCGTACATTAGTATGTCGAGAGACTCACAAATAACATCCTTAAAATAGCAGTAAAAAACATACCTAATCACAACATGGCAGATCACCTTAAGGAGGAAGAGTAAACCCCTAGCCTTGCCAATCAAGACATGGAATAGGCGCTCATCCCTTGGCGGTACGACCCTTGCACAAAAGCACGTGAAAACGGGAAAAAAGCACTCCAAAAGTGTTTAAAAAACACAGAACACAGGAGAAATTTGATGCGCATAAGAGCTACTGAAATAAAGCCAACCGAGTAGTCAAAGAGGCAACGGAAGCGCACTGGAAAACGCTTTGTCAAAAACTTTCACCAAATACTCTAGCGAACGAGCTGTGGGATCAAATAAAGGATATTTTAGGAGATAAAAAGAGATGTCCCACAATTAAAATACCCACATTAGCAATACCTGACCAAGTGAAAGCCGATGTTTTTGGAAGGTACTTTTATGAAGTTTGCTCTAATGAGAGATGAGGCGAAGAAGAGAGAGTGAGGATAGAAGAATTCAGCAGACTAAACGGCAGATTACAACATTTAAATGCAGAAGGACACTGCCTAGACGTGGATATAACAGCAGAAGAAGTTAGAAATGTTATAAATGGAAAATTGCACATTGCAGCAGGAGCGGATATACCCAATTGTACAATAATGAAAACGTTACCAGGAAAAATTTTGAAGCAAAAAACGGACTTTTTCAATGAGTGGGGGGTGGGGGGGGGGGAGAGAGAAATTCCCAGGCAATGGATACAAGCCACATTTATTCCCATTAAAAAATCAGAAAAGAAACCTCAAAAAGGTAGACTCATATTTTATCTCGTTAACTTCCTATTTAGGAAAGATCCTAGAAACTGTCATTAACAAAATAAATAATTTCCACATGTATAAAAATAATTTATTGAGTAAAAATCAATCCGGATTTAGAGCCAATAGATCTATAATGGACCAAATAATTAAACTAGACCAAGTGAAAAAAGGATTCAACGTAGGAAATCGAACCATAGCCGTATTTTTAGACTTAGCCCAAGCTTATGACCAGAGTTGGCGAGAAGCCGTCCTGTCTAAAGTCTGAGACATAACACTAACTAGGATTAGGTGGACGAGCAAATAGGTGCATTAAGAGCTTCTTGTAGGACAGGACATTCTCAGTGATTGTTAACAATGACAGATTAAATATATATATATATATACAGGGGAACGGAATATTCCAAGGTGCGGTGTTGTCACCAACAATATTCTCAATGCTGTTTAATGATCTTGACGAAGTGATTAAAAACCAGAAAGTAAGCCTGACACAATTTGGGGATGATTTTTCCATTTTTACATCTGATAAGTCAGTGAAGGGGGCGAGAAAGAGCTTACAAAAATAAGTTAACAATGTTACAAACTGGATGAATAAATGGGAGTTCAAAATAAATACCAGCAAAATAGTAAGCATGGTATTTAACTGTAAAAGACAACGCTACTATGACTTCTATTACAATTAATACCAGAAAAAGACCAATCTAAAGAGTAACGAGCATAGGTTTCTAGTAATAATTCTAAACGAACAGCTGAACTAGGGCAAACATATTGATACACCCGTGGACAAATTTAAAAGAATGAGTAACATTTTAAGGAGAATTAAAGGCAATGGATAGGGAGCTCATCAATCCACTCTCTTACAATTTTATAAAGCTTTCGCCTGTCTATGACTCAGCAACTGATCGCACAAAAAGTAAACTAGATAGTATACAGTGGCAAGCACTGGCCACCATTATGGGCGCAGATAAAGGCACACCAAGAAAAGCAATGGAAGTAGCGTAAGATACAGCACCGTTATATTTGAGAAGGAAGCAATTAATTAACAATTACTGGCTTCAGACCGCACACAATCATGATCATCCAACGTGTGACGCTTTTAAAACCGACACAAAAAGGTTTAAGATGGTGTCAATAAGAAACATTCTTGGGCCAGCAGCATGGATGCTACAGTAGAAATGAATACTAATGAGGAACTAGCAAAAACACTTGAATTAAGTAAGAGATATAAACCTCAGATATCACCATCGAAATTAAAACCACCATACGCAGACATAAGCCTGGCAAAACAGATTTCACAAAATACTGATCCACCACCACCAGTAAGGACCATAGCAGAGGAGTACATTAGAAACATTGAAACTGATAACCTAATAATATACACGGATGGATCCAAAAATGATAAAGGAGAAGTAGGAGCAAGTGTTTATATTCCTTATCGGAAAATACAAAAATCTTATAAAATCACAGACCATACGTCAGTTTTCACAGGGGAACTAGTCGGTATAATGAAAGCTTTGGAGATAGCAGCAGAAAATGCCCCATTGAAACTGACAATAATGACAGATTCTCTTAAATCGGTACAATCACTAGGAAACTATACACAGGGAAGTAGATAGGACTTTAAAGAGGAAATATTAACGCTAACCACACAACTTAGGAACAATAGATGGCAGCTCACAATGGCGTGGGTTCCAGCGCACAAAGGTATAGTTGGTAATGAAAAGGCGGATATTTTGTGCAAAAAGAGGCACCAGTATCCATAATGTAATATTAACAGGCCTAGGAAAATCAGAGGGGAGGAGTCGAATCAAACGGTATATTACAGGAATGTGGAAGAGTCAATGGGAAAGGAGTGCTACTGACACAAGGGCATGCGAATATTTGAGAGAACACAGCCTCACATCACAAGTCACAGACAACCTAAACATTCCAGCAAATAACTAATTATGGAGATTAAGACCTTAATACTTGAAAGCCAAATCTACAGCTCCCTTATGCCTAAACTGCCTTCAGGAAAACACAATAGACCACTTCCTGCTTACATGTACCCTATATGAACAGGAAAGAAAATCCCTGGAAAACTATTTTCAAAAACTAAAAACGTCATTGATATCCAAGAAATGCTTACATGTTGACAGCAACGAGAACATAAGAAGAAACAAAACTAATTTGCAGGACACGTAAACATGTTTAAGTCTATAGATAAAGATATTATAAATCAGAGTTGGTGGGGTGAGAAAAAGGAACTGAGGAAGGAGAATAATAAAGGAGAAAGAATTAAATTGTCTGGATTTTGAGAAGGTGTCACACATACAAGCCAAAATACTCAGACTAGAGACCGGCTACGTCAGGATCTGAAGCCAAGGACTTCTAATCCACAGGCGAGCGTCTGGCCACTGCACGACGGCGTCTGACGAGTGTATGTGCGCATGCATATGTAGTGTGTGTTAGCAAACACGTGTGCAGGAATTCCCACTTGGGCGTATGCGCATATGTGTAAATTTCCTCACAAACAGCCCTCACTAGATACTAGAGTACCGCTAGTTTTGGTGCAAATAATATTTCTTAGCCAACATAATTGGCACAAAGAAACTTGACTACAATTGTAACCGATGCTGCTCGCAGTAGGTTGAATGTGTTAAATTTTATTGTTTTGTTTTACACACATGGATGGATGGATGGCATGGATGATCAGTCCTGTCTGGTCATTCCAATATGACCAATCCTTCATACCTGTATGCAGAGTCAAGACATGAATAGCTCTAGTTATCAGCAAACCTCACTCTGCAATCATTTAGCCGTTATCAAATGTTTGCACTCCTTCGCGGAGCTGTCTGACAAGCTGTCTGATGTGTAAGATTGTGGTATCTGACCAGAGTTTAGCGTGTTTACTGTACGGCCAGCAACAAACCTCATATCTGTTGAACTATGACTACTATCCGCACACTAATATTTCTTTCAACGAGGAAGTAGAAGGAAGGAAGGAAGGAAGGAAGAAAGCGTGAAAGAAAGAAAGAAAGAAATAATGGAAGTAAAAAATAATAAAAAGAAAAGGAGAAGAATGTTGGGTATATGGTGGAG
>CAJHNH020001735.1:10000-47500 GCA_905116865.2 Candidula unifasciata
CAGTATGGACAAACTGATAAATGCCCTAATGGATAGATTGATCGAAGAGAGGATGGAAGAGGTCATTGATTAGATAGACTGTCAGACAGAGGACAGAGGCTGTGTCTAGACTAATCAACTTTGATCTATTCTCACAGGTTGCAATCTTTTGTGTGACCGCACTTGTGGTGTTTGCTCTTCTGTTCACCGATGTTCCGCAAGTTTTCAAGACTGAGAACAAAGGACGTTCTATTCTAAGGTATGAAGTGGTATTACATAAATTTTTCTCCTTTTTTTCTTTTACTTCTTGTTTTGTTGGCCTGATATAAGTTGTTTATATCTTTGTCATTGAGAGTTAGAAAAATAATTCTTGCTTGTTACATACATCCAGTTTTAACACATGGCTGTGAATCCTGGACAATCGGTAGGCAGACCCAACAATTTCTTGAGGCCTCAGAGATGTGGTTTTATAGAAGAATGCTAAGAATACCTTGGACAGCCAAAAAGACAAGCAAAGGTTTTGAAAGAGTATACATGCTGCAGGAGATCGCCGACTGTGGAGTGGCAAAATCACCCACGCCAGTCGGCAAGGCAGCTGATGATGATGATATCAGCAATTTTATCTCTCGCAAAAATTTTACTGTTATTTTTAGTTTATTCAGTGGTCTAAAGAGTTTATGTTGCGCCACTGTTACTTCTGGCCAAAAAAGTTTGTCCTAATGTGTCATATTCGGTGCAGTTATGGAATACACATTCTGTTGTCTGCTGCGCCTTTCCACAAGTTCACGTGGCTGATACGCCTATCCTAAATTTTGTAGACATGCGGTTGCGCAATGTGTTGAGCCTGTTTTGAGACGAACAACAATGATTTGTTTTGATCTTTCCATAACAGAATAGTCGTCTTGTGCTGAGGCTTGTGGTTTCCTGTTCGATTTAATTATCCCAAATAAAACCCTCATTGAAACGTGAGACTGCATACACTTCATTGTGTTAAACTGTTGATATTTGCAATGTCAATTTATAATAAGATCCTGAGATCAATCCCCCCTCCCCTTTCCGCATTTTGTGTGCATAAACCGGAGTCCTTGTATCTATACTAAGCTTCACGAGTTCTGTCGACGTTTTGTATATAAGGGTTTATAAACTCATAACTACTGACACTATGGACAAGATCATAGAGAAGCATTGGCTCATAGACATCGTCGTTACACTGAAATTGAAATACTTCAGCAATGTTACATGCCATAATGTTTAGGATAACAGTATTGGAAATAAAGAAGATTTCTTAGAATTTCTTGGACAACCAAAAAAATACCAATCCACATATTTTGACGGAGGTAAGAGTTCGAAGACAATTTATTACAAACCTCGAAAGAGACAGTCATTATTTATTGGTCATACTATGAGAGAAAAAAGAAACTGGAACATGCTGTGATAACTGGAAAGATCCGTGAAAAAAGAAAAAGAGACAGAATAAAACAAGACAAGTTTCTTGACAGCTTTTCTTCATAGCATGGAAGGTTGTCAACAAACAAACAAATGCACACATTTGCAGATCGCAGATTGTGAGGTGTCATGATCGCCAACGCCAGTCTGCCAGGCGCTTGATGATGACGATGATCCAGAAGATGTTGTATTAACATTCCTTCGGCCTACAATTGTTATCTAAAGCATAATATATTTGGGCACGAATAGGGTTGGTAATACAGTTTGTAAACCTAATAAAAAACTGTCAAGGATAAACAAATTGTTCTTCACAACATAAATGAACCTCATCCGAGATCGTTTTAAGCGTTTTCACTGTAAAAAAACGGACAAAATGAGTTAAAGTGAGGTTTGAGATAGAAGGGTGTAGCTACAGCTGCTACTAAAACCACCACCAGCACTACTACCCCTGCTGCTACCACCACCACCACCACCACCACTACCACAACTGCTGCTACGACTACAACAACAACAACAACAACAACAACAACTACTACTACTACTACTACTACTACTACTACTACTACTACTACTACTACTACTACTACTACTACTACTACTACTACTACTACTACTACTACTACTACTACTACTACCACCACCACTGCCACCACCACTACAACTTCTACTACTACTTCTTCTTTTTTGCTTTCACCGGATGTTAACCCCATCGGAATGTTCTGGTTGTTGGTCCACTTCTGAACTCTAGTATGCAAACTTTTTTTTTTTTTTTTCAAATCAGATCGCTGGTTCCTTGCCTCTCAGGCAAACGCACTGTGATTTTGAAGGAAGAAAGTTGTAATGCAGTAGTTGGTCCAATGATAAGAAGCTAAGGGTAAAAAAAGGAGCATTTAATGTAGGTGGCCTGGTACTGAATGAGTTAAAATGCGTGCGTAGAAATGTCAAGGGAAGTAAAGACGGCTATTATGATGTTGACTACATCACCAAGCTAGTACCGACTGGTTACCAAAAATACGAATCTAGTATCATATTCCAGTTACCATGAAAGCACACAAAAGGTCCCCCTTTTTTATTCTGCATTTAAACTAATCATTATGCTAATCGGCGTCTGTAACTTTGATGTTGTAAACAAAGTTTCACAATCCTGACATGTAAGATGTCGAAGTCAGCTGAGAGCAGTTAGCATTTCTCTTTTTGTTGACTTTTCACAGTGATATATGCGTAAGAAAGCAATGGCAAACTACTCAGCGCAAGATACCTAGTAAAAATACACAATGAAAAATAGTTGCTGGGTTTAGTTTCAAAAATACATACGATTAACTTTATTCCTTTTTATTCTCTTCCACCTTGTACCTCCGTCAAGTGTTGGAAGAGGTGGGGGAGGTGGGGGGGGGGGGGGGTATGTGACGTTCGTTGATGAGCTCTGTCAAGAGCACTATAAGGATTGATGTTCATTTCTGTAAGGCTGTTTTTTTAATGCCATTGCTCCAATTTTTCCGAGGTCTTCCTCTCGCTCTTTGTCCGTTGTAACGTTTTAGTGTGGCTCGGTGTGGCAGATAGTACCAGGGCATTCTTGTTAGTTGTCCACGTCATTTGTTGTTCTTTGATGGCCTGTAAGACTGGCTTTATACCTAGCATTCGTCTGATTTCGTATTCTGTCTTACATTGAAACTCCTGCAGCTCTGCAAAGGCATTTCATCTCCGTTTTCACAGTTTTACGTTCAATGGAGGATGTAAGCGAGAAGTGAGACCAGGTACAAGTCAACGAGTGCAGCATAAACGATATTACATTCCACTAGCCAAGTGTGGGTAAAATAGTCAGAGATTATTTCCAGTGACTCAACATGATAACCGTAACAATCAACTCCAATGTGTCTAAACGTGAATTAAAAGACGAAGGCCATGTACGTAGTGTAACACTGGTGTATTACGAACACAATGATCTTAATGAAAGTGTGCAAAAACGTGAGAACTGATGAAGACTCACCCAAAATACACCAAGCACTCGCTAGCACACTCACTCGTCTTGAAATATTAGAGTCCAAATTATATATTCTATTCTAAACAACTTCCTACGGTACGACCTTAAGAGTCTAAACGGTTATTTTAACCTCTTCATCTGCAGTCTGATACTAGAAAACAGGGCAATGTTCCTCCTTCTTGATTCTGCCTGATTTTTCCGCTGAGTGATCCAATAACTTAAAATACTTAGTATTAATTAATTAGTACAGTATCTCCTACTTCCTTTATTTTTCCATAGCGGGACAATGACAGCAGTTCGCCAATCTGATGTCGGTTCTTGCTTTTCCAATGCCACCTGAAATATACTTTTCAACCATCTTGCACCCGCTGCTCTTGCTGCCTTGATGACCTCAGCTAGTAGATCATCAATACCTGTTGCCTTTAATCTAGGTGCTGTAGGAATGACATATTCTACTTTATCTGATAACATACCAGGTTCTAGCTCCTCTCCGGCTAGTTCCGAGTTGTTTTGATTTTCTTTCCTTCTTTTTTCTAACTTTATTTACTAATTGTTAAATACCCAATGACAAGTTTCAAAGCGAAAACAACTGCGCTGTCTATAGTCCATTCCAGAAGTTCTGAAGAACTTTAAACATCTGTAACCCAGTAACCGTTATGTGTATAAGTTGTGGAAATTTGGCTTGCAGCCTGTTAATAGTAATGTTTTTTTTTTTAAATGTAAACAAACATCTGGTTTTCATTGCGCCTTTGCAAACACTGCTGACACATCTTCAGCGAAGAGTCGTAATGCAGTGGATAACGTCTCATTATGGAATGCATGGAAATGAGAAAGCTGATCAACTGGCAGGAGAAGGTGCAACAAAAGTGCAGCTGGATTTACCAGTCACATACCACCAAAAGAAAAGAATCATTAAATCGATCAGGAAACTACCATCCCCATCACAAGACGACTATTTTATTATGGAAAGACCAGAACAAGTCATTATCCTCCGCCTCAGAACAGGACACAACCGATTACATAACCACGTGTACAAAAAATTCAAGATAGGTGTAACAGCCATGTGCACCTGTGGAAATGTGCCCCAGACAGCAGAGCATGTACTCCAGGACTGCACCGAATTTGATACATTAAGGCAAACATTTATGCCAGAAAGAACGGTGGAACATAAACTCTATGGACCACTGAATGAACTAACAACGAAAGTAAAACTTATACAAGAGACAAAACTGCTGATATAGACAACTTATTTCAGGCGAACGAAAGAAGAAGAAGAAAAATTGCGGCTTCTCGTGGTATGACACTGATTCAAAGCAAACAATTAGCATACTTATAATTGTGTAAACTGAGTAAGGGGAACGTTTTAAAACATCGGATTGCATGTGTGTCTTAGTCGTTTCACTCTCGGATTGTCTCACGGGCATAAGTCTTCCGTGAGTTATGAATTGTTCATTAAGTAGGGAATAGGCTATAAAAATGATCATCAAACATCGATGCACATGTGAATTGATTTCTAAACGATCTCCACGCGTCTGTAAATTAGTGTACATGTTATTTTTCAGGGCAACAGAAATAACTAATCAAACAAAGCTCATAAAAACTCGCTGCTTTAAGAAAACAGCAACATCTGTGCAATTGTAAATTATAGAATTATACAGATATGGGAAAACTATGGTCACGTGTAAAAATCCCTGTTGATCCATACTAGAAATTGCAACACATGTGTTAAAGTGTGTGTTAGCATAAGTTTTGAAACACACTATAATAACAGTTAACACTTATCGGCCTGTCAGAGCGTTATCTTTACTCCGATAACGCTGTGAAATATTTCCAAAATTGAGTAAAGATTATTTCAAGGCTATGCAAAAAAACTTTCGCTGAGGTTATATGAAGACGAAAAATATGTATTGACTGCGTTAAACATGAATTTTTTTTTTAAAGGGGCAAGGGGTGGAGGAAAAGAGGGGGAGGCCGTGTGGCCACACAAAGAGTGACAGAAATGGAAATGAAGAACGTCTCCCGGATGTTGATACAAACTCTAAATTGATCACAGAACGTGAGATTGCAGACAATCAGTTTTTTGATTGGAGAGGTAATATTCTGACAGACATGCAAACACTTGGTGTCATCAACTGGAAAGAGAAAGCCAGCCGAAGAAGTGATTGGATGCGGGCGATATCTGCAGCATCGAAGCTCAGGGTTTTGTAATGCTTAAGAAAACAAAGCAATAGACATTTGCTGTGAGTACTAGCACTTGAGTTTAGACGCTTTTGTAGCGAGTACCAGCGCTTTTTTTTTTCTAATAAAAAAAAAAAAAACACACACACACAACAACAACAACGCTGAGCACTTCAGCACAGCGTATTTTCACTCTTTATTATTGATAACACCTAATACAAAGACCCCCCTCCCCCTTTTAATTCTCTCCTTATACTTGTAAATTAAATAATAATTAAGCCTAATGCCAGTAGCCGTCTATTAGTTCATTTAAACATTACAAAATCATTCATTGCATGGAAAGTGTTAGCCTGTTGTGTGCAATCAGTGTTATCTGCTGCCTTGTCATACACAACTACTGGTACACCATAATACCTCCTTTATAGTATCATCAATGGGAAGCTTCCAATTCTGCAGGCAGTCTCCTCAGAACCTAAAGACCCTCGCCTTAGCTGTCCCATTGTGATGACATAGGCACCACGAAGCTGCTTGGCAACATCCAGACTGGTACAACATATTTCTGCACTTACTCTGACTGTGTGGAGTGAACTGGTTTTAACCTTCACTCTACTGTTTACCACCTTATTCATGGCAGGCATGTAGACTGTGATTCACGTTCATTTCCGTGCAGAGTGGCAAGCATCGCATTAGAGGCCCCGGGTAGTTAGCGTCCTTCGAATATTTGCTCCAGGTTATGACGTGTGTTGGAAAACGAGCAGGCAGATAGATTGGCCGGTTCTGCACCTCTTGGTGGTGACTTTATAAACACTAGGTAGATGTAGCCAGGGCATTTTTGGAGCGAAACAGTGGGGAGGCACACATAGATCATGACGATCTGAGGAGAATGGCGTTGAGAGAAAATCCCAGGCAATCTCGCTGACGCTCAACATTCGATGAAAAAGGCGAGACGGTTATAGAGTCAGACAGTTACTGGTGCCATATCATATGACAAGAAGAAAAAGACGAAGAAGGAAGGAAGGAAGGAAGGAAGAATGAAAGGAATGAAGAAAATGAGGAAGAGGAAGAAGAAGAAGGAAAAGAATGAATTTAAAAAAAAGGGAAGAAAGAATGAGGAAGAGGAGAAGGATGAGAAGAAGAAGAGAAAAAAAGAAGAAGAAGAAAGAAGAAGGAAGAAGAAAGAAAAGAAGAAGAAGAAGAAGAAGAAGAAGAAAAAGAAGAAAGAAGAAGAAGAAGAAGAAGAAGAAGAAAGAAGAAGAAGAAGAAGAAAAGAAGAAAGAAGAAAGAAGAAGAAGAAGAAGAAAAAGAAGAAGATGAAAAGAAGAGGAGGAGGAAAAAGAAGATAAACAACAGCAAGAGCAACAAGAGGGAGAACAAAAAAGAAAGAAAGAGAGAAAGAAGAAGAAGAAGAAGAAGAAAGAAAGAAAGAAAGAAAGAAAGAAAGAAAGAAAGAAAGAAAGAAAGAAAGAAAGAAAGAAAGAAAGAAAGAAAGAAAGAAAGAAAGAAAGAAAGAAAGAAAGAAAAGAAAGATAGAAAGACTGAAAAGAAAGAAAAAAGAAAAAGAAAGAAAGAACGGAAAGAAAGGAAAAGAAGAAAAAAAAAAAAAGAAAGAAAGAAAGAAAGAAAGAAAGAAAAAAAGAAAGAAAGAAAGAAAGAAAGAAATTAGAAAGGAAGAACGATAAAAAGAAAAGGTGTGCCAGATCGACTGTACCTTAAATGGGTATAGGAAAATGACCTAGGAAGTAAAGGCGGTCGGTGTAGTTTTTGACCTCTCTATCGACCATTGAAGTTTGTAAAACGGATCAACATCATGGCGCACGGTTAGTAATCCATAAGTGCTCTGTTTTACTTCTAACTCAAGTCTCTTCGAAGTGCCTCGGCCCAGTGCACGGGTTCCGTAGCACCGGCGAGGATCCTGTAATATATAAGGTAGATTTTAAACTCTAAATTTCGCCCGGACAGCGTCGTTAGGCTACTTTTTTCGATTCCCAACTGCCAAGGGATTTTGTACGTGCGTTACAATACACACAGGCGTCCGATCTCACTACCCAGAGACCAGGGAAAATTACTGAACCCGGGACCTCTAGCACTCAAAACGGACACCATACTTCGAGACCACATTGAATGAGTATTTTGTATTATAACACCTCTTCTGTACAGCAATAATGTGTGAAGGCCTTTGTCCCCCCCCCCCCCCCCCCCTTTTTCCACCCCCGCCCCCAATAACACAAACGAGAGGAAAGGGTTGTTAAAAGAAGGGAGGGGACGAGGATATTGACAGGATGAATAAAGAAAGACAGCCGCACACAGTGGCAAAGAATAGGACACTGTCCTATATTTTGCTGAGCGTCTTAGCTCATTTTGCAGATAGAGAGCACAAGAGTAAGGAAAAAAGTAAAGTAAAGATCCCTTTTAACGCCTTAAGACGTTTCGGGTATATGGGAAGAGCGCCCATATTTTCACAGACCATCGGCACTAGGTAGGTAATGTGGTCAGCATTACGCCGGCCGTCTTTACTTCCCCAGGACAGCCATCCTGGTACCAATTTTAGGCTGGGATGACCTGCGACACACCATACCACGATAAAATCCACTCAGCCAGCAGTGGGTTTCGATCGCGTTTCGTTGGAATTATGAGTCAGACTCGCAACGCTTAAGTCACGGACGCCGCGAGAGCACAAGAACCAGGAGAAAATTGGCTCTAGGAGGTCCGCAATTAGGCTTCCAAGGAAGTGACTGACTGTAACTGGTCGGTGTTCTTCAAGGTTGTTGACACCCAGCGCTCGTAGAGTATTCAAAATGGATTCGCAAAGCAAATCTCATGATGAAAAATTATTGTTCTTGTATCTTACGTCGAGGAAACTTATACCTGGCCCAGGCGAGGGGCATTACTTAGAATGTACACCAGATTGTACAACTATGATCGACGCCTCAACGCAGACCGACGATTTGATCCAGCCGCTGCAGTTGCAGTCGGGCGATGCGCCGGAAACAGATTGCGAGTTAAAAGAGGCTGAAGATCAGCAGCAACAACAGTTAGAGGAGGTGGAGGCTAAAATCAGCTCTGTTGAGCCGGCAGTCCTGCAGGCTCCATCAGCTGATTTATATGAAGCGGACGAGAATTCGCCCGTGGATATGCCTCCGGACGTCGAATGTAATGACGTCGAGACTTCCGATTCTCCTGGCGAGGCAGCTTTAAATGCAGCCTTGCGAAGAAAGGACTGGAACGACCAGATCGTGTCGCTAGTTCACGAATACGCAAGGCCCAACGTGTTCGACTTTCTAAGTGACCTCCCGTCGCTACACATACTGAGCGGCAAGGCCTTTGTCAAGGCCTTTGGCCCTCAAGCCTATGAAGTTTCGTCTGAACAAAGTTCAAGCATTGAAATCGCTGAACCTACAAAAAAGAGACGATCTTTATTCGGCTGGCTAGCAAGACGGATGAGGTCTGCAAAGGAAGGGGACACCACGCCAGGAGCCCAAAGAAGAAAGAAGAACAGTTTCTTCAGGAAGATCTTCTGTTGTTGCCCGTAGCGCAAACCCGGTATTTGTTTCCTCCAACGGCCCTTTTTAGGGCCACTAAAAATTTAACTTTTTAACAATTTGGTCATGTATAAGAACATACCTAATAAAATTAGTACAAGAAAGTAGAAAGAAATGAAAGTAAGAGGGAGTAAGTGTGACAGGAAAATATATATAAAGAAAAGAGAGAGAGAGAGAGAGAGAGAGAGAGAGAGAGAGAAAAAGAGAGTCGAGAGAAAGAAAGAAAATGTGAGACGGAGAGAGAGGAGAGAGATTGAGAGTGAAAAAAAAGACAAAGAGTCGAGAGAGAGAAGCATATAAGAGAGATGTGAAAAGACGGAGAGGTGAGTACAAAAGGAGTGAGAGATTGAGAGTGAAAAATAGACAAATTGTTGAAGATAAAAAGAGTGACAGACGCGAGAGAGAGATGAGAAAGCATCAATGCAAGAAAGACTCAGACGATATGAACACTAGCAGTTAAGAATGTATGACTGTGAGCCTTAAACTAGATGTCTGGGAGAGGTGAGGTAGAGAGGGAGTCAGCAGTCCTTCATATAGGTATAAAGGAGTCAAGTGAGAGTATTAGAAGGACATAGCAGACTAGAGAGATAGCACACAGGAGTCGGCACACACACACACATACAGCAGTATAAGAGAGGAGAGAGAGAGAGCAGATAACCTCCAGAGAGAGAGCGAGAGTATAACCTCCAGAGTGCAGAGAATAGCAATTACCTCCAACAGCTCGGTCTTCAATGCAATTCCAGGACAAAGTATGTACCTCCAGGAGTCAACACGGTCCTTCATATAGCAGTATAACCTCCAGGAGTCAACACGGTCCTTCATATAGCAGTATAACCTCCAGGAGTCAGCACGGTCCTTCATATAGCAGTAAATCCCATAGGAGTCAGCACGGTCCTTCATAAGCAGTATAACCTCAAGGAGTCAGAACGGTCCTTCATATAGCAGTAAATCCTACATAAGCTTCCTGAGAGACAAGTCGTGCTGGCTCTGCCACGATACCAGATGTAAAAGT
The DNA here is from genome assembly GCA_905116865.2 of Candidula unifasciata. Taxonomy (NCBI): domain Eukaryota; kingdom Metazoa; phylum Mollusca; class Gastropoda; order Stylommatophora; family Geomitridae; genus Candidula; species Candidula unifasciata. The sequence continues at coordinate 20,136 of CAJHNH020001735.1, forward strand.
GAAGTCACATCCGTTTTACAGATCTAGTTTTATTTGTATATATATATATATATATATATATATATATATATATATATATATATATATATATATATATATACTGTTAGTTGCTCGACTCACATGCAGATGCTCTTCAGCTTCGAAGGAAACACACCTAATTAGTTGCCTATTACTTGTTATTTCTTAATCTCATTGTTCTATAAGCTTCACTGTCACAGCTTCCAAATATTTTGTCACAATCTACTCTTTGTACTTGGTAAACTTCCGTACATCGAGACTGATAGCCTTCATCGTTGTCATCATCATGTGCCGTGCCGATAACGGTAGGCTGCCATGTTTTGCCAACTCACACAGTCACCAGAATCACGAATTAGTTCAATGTTCTTGTCTCGCCCCATCCAGGTATTTATCTCTTTGCTTACCTCTTGCAATCCTGTCGTCAATATTGCCAGTTGTTACCAAGATCTCGAGTCCATTAGTTCTCGTAATATGTCCCCCCAAAATATTGGCTGTCTACGTCTGATTGTTTTAACAACTTTTATCTGTCTCGATGAGGACTGCTTCATGTGTTTCTGTATCCCTCAAGGATATTTTTTGCATTCTTCGCAGAAACAACATCTCTGCCGGCGAGTAAATGTATTTCAGCTCCCGTGCTGCCAACTGTCCATGTTTCACAAGCGGAGGTTTTAAACAGCAATCTAACACTTTTTTTTCTAACTGCAATGATAACCGTTAGCAGTGCACAAAACAACACAGATGGTAAAAAAAAAAATCTTATTAACAGCCGGGAATCATTGCATCAACAAAGTCATGCACAGCAATCAATTACAAAAAAACTTAAGAAAAAAAAAAAATAACATTTGATGACAGAATAAATAGGACTGTCAAAATATCCAGGATTGTCACAGTTTCTGTATAAGCTGCTAAAAACAAAATACGTACTTTCAGACACTGCATACAATGTAATTTCTTAATATAAAATAAACTGTAAACATTCTCTGATAGGGAAATCTACATTCCTTTAAAAGTAACTATAATCATAAACAAGAAAATTATTACAATATACAGCATCTACATTAAGGGATAGCAACATGTTTTGTTAAACAATAGTGAATGCAGACACACACGATTAGATATACAACAAGAGGTTAGCGGAGAGGAACTGATAAGCTAATCTCTACAACTGATGAAAACTACATAAGACCAGAAGGTACAGCCAACCGGTCAATTCATGCTACTAGCCTACTGTTATTACCTTATAACATCATCAGTGCAGTGATGGAAAACAAGCAGCGATTTTAAGTAATTCCTGTAGTTAGTTATTCCTGACTGAGACATTATTTGTGTCATACTATTCTATTGTTTCTGCTTCTATGTCAGTCCACTAAGATTTCTTACCTTGTTTGAAACCTATTACATCATGCGTTGTTATGCTATTAAGTGGTAAGGAAGTCTGGCCAGGTTGTGCCAAAAATATCTGTGATAATTAAGTGGTGCCAAATACTTAAGTTTCCTCATCTCTGAAGTGGTGTTGGATGATTGTTCGAGCTGCGGAGTACCGCCTAGACCAATGCGAGCAGTCGTCACAATAATATATCACTTCAGAGAGTCTCCTATTACTAGGGGAGATCATAATTTAGACACGTGACAAAATCGTCTTGTCACAAACGAAAATAAAAGTGGTGTTTCGTCTCTGGATTTATTTCTTTGCAATCTTTAAAAAGCTTCTATCCTTGGCCAGGAGATTATCCAAAGTTTGTAAACTTTTGTTAACACAGTTTGTGACCTCTCTGGGACAGTTCTTAACCAATAAGGTTGCTCTTGTGAGTGACTGATTGATCCAGTGGTTGTTTTGTATTTGCCTTCCTTCTGTGTTTTTGGTGGAAATCCTTTCTCCGGGAAATTGGAAGTTACAGGAATCTGACTGAGTTATTGCCCATTGCAATCCCAACAAAATGGTAAATAGGCTTAAGGCACGGTTGAGGCTGGCTGTAATTTGAGTTTTTTTTTTTTTATTTTACGTTACCCGTTTTGTGAAATTAACGATTTTTTGGTGGTTGGTGTTTTTGGTGGTTGATATTTTTGTTGGATTTTTTGGTGACTCTTTTGACAAGTCACTGTGGCTCAGTCAAGGATATCCATCCGGGAACTGAAGGACATGGCAGTGCAGGTGGGTTTGAAAAGAAAAGCAATAACAAACTGGAACCAGAAGATTTTTATGAAAAGATCTTAAATGAAAGCAAGAGGCCGCCCTAGGAGAACATTGATAAATGACATTAAATAGTTTCTACATCTACACGGAATGACAATATCTATTGCTGCCCATTAAGCAATAGATCGCAAACTGTTCCTCCCCACAACGATTAACGACAGAAGTGGAAACTAATGATGATGTTGATGATGAATAATGATGATGATGATTTTAAGAAGTTTTTTTTTTTTTTTTTTTTTTACTAGTGAAAATATTAACAGTGAGGACATCTGATAACTTTTTATTTCATTAGCTTTTCCTCCTCTCCCAGTTTTATGTGGAAAGACAATCATATCGAGGATAAATACATAAAATGTCGCAAACAAAGAGATGACCTGTCCAGGCAGCTAAACTTGGCGAAGAAGCTCTACGGACAACAGAACTGTGAGAAGCTCGAGCTTCTGCAAAACAAAGACCAGCAAGTAATATATGTCTACTGTGTTTATGTATTGGCATTCAGTCTGTTAAACGGTTTGTATGTGTATGATGAATGTTGAATGCTGAATTAGGAATCGATGCTCTGTCTCTATCTTCAGCAGCAATTGAAGAGTTCCAATTCCGATGGTATCAGTAACCATCTGATTGTATATCCGTCTCATGCTTCCCCCTGAGTGTTGAGCATCGGCCAGATCCCCTGGTAACTCCTCGCAGCGCCATTCTTCTTAGACCGTAACGATCTATCTGCACCTCCGCACTGTTCACTTGTTTCTCACAATATCTAACGTGTCATACATTATTTCACCATCAAGTGATGTAGAGCCAGCCAGTCTATCTGGCGGCACATTTCCTAACACACGGCATGACCCGGAGAAAATATCCAAAGGATGCCAACTACCCAGGACATCTAAAGTGCTGCTTGCCACTCAGCACAAAGCATGATTTTTTTCACCTTTCTCATCATGCTCTGTAGCCAGCGGAAGGCAGCCGAGACTGCCTCTACCTCTATTCTCAAACTAAACGTTGTTATATCATATTCTAGGCTTTGCTGCACTGTATGTCTATACGTAAGAAGTGAAATTATTATAAGTGACTGCTGTGTATCTGATATCAAGAAGTGCCTAAAATAAAATCCTGAACACTATACAGGTAGCTGGGGGATATACTGAAGACAGGATCCAGCTTTTGGACTTATGCGATGTGAGGATTATCTGTTGATTAGCTAACCAACTAACCAATTACTAGCTAACTAAGTAACTGATTGACTGTCTAACTAGCTAACTGACTGGCTTATTGATGACGGACTGATTAACTGACTGATTGATTGATTGACTGACTGATTTATTAACTAACTGATTGAACGATTGATTGATTAAATAACTGACTCATTTATTGACTAAATGACTGACTAATTGAATAGTTGATTGACTGACTGACTAAGTGATTGACTGACTGACTAATTTATTGAATAACTCACTCACGGATTGATTGATTGACTAACTGACCTATCGATTGATTAACTGATTGATTGATTGACAGACAGACTGATTGACTGACTGATTGATTGACTGATTGATTCTCTGTCTGACCGATGGATTGATTGACTGATTGATTGATTGATTGACTAATTATTTGACTGATTGATTGATTGACTGATTGATTAACTAAATTATCAATGTATAGATTTATTGATTGACTGACTAACGTATTGACTAGCTGATCTACTGACTGATTGATCGACTGACTGATTGATTGAATGATTGACTGTTTGTTTGATTCCGATTCATTGACTGATTCATTGATTTACTGAATGATTGACTGATTGATTGATTTACTGGTTTATTGATTGATTGACTTTTTGTTTGACTGACTGACCGATTTACCGACTGACTGATTGATTGACTGAATGATGGACTGACTGAATGATTAACTGACTGATTATATACAAAGGCTGCGTTTAAAAAAAAATAATTGCGATCTAACAGGCAGTTTTCGAGAAAATAGATTGCAAACGTATTTACGCATCGCGCGTAAAAGCTTTCTCGCCGTTTCTAGCGAATAAGTTGACCAAGTTTCACTGCCATAAAGTAGAGTGCTGAGAACCCAAGCCTGATAAATATGAGTTGTTATTTTAATCGTGAGCTTTAAATTTAACCTTACTTTACCTCGCTGAAAAAACGTCGAATAGGATGGTGATAAGAATGGAGGGGTGGGGCGGGGTTATTGTTTTGAAGGAGTGGTCCCTGAGAATAAAACTTCAGGAATGTGAAATTCTGGTGTTTTCTCTCTTTTTTGTAGAGTCCTTAAACCCTCATTGCTCTTTTTATGTCATCTGCGACTTTTCCAGGAGAGTTAATAAATATTCAATACAACTAACAAATTATAAGGACACACACAAAAGGTAGAATCTACGGTCCCTAGCTCCAAAACTATTCTCAGACAACGAAAGTGACTAGACTTGTAACACATTCCAAATAAAATACCCTTTCCGGAAATGAAATGTCCCATATTCTTTAGCGAGTTTTCCGTGAGCTTGTCCTCTTGTTAAAGCCAGTAAAAAGGATGTACACATAAAACTTTGGTCCTGGTACAAAGTCAAAGTCGAAATAAACGAACAACCAGGATTTTTCGCCTGAACTCACAGCCTGTGAACTCAAAGGATAAGAGTTTTGTGTGATTCTTTAGCTGTTAAATTATTTGTTACATAGATGTGTTTCAATTACATTACTGAACGTAACATTATTAATTACCTCACGTACTTGTAATATTGTTAAATGATGAAGACCCTGGGTGCAGACTGACGTAGCTTGCCGAAAGTTTTAGTAAGTTGAACGAAATGAATCAATCAGTGCAAGGAAAAACAACTGCTGAAGTGTTTGAGTCAAACGCTAAAGTGTCTTCTTTTAAGCGGGGTATTACTTGAAGTGCATGGAAAAGGAAAATATAATTTTTCTCTCTTATAAACATAATAAAAAAAGTAATTAATTAGTAAGAAAATTCGAACGTAAATAAAAAAATAAAAAAAAAAACTTTATGGGTGAAACAAAGAGCATGATTCAAGAACAAATACACACACCTATTCAGACGCATTTGAAGCTTCGAAAGACTCGTTTTCATGCTATTTCCAAGAGCTTAAGAAGGTGTTAGATTATTATTAAAAGATACGGAATGTTTCCAATGTGAAACAAAAACCATCTAGCCTAAACGTAACAGTGTACGAAGTCCTAATAGATTAAACTTTAACAGAGAACTGAAAACCTTATTTCAAAATCAACGTTTGTTTGAGTTTTTGACTACATTTACAAAATGAATTTAAAAATCATGTCTGATAAAGCATAATTAGAATGTACACAGGTACACATCCTTGTTAAGTGAGATTCTCCTAATACAATTATCTTTAAAACAACCACTGAAAAAAAAAAATCAATCTAAACTCAAAAGCAGAGATTCTTCTGCAAATTTTATCCTTTGAACCTGAAATAGAAAAACTGCAAAACAGTTCAACAATAAGTGTATTATGAAAGTGTATTTTTTATTTTTTCATGTTATTGTCTCCTCTCTCTCTCTCTCTCTCTCTCTCTCTCTCTCTCTCTCTCTCTCTCTCTCTCTCTCTCTCTCTCTCTCATACACACACTTACACACACACACATACCTATATTCTTTTTTTCCTTTAACTTTGTACAGTAGTAATACTATATTATCACATGTCGTTACCATATATATATATATATATATATATATATATATATATATATATATATATATATATATATACATACACACACACACATGTTTGTTTACTAATCTTGGTTGGCTCTAGCTTATGTGATGCCGTGAAAGCGTAAAGTGTCTTTAATGTTGACGATCCATGTTTTTCGTAGCCGTCCTTGTTCTTGTCGCTGACCTTCTGAAATATAATGCCTGTGATTGTATTTAATACTGGTGCATTCCAACGAGATGACCAAACCAAACTTTATCTTCTGTTTCTCGGTGAATCCAGTAAAAGGTGTCGTTCTCACAAAATGTCTAAAATATTATTATTCACTCCATCTTGATTACTAAGAGTTTTAAAAACATTAGTAGTATGTTATGACACACACCCACGAATATTAAACGATTTTATCGATTGTTCTTTGTTTTTATTGAAGGTTGATGCAAGAGTCTCAGAAAGCGGAGGATGGTGTGCCAAAATGAGTAGTGCTAACAGCTCTGAACATGTATGGGACAAGGTATGAATCAGAACGGTTACATTTAGCGCAATATAAATGACAATATCATCAGGCTTAATTTCATATCGTCAGGATAATAGTTGTTAGTCTTGTGTTTAACTTGTCTCATTACATTACTGTTCCTATCTACTCTCCAACGCCAGGGTGATAGTTGTCAGTCTTGTGTTTAACCTGTCTCATCATATCTCCACTGTTATTATCTACTTTCTAACGCCAGAGTAATAGTTGTCAGTCTTATGTTTAATATTTCTCATCATATCTTCACTGTTATTATCTACTTTCCAACGCCAGAGTAATAGTTGTCAGTCTTGTGTTTAACTTGTCTCATCATATCTGTACTGTTATTATCTTCTCTCCAACGCCAGAGTAATAGTTGTCAGTCTTGTGTTTAACTTGTCTCATCATATCTGCACTGTTATTATCTTCTCTCCAACGCCAACGTAATAGTTTTCTGTCTTGTGTTAAACTTGTCTCATCAAATCTGCACGGAAACGGACACTTAAACGGATGGGTAAGGTTGCTGAGAGGGCCTCGAGCTGACTTTGGACGCAACGGAACAAAGTAGGGGACGGGCCTCGGTGAGCTGGTCCGGGTGTCTAGTGAAAAAGATTTTCTCATGCCTTGAAAGTCCATCGTGTCCGAATTGTCTGCCAGTGTTCCTCTGCCACCTGCTAACAAAAGTCTAACATGTGTCCGGTATACCAATCGTAAGCTTGTCGCTCGGTCGCCCAGGTACGCAGACTGCTCTACCGCGACGACTTCTTATCTCACAGTACCTTCTGCAAATCACCAAGTCGTCTTGTCCCTTTCCGAACACCATCCGGTAATTTCGTACAGCAGGGAAACCAACCCTGAGCTTCATGAACTCAGGTGGGCCCACTCTCTGAAAACGTCTAGGAGCTCGTCGGCTGAAACGTTTGCGACGAGAGATTACTTCTACTGACGATTGGTAGATTCCTGCTGTACTTGCTCCCCTGTGGAGTTTATTCTTATTCTTATAGCGAATAAGAAGAATTTTAGTTTTACGCGGTTAGTTTTGGCACTTCTGGCAAAATCCCTATGTGTTTTATTGTGTGTATGAACCTCCAGATTTGGCTTAAGTCTCCGTAGTTTCGCTTATTACTAAAAGGTACAAATGAAAAACATATTGTCTGATTTTTACTAGCATAGAAGCGGAAAAGTTACTAGATTAGCTTTTGCCGTAAAAGTGGTCTAGCGAGTAATAAGGAAATAACTGTTTTTCGTGGCATTAGGACAGAGTTAAGAGAGTTGCACCGTGAAAGGAACTAGTGTTCACCACGAAATATTTTCAGACAAAAATGAATAGAAATACCTTTGAATCCAACCTGCATTGTAAGGACGGCACTATTTTTTTTTGTAGTCTGATGAAGCTAAGACAATCAGCCGTTTTGTTGTTGCATAGATTTAGTTAATACACATTTGGTCAACTCATTCAATACTTAGTAATATCTACTGATTTTATTGTTTACTTCCTAGTTATTAACATTCACACACACACACACACACACACACACACACACATACACACACACACATATATATATATATATATATATATATGTATATATATATATATATATATATATATATATATATATATATATATATATATATATATATATATATATATCTTTTAGCAACAAGTAGCATATAATCCTGTTATGCCATCTGTATGTAACACAGAAATAACAGCCGACTGTTTAATTCCAAGTTTCAGTCCCGTACATTTCACTTCTGTCTCTCATTAGCGTTTATCATAAGTATTATTTTGGATGTACTCGCTTTCTACCTCCATTACTTGCAATGGCATTGCTATTTTTACGATTATTTATTCCCTTTGCTTCAGTCTGTGTTTGCTGTATTGAATACAGTGCTACACAGATATAACAAAAGTGCGTAATCTACAATAATCTGCCCAGCCAAACTAGGTCACGGTCCATTGATAGATTTTTTAGACTGCTAACGGGTTGGGGGAGGGGGAGGGGAGGGGGTTTGGCTTGTCTTTCATATAAGTTTTTCTTCCAAAAAAAAAAAGAAATTGCAGCACTCTCTAGGGGAAGTTTGGGGTTAGGCACAGTCTGTAAATGTTTTTGAAGTGTTAAAAGCGCTAGTGTTCTCAAATATACAACACGCGATATAAACGCCCCTCTAGCAGTGTGCGAAGCTCGGGTGACTGGAGGTTGGCCAATCAGGAGAGCTAGAGTGTACGGTGGGGAGATTAGAGTAAAACTAACCAATAAAGGTTATCTTCACTGTTGAAGTTAAAAAGTAAAGATCCCTTCCACGCCTTTAGGCGTATCGGGCATATTTTTACAGACCATCAGCAGTCGGTGTGTAATGTAGTCAGCCACAGCCAGCTCCAGATTTTTATAAGGCAGTACAACTGAATCACGGTACATTTTGGAGGAGCTCCCCTCGAAAATAGGTTACTGGAAGCGTTTCCATGTTGCATTGTGTGACATATTAATATGCTTACAAAGTCCTGTGTTCTAAACGTATTCGTATTACAAATCTACAAATGGATATTGTGAAGTGGATATACAGCAATTTTAATTTTAATTCACGGAAGACAGTCGTGTTGTGATGTGTGTGTCAGTGTCTCACTGTTTCTAGTCAGTAGTTCGGATTTTTGGGAACTGTCTGTTTATCACTTTTCTACTTTAAATGTAGAAATCTTACTTTTAGGGATAATACAAACAGGTAATTTAGAAGCTGGAGAATATCGACAGTTGTAAGGTGCAAACTATCTTGTGTTTGAAGAAAACTATTGCTTTACTATTGACTGTGCATAAATGGTGCAACCACACTGTGGATAAATTGTGTCAAGATATTTTGGAGCTCTAGGTAAGTGGATGAAATAAATTTTAATTTACTAAATAACCTCTCACAGCAAGTCACTCTTTGCCTCTTTACTAATTGTTGACTAACAGTATAATTATATGTTGTAGCAGTATACTAATAATATTAATCCTGAACCATTTGACTTGTGCTTCGTGAACACTGTCTGTAAACTCTTGCGGAAACTTCTGGTTGCTCATCGACTTCTTTCGCATATTTGCAGTTGTACGGCCTGTGTTAATTTTTGTAAACTGGCTTTTGCTTCGCTTTGCGAACACTGGCTGTAAACTCTTGCGGAAACTTCTGGTTGTTCATCCACTTCCTATGCATATTTGTTACCAAAAAATTCGCAATGGTAAGGAATTGATTTCATCCAACAAGATGAAACTGGACAAATTTGTTTGTGCTGTTTGTACCTTGAGGATACAAATTTAGTAGTGCTATAAGTACTGTTAAGAAAACTACTCTGGGTGAAAAAAAAATATTGCACATATCAATTTCATACTGACTGTGCTTGTTAACTTATTATTAAATAACATTATAATTATATGTTGTAGTAGTCTACTAATAATAATAATAACCATCAATAATTATTTTTATGTTATGTATGTTATGTGTTTGTTTCATAGCAGTATTTTTATGCGCTAAATTTGATAAAGTACAAATGTCTCCCCCCCCCCCCCCCCCCCCCCCCCTCGCCGCTCCTCTGATGCAACAATACCCTCTCAGAATCAAAGAGTTAGCACTGATATTTCTTTACTTTTGCTGGAACAACTTTTAGTTTACATCTAAACGTTATTGATGTTTATGTTCGAGTTGACTGTAGCAAAAGCATTTTTGTTTGTCTGTAAGAGCCTTTAATGTTATATTTATTCGGCACACTTTTTTACCTTAAAAATTACGTATATTCTAAAAAATATGTCGAAAATTAATGAAACTGTAGTTTAATTTGCGTATACATCTCCTCGATAAAAACTGTGGACGCAGAACAAGAACGGAAATTCCCGTTCTAGCTGTACGGCCTAATAAAAATCTGGAGCTGGCCGTGGGTCAGCATTACGCCGGCTGTCTTTACTTGCCAGGACAGCCCATCTTGGTACCCATTCTAGGCTGGTTCGACCTGCGACGTCCCATACCACGATAAAAATCCATGCAGTCCGCAGCTCGCAACGCCTTAGCCACGGACGCCGCTATATCTTCACTGTTAACACAGTTAAAACAGTTCGACGCACCCCCACTGCTGGATTTTAGCCCTAGAGATGAAATTACTTGTTTACACTTTGAGAGTTTTGCATTCAGAAATAAAAACAACTAATGATTACATCATAATTGGTTTACAGTCTTGTCTTGTCTTGTCTTGTCCACAATTGCCTCACAGCGTAGTGGGGAGTCGCAGTTTTCTATCCTGGGCCAGGTGTGTTGCACGTGTTGTTGTTAGTCCGTGTTGCCTCAGGATCTCTGATATATTGTCTATCCATCGTACTCTCGGTCTGCCTCTTGCTCTAGGGCAGTAGTGCTGTTCGTTGTATGCTCGTAGAGGCAGTTGGTCGGTTTGCATTCGCATCAAGTGGCCAAACCACTCTATTTGTTGCTTCTTTATGTATTGCAGTACTTCGCTCAATTTGTGTGTTCGTTTGGCTGATGCAATTCTTGCAATATGTTGCATTGTTCAGCAGAAAATACGGCATTTCGAAATGCGAACATTTTTACTATATGCAGACTGCACAGTTTATATATGACCTTCTTTGAATCTCATAAGTATGAGCCGGTCAATAAATTCTAGTGTCATTTTCAGGTTCGGCACACCAAAATTAGTAAAGATTTGTGGTTTTTATGTCAGTACCATGTTGACAAAAAAAGATGAGAAATATTGACATCTAAAAAAATCAGAACATCAAGGAAGATTGGCTAATAAACAGCATCCTTTCTCGAAAGCTGAACTATTTTGGTCATATCACGCGCCACAACGCATTGGAAAAAAATTATAGCAGAAGGCATGGTATCAGGAAGGAGGGGCAGGGGCCGACCGACACGAAGATGGGCATAGAATATAAGTGACTCCTTGAGTGTGAAAGTGCATGAGGCGGGAGAACTGGCGAGAGACCGAGTTTCTTTCAGGTAGACTGTGATGAGAGCGACGTTCTGCAAAGGACCTGCTACATGATTATGATGATGACCATGTTGTCCAATGGCATACTATGCACTCAGCAAGATCAACCATATTTCACTTTTAATCCAATTGTAGTTGCATCTAGTTTCTCGCTAGTGGTTAAACTCCTAAAATGTGTTTTGAAGGCATGGTCCACGACGTGGAGGTGATGGCATTTGTTTTTGAATGCATTTAAAGTTAGCCCCACGTCTTTAATAGTTCACCGACTTTCGCTAGAATGTTTTTCGAACTTTAAATGCATAACGTATTTCAAAACTATAATTTAGAGTTAAAGTTTAGTCCTTATTTTGTTCAAAAAACGCACAAAATAGTTTCTTTCTGTAAATGTCTTTGACAGGGATTTTCTACAGCCCTCAGCAGATTTTTGAAAGGTAAAACTGTGGCCAGTTTTGGAGATGGCCCTGGTCTGTACAAGAAGCACATCGATTCTCTTGGTCAGGTGTCCAGTTACGTTGCCTATGACGGGGCTCCATTCTGTGAGATAGTTACTGGTGGTCTCGTGAGTATTTTGTTTGCTTTATTATTCATGTCCTTAACCAAAAAATATTTTAACCAGTAGCAACGTTTCTGTAAACTTCGGTAAAGCTCTTGAGTTCAAGATGTTCATCCACTTCTGGACTTAAGCCTTGTACCAGAACTTGAGATTTGTGTTCACATATATTTTAACATATCTGGCTTATTTGTAGTCAGGCTGTTGGTTTTCCTTGCCGACATGCGAAGTGATTGTCAGGGAAGCAATGGGTCTATTCTCTCTCTCTCTCTCTCTCTCTCTCTCTCTCTCTCTCTCTCTCTCTCTCTCTCTCTCTCTCTCTCTCTCTCTCTCTCTCTCTCTTTACCCCCTCCCCCTCACGAAATTCTCTTGACTGTAAAATGTCCCCATCATTGTGATAATTCAGCTAGGTTCATAATTTGCATTATTGGAGGCCACATGCTCTTTCTATGTTCTCGTGAAACACCTGTCTTGCTGTCTCAAGCTAACCTTCCATTCATTGAGTCTTGAGACACTCATTGGGTATTCATATTTATCGTAAGATCTATGGAATGTTGAATGTTGAAGTATTGATCGACCTAATAGCACTCGGGACACTCCCATAAGCGCCCCTTCCCCATCTCCAACAGCAAGCAAAGAGTTATAATTCTGATAGCATCAGTAACTGTCTAATTGTTTACATTCGTCTCGTCGTTCCCTTGAGTGTTAAGCGTCGACCAGATCCCCTGGTAACTCCACAGAGCGCCATTTTTCTCGTATTCGTAAGATCAATGATTTGTTTCTTGTGTCATTTCAAGCTGCAAGTTTGTCTGTGTGGCTTTGCAATGCTCTTGTTGCAACTAAATAATGTATATTTCCGTTCTACCTTAGGCACAACTACTGTCTTTCTAATTTTTCTTGAAGCATGCACTCTTATTCACACAGGCCCCCCCCACCCCGCCACCCTCTTTCCTTGTTAGCTGGAGGAGCACGTAGTCTCAAGGGATGGTGTCCGCCTCGAGTGCTAGAGGTTGTGGGTTAAATACCCGGTAAGGGCTGGGATTTTTTCACTTGGACTTGGACTTCTGGTAATTCCCCGTAGTCATTGGTAGTGAGAGTGGACGACCGTGTGCATTGTTTGTGCACGTAAAATAATCCTTTGGCAGTTGGAAATCGAAAAAAGTAGCCTAACGGCGCTGCCCGTGCAAAATTTGGAATTAAAAATCTATCTAAAGTATTTCAGCATCCTCTCTGGTGCTACAGAGCCTGTGCGATGTGCTGAGCTTCTTCGGACTCAGACATGAGTTAGAAGAAAAACGGAGTACTTATGAGTTACTACCCGTGTGCCATGATGTTGATCTGTTGTTGATTACGTGGAATCTGAATTAAGAAGTAATATAATCACCAGTTTAAAAAAAAAAATTAAACATTACTTCAGCCAGCTTATGCAACCTTTGTGCGGGCCGCAGCTGTGCTTGAAACAGATGGATGCGGCTCGTGGGCTGCATGTTTGAGATGCCAGCTCTAGACCGTAGAGCTCTCAAATCTTGTAGGCAACAGGGAGACACGAAAATCGCAGAGCATGGTAAGTGTGAGGGGCAAGACCTGTCATTATCATATGTCTGTTTCTTTGCAGAACGCTGCTTTCATCACGATTTGCCTGAAGGTCACCTGGTCTCTCGGCAAATCTCCCCCATCGTGCTCTCTCCTGACAAAGTGTCCCTTATCTTCGTGCTGGTCGGCCCCTAAACCTATTTTCTGACATCATGACTTCCACTACTATTCTTTCTGGAAATGCACGGTACTTTATTTGACCTAAATATTTCAGTTTCCGAGGCAAGATGCTGTTTACCAGTCAATCTTCCTTGATGTTCAGATCTTTTCAGATGTCACTATTTCTGTTCTTCTTGGTCTATGGTGTTCTGAGAATCTTTCTACAGCATGTCAGTTCAATAGCCCCTATTTTCTTCCTTAATGGCTTTAAGTTAGCTCATGACTCACATCTGTAGGTTGCTAGAGGGGAGATTATGAGGAACCCCAGTGTCAGCGTACTACAGTTTGTGTGTTTTAACCCATCTCTAGGTGAAGTTCCTGGACCTGACAGCGCCCCAGTACGGATTACCTGCCTACGACTGGGTGGTCAGTGTAGAGGTTGGAGAGCACATCCCAGCCAAGTTTGAGGACATCTACCTGGACAACCTGATCAGACATGCCAAGGAGGGCATCGTACTCAGCTGGGCTGTCCCTGGTAAGTAATATAAAAAAATATTTAGACAAATTAAAAGAAACACATAGTTATCTGATGACGCCTTTGTATTAATTGACAGGAAAGCCCGTATGCCTTAAATTTATCGATGATCTAGAAATGTGAATACATTTAACATGTTTTTTCAAATTTATTACATGTAACTGCCATTTGGTGCCATAATGATATTATTATTACCAACCCAAACCAGGTGTCGACTGCTTGAATCACACTTGAAATGTGAAGTGTGGTGGAGCCTCCACCCCTCCCTTCATCCCCAATCACCCAGGCACGACTCCACCAAGAAATCTTGGGGGAAGGGGGGGGGTAGAGACCTTAATAATTTTTTTGGGGTCAAGACTCAAGAGGCTGAAGCCGTGTTAAAGTGCGCAATAGTGATAATAAGGTGCTGAAATGGCACTAAACACTGAAATATTCAATAAGGTAAGACATAACAGACAAACATGTACCAGCTATTCACCACTGTCAGTACTTCTTGTTTACTTTTCCCACTGACAGACCGGAAGTATTTTCATGTCTGGTCGTTTCAAAAGAAGTGACAGGATTATTCACGAAACAAAAGGAGACCTCGGTCACTGTCAGACTGTGATACCCTCTGCTACATTTCATTTCCTCACATCAGTTAGCCATGACTTAGCCAACGCCTACGGGGCAGTCCCCCATAGGCTACTGTGGCGAGCCCTTCGCATGTTTCACGTACAGGCACAGATCAATCAAATGATCTAGCAATATTTCTCTAAGTTCGCTTTGCGCTTCTCTACCTCGACGTTTACCACGAGGTGGACTGAGTTGCAGACTGGGATAGCTATGGGCTGTACGATCTTACCCATACTGTTTGTCATGGCAATGCAGATCATGTTAGACGGGGCAGCCGGCTACGGACTGGGCCTTCAAATAGGGGATCACTGGATGCCGCCATTACGTGCCTTTATGGATGACACGACTATTATAACGGGCAGCGAGGAGTCTGCCCGCACGATCCTGGAAAGATTGGACGCGGTGGTCCAATGGAGCGGTATGCAGTTCAAACCGCAGAAGTCGAGGAGTCTGTCTATCCTTAAGGGTCGGGTGGTGGCAACCAGTTTTACGGTGGCAGGAACAAGATCCCCACGGTTCTGGATGAACCGGTGAAGAGCCTCGGTCGCTTTTACGATTCGCTCTGATAGAGCAGAAGTCCGGCGAATACACGAGTCACTGGCTACAGGCCTGCTCGCGATCGAGCGTTGCAGGCTGGTCGGGAAATTCAAGGTATGGTGTCTCCAATTCATGTTGATTTCAAAGCTCCTATGGCCACTGTTAGTCTACGAGGTGACGATGACTGCAGTGGAAACCATGGAGAGGAAAATCAACACAGCCTTGAGAAAGTGGATTGGTGCACCGCCTTGTCTGACCGACGTGGCTCTGTATTGTAAGCAGGCAAAGCTGGTACTCCCGATCAAATCAATAACCGAAGAGTTTAAAGTCGGCAAGGTAAGACTCGCCATGCTCTTGCGCGTGTCTTCAGACCCAAATGTCATCGCTGTCCAGCCCGCTCTAAAGACTGGCCAGAAGTGGAGAGTCTTCGATGCGATAGAATCTGCCCAGAATGCACTAAAATTGAAGGAGATAATGGGATACACTCAAACCGACCGTCGAGGCCTAGGGCACGGGAAGGTCAATTGGTGGTCAAAGGCCTCAGCCAAAGAGCGCCGAGAAATTGTAATACAAACGGTGAGGGACAACGAAAACGAGGTTCGGGTCCAGAAAGCAGCCCAGCAGTCGCAGCAGGGCCATTGGGTCAGCCTGGAGAGCGCATTGCCAAGAATACTCACATGGGGTGAGATCTGTCGGATGACCCCGTTGCGACTGAGCTTTATCGTTCGTTCGGCGTACGATGTATTACCGTCCGGTGTTAACATGGTTAAATGGTCTGCGACTAACGATCCGACTTGCCCGTTGTGTAAAGCGAAGCAGACTCTAGAACACGTCCTGTCCGCGTGCAGGAAAGCCCTAGGTCAAGGCCGATATACCTGGCGACATAACAAGGTGCTAAAAGAGTTAGCAGCCGTTGTTGACCAGGCTAGAATGAGGGCTTATGCCAGAGCCAGTTCTACCATCGTCCCCATTCGTTTCCTCAAGGCTGGTCAGATTCCAAAAGGTAAGGTCAACCAAAACGCATTCCCTCCTTCTGTGCTAGACTCTGCGAGGGACTGGTTACTGGCGGTTGATCTGCCGGGCCATGAAAGGTACCCCGAGTTGATCCGGAAGACCGGCCTGCGACCTGACATAGTTCTCCACTCTGCGCAAAAACGGCAGCTCATCCTGATTGAGTTGACCGTCCCGTTTGAGTCGCGTATGGAAGAGAATCACACGTATAAGCTCGAGAAATACAGTGATTTAGCAGCCGGTCTGAGGAGAAACGAGGCGTACACAGTAAAGGTCTTTGCCGTCGAAGTGGGAGCGAGAGGTCTCGTTTCCACTTCGCTCTACAATGTGGTTAAAGAACTAGGATTGCGCGGTAATAAACGGAAACGAACATTTAAAAAACTGGGCGAGGCAGCCGAAAGGGCCTCGAGCTGGCTTTGGACGCAACGCAACAACGTACGGGACGGGCCTCGGTGAGCTGGTCCGGGTCTCTAGTGGAAAAGGGTTTCTCACCCTTTGAAAGTCCATCGTGTCCGAATTGTCTGCCAGTGATCCTCTGCCACCTGCTAATCAAGTCCAGCATGTGTCCGGTAAACCAATCGTAAGCTTGTCGCTCGGTCGTCCAGGCACGCTGACTGTTCTAATTAGGCTGTCGTGACGACTTCTTATCTCACAGTACCTCCTGCAAACCACCAAGTCGTCTTGTCTCTATCCGAAAGAAAAACACCATCCGGTAATTTCGTGCAGCAGGGAACCAGCCCTGAGCTTCATGAACTCAGGTGGGCCCACCTCCGAAAGCGTCTAGGAATCGTGGGCCGAAGCGCTCGTTGACGAGGATAATTTCTACTGACGACTGGTAGATCCCTGCTGTACTTGCTCCCTGTGAGTTTATTCCTATATTTATTTTGAAAGGATACATCAGTCCAAAGGGTTAGTGTCTGTCTATTATTGAATATAAGGGGACATCCTTTATCAGTATAAAGGTGTACTTTACCACTTGAAATTTCCTACAATCTGGATCCAAAGTTGACCCGAAACAGACAAGATCAAATACTTGTACAGGCCTTGGCGATGCATCAGGGAAATATGACTTACATAGGGAAATCAACATATAATTTACACAAACTCTCGTGAATTTTCCTTGATGAATAGGGTAAGTTTCAGTGCAGCTATATAAAAGATAACAGAGAATCTTTGCTTTCTGGCTTCGGGACCTGCAACATTCAGTTAGTTCCCGAACCAGAAGCGGGAAGGATAACTTACTCCAAAATATGCGGTGGTTCGGCCACTAAGGAAAAACACTTACCTGTGAGTGAATTCACAGTATAACTTACTCCCCATAGATTTAGGATGGAATAAGGCTGAGTCTCTTATATCCTGACCCATACGTATTAAAGAAGGAATATTTACTTACAGTAGATATGGTGCATATTTAAATCTAGATTTCTTCTTCTTCCTCTTTGCGTTCACCAGCTGTAAATTCTGGCGGAAAGTTTTGCTTGTTCGTCCACTTCTGGACTGCAGTCCTGTTCCAGAACCTGAGTGTTGCGTGTGCATCCGTTTGACAGATCTGACACATGTGTGTGCAGGCTGTTGAGTTCCTTGCCTCTCAGGCAAATGCACTCCGAGGTCGAAGGAAACTCCCACTAAGTCGACTCATACGACATGCTTTTGGGTAGGCAGTAAGTCTCTTCTTGTTTTCCCTATAATAGGGCCCCAGAACCCACACGGGGGTTAATTCTAGATAATTACCGTAGAGAGTTACAGGATATGGAAGTAACCATAAGCGTGGGGGTGTTTTGCTGGCTATGTGTCATGCACAAACAAATATTGACGGACAAAGATTAAAGGATTCGGCAATCTAGTGAGAATGCAGCCAGGCCAGACTGCTCGGAAGCCTTTTAACAGCAGAACATCTGGGATGAAGGAGAGAGTAAAACCAAGAAATTTATAGATAAATGGTGTAGCCGAAACCTGCAAAAAGGTGAAAAAAATTTACCACTGAAGCCACCCGAGAAGCGAAAGACAAATATAGCAAACCATGACAGTTGGCCACAACCTGGTATCAGTGAGACGACAAAAGAAGAAAAAGAAACAATTGCTTGAAAAGACAACGTCTACACGTAGTTAGCAGGACCCTGTAACACCCCTCTACTAATTTTTTTTTTTTTTGGCGTTTGGGCTCAAATAAAAATTACTAGGCGTCTTAGAGGCAAACACAAATATCCAAGCAGCTACGCCACTTTACCATGAATGTCTGTCACATCTACCCAATCTCAAATATGTATGTCCACAGGTCAGGTTGGACTGTCGCATGTCAACAACAAGGTCCCAGAGGCCGTCATGGCTCAGATGGAGAAGCGGGGATTCATAATTGACCAGGAAGGTGGAAATCAACTACGACAAGCCGCAGAGTTTCCTTGGTTAAAGAGCAATGTAAATGTGTACAGAAGGCAAAACCCAGACTCTTTTAGTGCTGACGATGTATAGAAGACTTTGTAATTTCATAAAGAGGGTAGAAGTAGAAGTATAAGTTTGAAAGTAGGCGGGATCCGGTGAAGATTATAAAAATAATTCAAATAAAAGATTCACGAATTTGCTTCATTTATGTAATTGTTACTGTAGTGTCACGGGTAGGCAGCATACTTTGGTTCTTTTCTCCAGACCATGCTGGCGTGGTGGGGAATTAACAGGCAGACTGTTTTACTGGATCTGCACCACTGGGTGGTGAATTGATGCATGACAAGGCAGATTTGGTCAGGACCGTTTAAACAAGCAATAAATTCAGAAGAAACAAAACAAACTAGATTATTATTGCATGGAGAGAATGATGCACTTGGGTGTGACCAGAGGGTCTGGCCGGATCAATACACCCAGAAGAAAGGCAAGACGGACACATAACTAGAATACGACCAATACCATCAGTATTGGAACTCTGCGCTGGCTGCTGTAGATAGCGACAGAGCATACACGGGAAAGCACCGAGTGTTGTGATGTCAATATTCTTGACTCACTTAAACTCAGCTTGTTTTTTTAGTATGCAACTGTCGAGAAACAGTAAAATATACCAGGCAAAAAATTGCGCAATCAATTGTTTGTGTCTTCTTTTTTTGTTGAATGTTGAAGTTGTTAGGCTAAATTCTTCTTCTTCTTCAACATTCTAATCACTTGAGGTTCATTGCTGCAGGTATTACCCGCCTCCACTCATCTCTTTGGTTGTTCTTGTTATTCCAGCTGTTGTCATCACGTCTTTAAAGGTCTGTCTGGATATTATCACTCCATCGTCTTCTTAGTCTGCCTCGTGGTCTACGACCATTCAGATACCTTGTGCATGTATTTTGTTCCTCTCTGTCATCAGGGATTCTCTCAGTATGTTCTTATGATGCAGTGATCAGTGGGACTGAGTGGTCTCGATACATGGTGTCTGCCTCGAGTGCCAGAGATTCAGCGTTTAGTCCCCGATAAAGGCTGGGATTTTTTCCCCGTGGACTTTTCCTTCTAGTAATTCCCCCTGGTCTCTGGTTGGTGAGATCAGACGAACTCGTAAAAAATCCATTGGCAATTGGAAAGAAAAAAAAAGAAGGCTAACGGCTGGGCAAAATTCAGAGTTTAAAATCTACCTAAAGTATTTCAGGATCCTCGTGGGTGCTATAGAGCCTGTGCACTGTGTTCCGCTTCTTCGAATTCAGACTTGAGTTAGAAGTAGAACGGAGCACTTATGGGTTACTACCCGTGTGCAATTACGTTGATCCGTTGTTCAAACCTCAAACCTCAGTGGTGATTTAAACAGATTATGAATTCTCTTGTTGCATTTCACTCTCCATTCCTCACCTTCATTAAACTTTATTTCATCACGAAACAGAACATGTTAATTGTGTTTTTGTTTATGTTGTTGTCGTTTTTAAGATTTCGTCCGAAATATTTGTGAAATAAAGTATGGAAAGGGGAGATTAAAAAGCAGAATGAAAGACGAGGCTGCATGTGCTTCATTAATTATATATATATATTTTCCGCCAAGGAAAGTATTTCTACTTCTACTTCTATAACAAAAGACCCATGTTTCCATACTAACGAACAGTTGCCCTTTCGGTGCTTTCCCCTGCAGTATTTCTTATTTATACAAAGGCGCCTGCGGTGCTTCAAAGAGACTAACGAATTTTATAAGGCCAGCTAGCGAAAACCGAAAGAAGCCATCTGATAACACCCCCACACGATAGGACAGACCGTGCGACAGGCTGCGGCGTGAATGGGAGTGAAAGAAACTCACGCCGGGCTGGTAAGTTCGTGATAAGTTCCAAGGAAAATATTACAATTGCAACAGCATGTTTTTACATGTTGAACGTTGAATTAGGAATCGACATCACAGCACCTAGGACACCTCCATAAGCACTCCGTCACCATCTTCCGCAGCAAGCGAAGAGTTAAAATTCTGATGGTAGAAGTAACTGTTTGTATATATGTCTCACCTTTTCCCTGATAGTCGAGCGTCGGCTAGATCCCCTTGTAACTCCTCGCGGTGCTATTCTCCTCAGACCGTAATGATCTATCTGTTCCTCGGCACTGTTCACTCGCTCCCTAAAGGCCCTCACAACATCCAGCTTGTCATACATCAGTTCACTACCAAGTTGTGCAGATCCGACCAGACTATCTGCCTGCTCATTTCCGAATACACCGGCACGACGTGAAGAAAATATCCAAAGGAATGCTAACTATCCGGGACCGTTAAAGCGATGCTTGCCACTCTGAGCAGAGCATGCCTGTCTTCACCTTTCTCAACATTCTCTGTGAGTCAGTTGCAATGACGGCATGTGTGTACAGCTGATAATGAAGCCAGCGGAAGGCAGCAGTGACTGCCTCCACCTCCATTCTCAAACTAGACGTTGTGATTTCACATGCCAGGCTTTGTTGACCAAACGACGTCCGTTCGCCTTCGTTATAAACCCCCATGCACTTCGTCTGCCCCTCAACACAGAGCCATCTGTATATAAATCACATCACCATAGTGGGAATTTTCATCAATCATTTGTTGAATTTCTGATTCTGCAGCACCAGCTGGTCAATCTCTGCACTCACGTCTTAAAGTGATGAGCACCCTACACAAGTCTGAAACCTGATCGGACACTTTGACCCATTCCTCTCCTCGCCTAAATTTATCAAGTCTGCACACATGTCCAATTGTGTCTTCAAGACTTTCCTCTTTTCAGTCTGTGACCCAGCTCTATCCAGGGTTTAATTCACGAGGTGCCTATTGTCCTCAGCTACCCTGAAATATGACTTTGCTTGCAGAACTTTAAGCTTATCTGCAATAGAAGGCAGTGCAAGTATATCTCGCATACTTACTAAAGTGGTATCTTTTGTACATCCCAAAATTACCGGCATCCTTTTATTCTGTATGCGTTCAAGTTTCCCTGACTCTTGATATTGTAAGCATGCATAGTCCATAATCTGTCACCGACAGGATCACATGCTGGAACATTGTAAACAACATTCTTTGTTCCATGTCTGTTGCTACCATAATCTTGAGAGCATTGAGTCCTTTTTGGCATTTCACTGCAACTGCTCCCACTTGATTTCTGAATGACAGGCTTCTATTGAAAATGATACTTAGGTATCTCAGTTTGCTTTCCTTTTGATTTTACTGTTATTAACTGAGAGGTTTGGAACGTTAGCTTTTACATTTCTATTGTCCAGAGAGCACCACAAAAAAGCAATTTTTTTTTAAAAATTGATGACATCACCAATTTCTGCACACCATCAGTCATTTTGTCTACAGTTGCCTATAGCTTGTGAGCTATCCGTTGCTTATCTCTCCCTTGCCTATATGCAAGAACATCATCGGCAAATGTCAATATTCTATCAACACCTGGTTATTCAAGCTCTGCAATCTTGCTTGTAAACACATTAAAGAGCAATGGTAATATTGCAGAGCCCTGGGGCAGTTCAGGGGCGATATTACATTGTTCTGAGGTCCATATACCCAGGCGAAGGGCAACCATAGGTGAATGTAGGACAGCTGCTATCCAGTTCACAAACCACGAGCAAACCCCTCCCTTCATGAGTGTAGAAATCGAAATATCATATTTGACTCTGTTGTGGGCATCCTCAAGATCAAATCCTGCCACAACCGTCTCCTGTCTGTTCTGGAACCCCTCATAAACATCAAAAGAAATAGTAGCTGTATTTGACAAGGTATCTTTCCTAGGCCGGTAACTACCCAAACCTTCTGGCAGCAGCTCTTCCCTTTCCAAGAAACATTTGTAGTTCCAACAGCAATAATCTTCTCTAGCACCTTGCCAAAAGGATTTTGTAGGTGATAATCCTGAGACCGCTGAGTCTGGAATGATCTTTGCCTGGTTTTGGAAGTAGAATTAGATAGCTGCGTACGAATTCCTGTGGTACTGAAGCAGTTCTGATGGTTACATTGAAGTAAAAAGCCATTTCCCTCAAGTCTTCATCACTCATGCTCTTCATGTGGGCATACCTGACTCCTCTGGCCCAGGCGCAGTCCTTTTCTTTTTGCAATATAAGTTTTTTATCCTCCATCCTATTGATATCCTCAAAATAATTATCATTCTGTATTATACAGATTATCTCTAAATTTCTAAGCTGTCTATCATTATGATCACTTTGGGCTATAAATCTCTTTAAAAAGGCTTTCCCTTTCTCTTTGTCTGTTGTCATTAGTATATCATTATCAGTGTATATAAGCCCTGTTGTGATAGGCTAATCCTTCCTTCGCATCTGTCTGTGAAGTATCCAAAACCTACCCAGTGATCTATCCCCTCAAATTTCGCTCACAAAATGTTCCCATTTAGCCTTCTTTGCATCTTCTGCACACCGCTTGAAATCTACTTTTTCTTTTATAACTCATTCTAGCCTCTCTATATGATATAGGCTTTATCCTTTGCAACCTGTGAGATGTCTTTAGCACTTTCTGTAATTTCTTAACTGCTGCTCGCTGTGCAGAGATGGAGGTTTTGCTGCATACATTCTGTCGAAGGCATCATACTAAAAAGTCCTGCGAGTTCTCACAGCACTGATCTTGCTAGCTTAGGAAATCCAGACTGAGCATGGCATAGGGTCACTGTCATGATCACCTAGGACACTCCATTTTGTGTCCAGCACTACTGACTGGGTAATAAACGCAAAATCAATAGCCGTGTCTGCATCACCAGGTCTCGTTGCCATTCTTGTTGGCCTACTGTCATTTATAAAGAATACTTCTACATCTACTATAGCCTCTGCTAATGCATTTCCTTGCCTATTTTACCCACTACTGTCCCATGCTCTGCTCCGTGCTTTGAAATCCACTCAGATGAGAAGCCTATTACTAGAGATTCCCTCCAACTTTTGAGCTAGTCTCACTGTTTCTTTGTGACAAGAGATTTAACAGCAGCGTAAATATATACTTAATTCCAGGTTGTTCCCTCATGATCTATCTGTATATCCTGATCCTATAGTGGTCCATAATTCCACTGGCACAGGTCAAGAACCACAGGCTTCAACCCAGTCTTCACCAGCAGACAGTGTTCATGTATTCCATGTCCTGTAGGATTTATGTAGCTAATATATCCAGGACACTCAAATTTATCCATGTTTAATTCCTGCAGCATGATTATATCAAAGTCACAAATCCTTCTTTTCAGTACAGGTCCTCTCTGCTTTGCACTACGACAATTCCAGTAACCCACTCTAATATGCTTTAATCCAAGAGGCTTTGTTTTTCGCCTGACTCTCCGGACTCCAGCTCTCCTATTTCTATGCTCCCTCCTCTCTTAATTTCCTCGACTTCTCCTCCCACTTTCTCCGTTGCTACCTGAAGATGGTATCAAGCACAGAGCACGCACTTCCTAGCTCCGGTGATGATTCTTTTTATTATTAAATACAAAATCCATAGAAAATATACTTTCAGTGCAGGAAGTAAACCGTCACCCTAGTACTGCATGCTTGCTAGGGAAGAGGCAATGGATGTCCTGACGGAGTCCCTAGGCCTGGCGCCGCTCCACGCGCTAACCAGATGTTCCACGTTCACGACTGTATAACGCACAGTCATTCAGCCCATAGGCACGTAGGTCACCGTAGTCTTATGTTTTTCTTTTTAGGTTGTGTCATCTAGATCCGTTGTGTTTTGTGCCTCTTCGGTCACGCACACGGTCTAAACTGTAGAAGGATTATTCTGATCAACGGATTACCCACGCTCTCAAGTCTGAACAGCTGGTGTGCTGCACGGCGCAAGAGATCGAACGTATACAGCACCGGATCTCCTTAATCCTTGTGGATTTTATTGCACAATAATAATGATGCAGTTTGGGGAAAAAGGAAGGGAAGAGGGGAGGGGGGGGGGGGGGTAAACTTAAGATGAGTTGCGAACACAACACACAAACATCATCATGTGGCAGAAAAATCACTAAACACAATCTGCTGCAAATGTTCATTAAATGGTGCCTAAGCAACACTCAAAAATGACAATGGTAGGACAGAATCACATTAACGTGTAACTTCGTTAGAGAACTCGCAATTTCTAGATAACATGAGGTCAGGAACATACTGTACTAGATATGACAGAGAGAAGGATAGAGAGATTGGAGAGAGATAGGGAGGGGGAGAGGGAGAAACAGTATAAAAGAGATAAAAACCCACAAGGTCCGACAATAAGGTAATGAGACTAATTCCATAAAACTTAAAATAATCAACAGTTGAAAACATTACCTGTATTTTTTTTTCAAATTAAGCCCCTTGTGCATTGATACAGTGAGTAGCACGATTATACAAACACTGGAACGACTTCTGTAGTTCTTCTGTTGCTATGGCCCTTGAAGTCGATGTTCCGGCCCTTTGGATGTCATCAATATCGTCAAAGAAGCGTAATTTCAAAAGTAACTTTAATTTTGGTAATTAAAAATAATCACAGGGAGACAAATCTGGGGCATAGGGTGGATGGATGAGAAAACACACTTGTTTTAGGGCAAACAAATTTTGTTTGGATGATGTCTCGTGGGTACTCAACTCGCTGATGTTTTTAGTCATCAGACAACGAATGCGGTACAAACCTGCAAGAACTTTTTTTTTTGGGGGGGTGGGGGGGGGGGGGACACAATCTTGAACTAAAATTTTACGAAGGGTCTCTCTATTAACACCAGATTTATCTGCCTTCATCCTGACAGTAAAACAACGATCTTCTTGTATCCGTTCTGTAACTTTTGCAATGAGTTCATCATTATAAACAGAAATTGGGCGTCCAGGTCTAGTTGCATTTGTAATCATTTCTACACCACTTTTGAATCGTGGATACCACCTGAAATCTGTGCATCAGATAAGTAAAAACTAATGCCCATAAACTTGTCGCATCAATTCAACTATCTTAATTGCGCTTTTTCTGAGTTTTAAACAGAATTTGGTGTTACATTTTTTTGCTAAATGCTCATTTCGTAACAATGCACATCTAACTAGGTCAGTAAAATGGCGTCTTGTTTGTCGTCTGCTTATCAGGCGGCGATTCAAAGTTGCCAGATCACAGATGAAGGTTGCCACTTTGGATTCCATGCTTTGCTACATAGATGGCACTTTTGTCTTGGCCGGAATAAAATCAGTCTCATTAATTAATTGTCGGACCTTGTATGTCACAACAATCTACCCACACTGGACAACAAGTTACATGATAACCCTTTTGTGGTAGCTATATATAACTGTGCTATATGGCTGAATTGTGTTTCGAGGTTTTGTACCTCGGCAATAACCATGCAGTATGCAAATCTAAAGGGATACAATTTGAAAAGGAAAACTGAAAATGCAAGAAGAAAGTAATTAGAGAGATTAATAATATTGAGGCAGAGTGGAAGGATCTGCAGATGACGACAGTTAACAGAACAACATGAGTTGACCGAGCGTGTATGCTCCAATCATGGACAAAGAACAACAGAAAAAGGCACAAAGTTAGAAGCTTTATTACATTTTGCTGTATACTTGTTATGTGTCTTCAGTTTCTTATTGAGGAAGATCTTCTCCAGGCCGATCCAGGGATTATCAAAAGCCAGCATCAGGATGAAGACAGTGAGTTAGGACAATGATTTTACAGAATGTGACAACAATGTTTGCATCCTTGATGTAGTAGAGCTACCTCTGATCTGGAAGTATATGCACAGAATGTTCAACAAACGGCGACAAGGACAAGATGCTGTTGATGGACTCATTGTAACCCGAGGCACAGGCAACGATGACCCATGTTCCACAGGTTCCCCAGACCGACCTGGCCACAGCGTTGTGAAATGTCGCTGTCCCAACACTGCTGATATTTTCTCCACTGATGTCAACACAGAGGCCGTAAACAGCTGCCAGAGATATGACCGTTGCGACCATCAAGCCGAGGCACATCTACATTCATCTTAATTTTAACCCTTCCTCCAGTGACTGACAGACAGTAACCAGCCGAGACGCTCAACAGTGTAAGTTCCGATGCGGCACCAATGCTTAATGTAATAGTCTTGGTTCCAAAGAAATGTGTTCAAGTGATTATTTGTAGTGTTTTAGATCACTAAGGAGGCTGGCCACTGATTCTGGGTCAAAAGAACGCTAGTCATGATCCAGGAAGCTGACAAAGACAACCACACCGATAATGCCATTACAGTGGAATGGGATGATTATCAAAGGTCTCACAAGAAAGAACTGCATATCACTGGCCAAGCATCAGGTATGACCTATACACATTTTCTCAGCACTAAGGAAACTGTTGTCATAAAGGAGCTTTGTCCACCAGTACTTCCACAATTGTTTCTATTCACTGACTGAACCGGACACCACAAGGCTCCAGACCCCTTGTATTGCATGAGACCCAGGACAATCAACCGTGTCAAACTTTACGGACAAGTTGGTCGAAGAGGCTGAATATTAATCGGATTCTGTGTGACTGTAATTGTCCTCTGTTTGTGTACTGCTTTCACCTAACGCAAACAAGAACCGTGTTGGGCTCATGAAAAGTCAATTTGAATACAAAAAGTCAATGCCTCTTAGCACCCAGCCTATTGTAAATAAGGTGTATATCAAGACTTCACTACCTTGATAAT
>CAJHNH020001735.1:52500-72500 GCA_905116865.2 Candidula unifasciata
AGGTTTAGTTTAGAATTGCATGCGATTAACTTTATTTCTTCTTCTCTTCCACCTTGTACCTAAGTGAATGTTCAAGGGTGGGGAAGATATGTAACGTTCATTGATGAGCTCTGTCAAGAGCACTATTAGTATTGATGTTTATTTATGTGAGGCTGTTTTTAATGCCATCACTCCATTTTCCCGAGGTCTTCCTCTCGCTCTATATCTGTTCTGTACTTCTCAGTGTGGTTCGCTGTTTGATATCGTTGGAAATGATAAGATAGAATATATAATTTTTTTTTTAATGCAGGGAAAGTATATAAACTCCAGCCACATACAAGTCGATAATTTGAAAATAAAACGAACGGAAGCATAAGTACTTGGGTGCAAACTTTAACTGCTCCAACAAGTTGAGAAAAGAACTACAATCTAGAATACAATCTGGAAATAAAGTATACTATGCCCTCCCCCCCCCCCCCCCCAAAAAAAAAAAACCTGACAATTAGTGCTTTTATATACCACATTTTGCCGTGTAGGCAGTGGACTTTTGGGCCTGATATTTAGGGCCCAAAGCTATCGCAACGACTGTACAGGTGGGGATTTTATTTTACCCCCGACAGAACCCCCCCCCCCCCCCCCCAGCTTTACCGAGGATTCGAAGCCGGGTCTGTCGCATGGGAGCCCAGCGTTCCAACCATTCGGCCACTTTGCCCTTCAACATCTGCTAAAGTCCAAAGTCTCTGGCTCGCAACACCAAGATTAAAATATACAGAAGGTTGACAAGACCAGTCATTTTTTATGACTCTAAAACTTTGAGCACAACTAACAGACATGAAGCATTACTGAGCATGTTCGAAAACAGAGTCTTAATTCTTTCGGAACTACCGTACTAACTACACATAAAGTTACTCTAACGTTTTTCTTTGTAAACAAAGTCTTTGTTGGCACACATCTGGGCGCAAACTGATCTTGTTCATTGCTAGCGTGATTTTTATAGTGTAGTTTCTAATTTCGTGTTTAAGTGGCCGCGGTTACCGATATTCCGAACACAAGCACAGTGCCTCTCTATGGCTGAAGCTCCGAAATTGTTTGTCAGATGTCTTCTAATAATTAAAAATTGAAAATTTACGAAGAATGATTCGGATGGTAAATTTACACCAGAGGCAGCTGAGCGGTCAGCTGTTTGTTCTGAAGAGGTAAATACTAAAGGACCCATTTCATTTGTAAAAAACACCATATTTGCATTCAAAGAACTGTTCCAGACCGTACCATACTCATACTATGACTAAGCTGCATTGAAATAATCGCATATATAATCTGTATATAAATATAAGTCCTCTGAAAGTACTGGGGAGTTTTGGGAAATGCCCTTCTGGTTTCAAGACTCAGTGAAGGGAAAAGCCTAACTGCACCTCCACGCGGTAGAGGACGGTAAACACACTGAGGTGTGGCAAACACATCTGTGGGGACCGAGTATCCTCCGGGATAAGTGAACACCTCTGGGGGTTGGCTCTGCTGTTAGAGCAGGGCACTTACTTGCCCTAGCAATCGAAAAGGTTGCTGAAGGCTGAGGACATGGTCTAAAGCCATGTAGATGTGGAAAGCAACGGAAAGCTACCACATTACTATCCCAAGAAACTCATCATGGAAGACATAAATGAACAATAAGCAGCCATCAGAGCAGTTGGTGAAACATCTGATTAGTTCGAGGTGCAAAAAGGGGTGAGGCAGAGGTGCATTCTCTCACCTTAACTATTCAATATATACGGAGAAAAAATTTTGAGAATGGTCATAAATTACCAGACTTGTGACAGTTATGATCCGCTAAAAATTGGTGGCAACCCTTTTTCGGAACTCCGCTACGCAGATGACACAGTCCTCCTTTCGAACAGCGTAAAGGGAATAGAAAATTAATATTGTCTGCCCAAAAGCACAGTGAGGATCAAAATCTGTTCTTGAATTTTAAAAAAAAACCACGAAAATAATATCCACAGATAAAACTGGCTGTCATCCAAAAAATAACAATAAATGATGAAGAAATTAAAAATGTCACAAACTTTGAATATCTAGGCTTTATAATAAACAACAATGGAGACTGTTCGACAGAAATTAAAAGGAGGATGGACATAGCAATGTAAAGATTAAACAGCCTTAAAAGTCTATGGTTAAGCACCAGCAAGGTGATACAAATTTGAATTTTGAGAGCATGCATCTTCCCTGTGGCTACATACGGATGTGAGTCGTGGACTATCTCTCAGTCCTTAAGAAAGAGAATAGGGGCTTTTGAGCTAATATGTTATAGAAAGATTCTCAAAATATCGTAGACAAAGAAGAGGAGAAATATTGACATCTCAAAAGATCTCAACATCAGGGAAGATTGGCTAATAAACAGCATCCTTTCTCGAAAACTGAAATATTTTACTCTTATCAAGCGCCATGACGGATTGGAACAAAAAATTGTAGCAGAAGGCATGGTACCAGGAAGGAGGGACAGGGGCCGATCGACACGAAGATGGGCACAGGATATAACTGACTCCATGAGTTTGAAAGTTCATAAGGCGGGAGAACTGGCGAGTTTCTTTCAGGCAGACTGTGATGAGAGCGACGTTCTGCAAAGGACCTTCTACATGATTAAAATAATGTAAATATAAAGTTAATTTTTTGTGGGTATAGGACTTTGAGTGCAATTTTCTGAAATTGTTTCCTTTTAAATTTTGTTCAGCACTCTACGAGAACCTAGAGCCTTTGAGTAATAAGCTAACCTAGAAACGTATTATAACTTTTGAATTAGTTAGGAAACTGAACAAACTTAGTGTTTTCTCAAATATGGATATTCGCCTCTCTTGCAAAAGCACATATTTTGTGCTTGTAAACATAACAGCTGCTGATAGCGCTTTTCCCTTCTAACCGTAAATAGTATTAAACAAAAATGTATCACCAGATTAAAAATGTACATCATTTATTTCTCTTTAATATATATTATATATATATATATATATATATATATATATATATATATATATATATATATATATATATATATATATATGTATATCTGTATGTATATGTATACGTACTATATAATTTGTGAGGATTAGAAACGTATTACAATCTCAACTGCCTGTTGTTGTTTTTTTACACAATCCCTTTTTATCATTTTTGTGAAGGGAAATTAATGTAGGCCAATTCGGTTAAAATTCTTGGGCCTGAAATAGTTCAGTCAAATCTTTGAACCCATCAAAGATGTAAACAACGGGGACTGGAGAGTGAGAAACAACAACAAAATTCAATATCTGTTATCACCATAAATCACTGGCAACACGAGAGCTAATAGACTGAAATGGCTGGGGTATATTAGGAGAATGTCAGATGACAGAGCAATAAAAACTGTATACACAAGGGAGATGAATGGTCGTAGACCAAAAAGGAGACTGTCACATATCACTCCTGTCACGTGCCTGATTTAAGGATTTTTCCTTAAGAACCAACAGCACTCAGAAATAATTATGTTGAGTCGTTGGCTCGTATTGGTCTAAGGGATGCCCCATGGCCAATATACGCTCAACTTATTTCTGGAGTAGGGCAACTCAAGTTTTGGCACTACAAGTTTTGGCACTATATATATATATATATATATATATATATATATATATATATATATATATATATATATATATATATATATATATATATACATACACATAATAAAATAGTGAATAGGTACACAAGATCTCAGTGGATGGATCCTAGGAAACAATGACTCGACCCAGATATTGAAGCAGCCAGATTGCCTTGAGATGGACAAGAGTTCATCACAGGAATTATGAAGAGCTGTGGGAAAAGAGCATGATGGTAATTCATAGATCACCTAACCCAGTTCGTAGATCGATGCTCCCCTCAGTCCCTGGTGATTCGACTGTAGTTGACTCAGGTATCTATGTCTCTAGTTGATCTGGTACCAGTTGATTACCTCACCATCGAGGATACCGGAACTGCACAGGGACTCAACAAGTCTCTCTCACAGGTCAGGTCACAAAACTGCCTCAGAGCTCAACCAAGCTCCTGAAGACTGGTTCACTAGGTTGAGGACACAAATGTCTGCAAAGGTCCACTCGTCTTGGAGCTTACAAACACGCTCTTGCCATGTTGAGGTAGTGGCAAAAAGGGCAGGACATGGTTATGCTTCGTGCATAGTATGGTATGGGTTGGTGATTGTTGGCTGGACTGTGATTCGTCTGCCTGATCTCTACAGAGGTCTCATCCCAAGCTTAGGAAATCTTCCAAGTTAGAACTGGAACTATGAATTCTATCAAAATTGGATATATGTCTTGACACTTTGGGATCAGGCGAAAGAATGGCGTTTTTCAAAATCAAACGCGTCACCCGGAAAGAAGTTCCCTGTATTCATGAACCAGGAGTAAACCGGCTGACAGGAATTTCTAATTAAAATACTAGAATTAGCCAACTTACAGTTGCAAGTTTGAAAATGAAGCTTTATCAAAGCAACTGGATGGTCTAGAAATTAATATTTTACCAGATAACGGGATAGATCAATATAAGGGACTATATACCTTTCAGGATGGGTTTAAGTTTGAAATTTTGCTGAACGCGAGGGATATCAAGTCCCGACTCGTCCGCTGTGTATAATGGCTGCTCATTCCATGACAGTACCCCCCCCCCCCCCAAGAAAGAGCGTACTACGCGAATGAACAGTGATCAGCCACCTACACATCTATGGACTCACCACTCTCAGCCGGCTCACCACCTTCAGTCTGTGAATTATCAGACAAGGGGTGACGGCTCAAGAAATCTGCCCCTACATTCTGATTAACAGGAATATATTCCACGGTAAACGAATAGGGTTGAAGCAGCAAAGACCGCCTCATCAGTCTTGGATTCAAATGGGTGGAGGATGCCAAGAACACGAGAGGTTGGTGGTCGGTTTGTACCGTGAATTGTACACCATATAAATAAGGCTGGAACCGCTGTAAGCTCCAAACCAAAGCAAGACACTCTCGCTCTATACAGGAGTAACGTCGTTCAGCCTGGTTGAGCTTCCTGCTGGCATTTTCCACAGGAAAGAGAGTCTCTGAATCCTGCAATCCTGTCTGAAGGAGTGTGGCCCCAATTCCTACACCACTCGCATCAGTGCGCAAAACAAAGGGCTTAGACAAGTCCGGAAGTTGCAGCACTGGTGATGAAGTCAACTTCTCTTTCAGAGTGCTGTAGGCGTCTTCACACTCAGGGGTCCAACATACCTTCTCAGGATGGTCTTTTTTTGATGGCATCTTAAAAATGCTATAGAATTGAAGTTCTGAATGAACTTTTGGTAATATCTGCACAGGGATACAAAGGAACGAACTTTCTTCTTTGTTGCAGGTCTAGGAGCTTTCTTAAGCTTCTCAGTGTTCTTGGGTTCTGGGATAATGGTTCCTTCAGAAACCGTGTGGCCCAAGAATTCTAAGTCCCGCCAAGCTAGTTTGCACTTGATTGGTCGGGCAGTAAGACCAGTTTCTCTCAACCTCTGTAAGAGTTTTCGCAACGAGACTATGTGCTCCTCGAAGGTCTCGGACGCCACCAGAATAACATCCATAATTTTTTTTTTTTTTTTCTTTCATCTAACACCGGCTGTGAATTCCAGTGGAAGGTCCCGGTTAATCGTCCGCTTGGACTTTTGGCTTTCACCTGGACCTGATTTTTGCGTGTACAACCGTTTTTCATTTCCTGCCTCTTGGGCAGCTGTACGCCGACTTCGAAGGAAGACGTCCAGGCCTATTTCTAGGTTGACTGTGGCCATTGTTTTGTGTGGGTCAGGACTTTGCCTGATTTGTGTGGTGTCCGCCTTGTCTCCTTCGCCGCAGGTATTGCCCCCGGAGTAGTAACCCTTTGGGGCAGCCCCCCTGTGGAACAGTTGGCCCTCAAGGGAAGGCAGGGGCAGATCATGGGCATTCCCCGCCATCCAAGGAGGCTTCCATCATGAAGAGCCGGCACATGGCGCTCTGGTTCTGGCTCACCCAAGGAATCGTTCACGTCCTGCACATGCCTGCTTAACCTCACAAACCGTATCAGCCTCCCGCTCGACAGGGGCGTGCGCCTCTGGAAGTCAGCGGGGAGCAGCCCGTGGGTTTTGGACTTTTGTGACCACACAGATAGGTACATTAGCCCGACAGAATGTTCACATCCTGAAATCAGGCGTATCGTTATCAGTTTGTCCCCAAACACTCGGACGAGATGGGTCTTTGGGTGGTGGACATTCGGCCTTTTTTCAGTTCAGTGCAAATTTTGATGGTCAGATTTGATCCGTATGATCTAGTTTTGTCGGACATTTAGGCTAGCCATCGATGGATGTTGCTGTTGTGGTGTACCACAGCGCGGTGACGACGACACTGAGGGTTAACCGAGGATGTACGTGACTGGCCAGCCTATGGATGGTTGCTGTTGTGGTGCACCTCAGCGAGGGTGACGACGACACTGAGGGCCAACCGATGGGATGCACAAGGATGGCCAGCCCAATGTATGGTTGCTGTTGTGGTGCACCTCAGCGCGGGTGACGACGACACTGAGAATTAAACCGAGGATGAGCATTGAGCAATGTTTCTTTACTCAGCAGTCTTTTAACACAGGGTTGTAATTTTAGCTGTAATTTTGTCAAACTACTCATGTTCCTAATGAGTTTTGATAACATTTTTTCACCCAAGCGTTTGGGCGCGGGCTGATGAGAGCCACAAGGACACATCACCTCTGGGGGCCGCCAAACTCCGCAGATCCCCTGACAGCTCTGTTAATGCTCATTTGAGATATTATCCGTGGGCGCACGACGAGGACCGTGCTGTAGGGTCTTGCGTGAGGTTCCGTACAACAGGATAGTAAAGGACTGGCGCCCGAGTGACGTACGGAGTACTCCTTATACACATCATGTTGGACTTAACTTCCCCTCACGCCTGTGACATAAATCACCGCGCCACCCATAAAATTTGAGATAGAGGAGTCCCCGAAGGGGTTTAAAAGCAGTCTCATCATTCTGGTGAAGGCCCCCGGAGCGTTGGAAGTTCCAAAGGGAAGGACGTTAAATTCATAATGGGCATCTGAGGTGCTAAAAGCTAAATATTTACGCACCTCCTTCCTGACAGGGATCTGATAATACCCTTTGCTCGAGTCAATTTTGGAAAAATAACTTGGGCTTATTGAGCCGGGAAAACAGATGACTCTGATCAGGAAGGGGCTCTGGAAGAAATTCCGTTACCCTGTTCAGTTGTCTGTAGTCTATGCACAGACGATGCTCACCTGAAGGTTTCCTCAAGAGAACCACATTAGCACTGTAAGGGGACTCTGAGGGTGAAATTACACCTTCCTTAAGTAGATATTCTATCTCCTTTCTCACTGCTTCCTCTTCAGAAAAAAGGGCGTTGACGAATAGGCTCATCAGTAACCAATGTCATATCATACTCCATTATTGAAGTGCGCCCTGGCTTCTCTGTCAGGACAGAGTTGTACTCTGACAAGAGTTGCTCTATAACTTGTTTCTGGGAGACAGAGAGAGTTGGGTTAAACTCTACATATTTATATGTCTCCCTGGGGTAAAGAGGATATTCCACTGCTGTGGCTTCTCCACCTTCCACCTCCATAGCTACAGAAAGTGTCAAGAGGGTCGTTGTGTCACTTACCTCTCTCTCGTTGTACTTCCGGAGAAGATTAATGTGATAGACCTTTGACTTACCTTTAATGTTGATCTTATAATGGATCCTGGATATCTTTTCTACCACCGTATAAGGGTCTCCCCAAGCTAATTCTAACTTAGACTTCCCTGAGGGTAGCAGCAAAAGAACCCTATCTCCAACCTCAAGACATCGTTCCTTCGTCGTCCGGTTGAAGTGCGCAGCGTACCTCTTACATGCACGAATCAAATTCTCCTTAGCCAGGTCCCACCCTAGCTTTAACCTTTCCTTGAGTTCCCGTACATACTGTGATATGGTTTTCAAGGAATCATCTGCCCTTTCATCTGTCCATGTCTTCCTGAGAATGGCCAAGTGTCCGGAAACGTGTCTCCCAAACACCAAGGTCGAGGGCGGAAACCAAGTAGAGGCATTGGGTACTTCCCGGTAAGCGAATAGTGCTGCAGACAGATACTCGTCCCACCTCTCTGGCTTTTCCTGGGTTAATCTTCTCAGAAGCGATACCAACTTTCCATTGAACCGCTCATTCTAGCCGTTTGCTTGGGGTCGGTATGGACTGGTGCAAATGTGTTGAGATTTGATTATTTAAAAAACATCCTCCATTAATTTCCCTCGAAACTGAGATCCAATGTCTGTCAGTATCTGCGAAGGGAATTCCACTCTTGTGAAGATGTTCATCAATGCCTCTGCCACAGTCTTACTGTCGATCTTCCGAAGCACGATAGCCTCCGGATAAGCCGAACAACAGTCTACCAAGGTCAAGATGTGAGCATTCTTCTTCTTTGTGAGAGGAAGTGGTCCCACCAGATTGACCGCCACCCTTTCAAAAGGTGGGGAGGTGACAGGAGTTTCCCCTGTCCGACTGGTGCATTCCTGCCTTTCGGAGATACTTTCTGACACTCCGGACAGGATTTGACATAACGCATGATAACTGCTGACATACCTGGCCAGAAGTAATGACAAGCAATGCGTTGTGTCGTTGCATGAATTTCCATGTGGGCACTGTTGGCTATAGTGTGTCCCATCTGGAGAATCTGCTGTCTATATGTTTTAGGTACCATAAGCTGACTGTGTTCTGTATACTTGTCACTTGCCCATCTATAAAGTATCTGACCTTTCATGACGAATTCTCTCTTCTGAGGGGGACTGTGACTTGCAGTTAGTTTTTTAAAACATGCCTTAAGAGTTGGGTCACTACTTTGGGCCACCTTGATTTCCTCAGGTAGAGGATTTACACGAGGAGAATCTTCTGAGGCACTCTTATGCTGTGCTCGGGTGGTCACCGCAGCAATATGCTCTGAGGGTTTCTTCAGCTCTGCTAAAAATACATAAGTAGCGCCAAGAATTAAATCAAAGGTACAGTGTTCACGCACTGCTGCCTAAATTACCCACGAGACATATTTAGAACGGACCTTAATCTTAGCAATCGACAAGTTTAAAGGTTTAGCATCTAATGTAGCACATTGGAGCTCTATGAATCTGCCAGTATACTGGTCAGGTTTTACAAACTCTGGCCTCACCACAGCTCCGTACGACAATCAGCTTTCATATAGACAATTTAAAAAATATCCGTTAGCCCAGACCCTCTCTACCGCAGGTGGCCTATTGGAACCATTGTACAACTTTTTCTGAGTAGAGGGTACTAGAGAGACAACAAAACTGATACTTGCAAACCCCCTGACTGTTGGGCTTTACACTCCTTAGTCCAGTGGTTATTGTTCTTACAAACTTTGCAGTAAGGCTTTTTAAGTCCAATAAATGGATGTCTTTGTTGTGTTCCCTGAAATTTTGAGGGGTTTTGGGGTTGTGCTTGGGATGAATTCTTTTTAGGGGATTCATTTGGATGGGTTTTATGACCATTTCCACCATTCTTCCCTTGGCCCTGGGCCTTGGATTTCCCACCTATACACACCTCTTTATGTGCCATCTCATACCTCTCAGCATACATCAACATCTCACTCAGTCTGTCAGCACCATTCTCCATCAAAAACGTTTGCATAGGGCGAGGTAATGTCTCTCGGAGTTGTTCCGTTAGGACCATCTCCTGTAAATCTTTAAAAGAAGAGGAGTATCCAGACATTTCCCTCCACCTAGTCAAATATCCCTGAAGGCGACCGGCGAACTGGGGATAGTTCTCCCCTGTCATCTTTCTCTCATTTCGGAACTTCTGTCTGTGTGTCACAGCATTAAGTTCGAAACGTTTCAGCAAAGCCTGACACAATGCATCATAATCAGTCTCAGTCCCGGTGGGCATCCGCTGATAAATCTCGTATGCCTCACCCCGCAAACCTTGAGCCAACTTCAACGTGTACATATTCCTTTCTAAACTGTACGAAGACGCCAATTTGCCAAATCGGTCTAGGTACTGTTCAATATTCTCAGCCTTCGGTCGAAGGTTCATCGCTTGAGCTGAGCTACTGTGCGTTGATGCACCATCAATCTCAGGTGTTGGAGATGTGGGTCTATTACCCTCTCTCTGTGCCTGAAGTTCCCATTCTCTTAGCCTCACCTCCTGTTCCAATCTCATTCTTTCTGCCTCCCTCTCAGACTCGAGTCGGAGTCTCTCAGATTCCATTCTGAGTCGCTCGGTTTCCTGCAACCTCTCAGATTCTATCCGGAGTCGTTCGGTTTCCTGCACTCTCTCAGATTCTATCCGGAGTCGTTCGGTTTCCTGCACCCTCTCAGATTCTATTCTGAGCCTTTCTGCCTCACGGGCTTCCATCCTCATCTCCCGTTCCGTGGTTTTGATCCACTCGGTCATTTCCTTACCCTTCAATACCATCTGGACAGCCATGTCCTTCAATTCCTGTATAGAAATTTTTGACTGCGACATGCTGTCTTGTCAATGTAACAGTCCACAAACGAAATATATTGTCACCAACAATGTAAATATAATCAAAAATAGATTAATTCACCACCACCCACCAAGGTTGTACCTAACACTATATACTGGAACACCACAAAACACCACAACTGATCACAAATCACTCCCAAGAGTACATTCTAAGAACTGAACCAGAGTGGTCACAACTGTGTTAACAACAAAATACAAACACTAACAACCTCCTGGCCAAGATCACCAGCAACTTTAAAGATTGAACAGGGTATATAAACAATCCCACGACGAGACCACAGATTTTTGAGTATATGTGTTCTGTCACATATCACTCCTGTCATGTGCCTGATTTAAGGATTTTTCCTTAAGAACCAACAGCACTCAGAAACAATTATGTTGAGTCGTTGGCTCGTATTGGTCTAAGGGATGCCCCGTGGCCAATATACGCTCAACTTATTTCTGGAGTAGAGCAACTCAAGTTTTGGCACTACAATATATATATATATATATATATATATATATATATATATATATATATATATATATATATATATATATAATATTCCTAGGCACACTTGGCTGGACGCACCCACTACTATAAAAAGATAGCCCCCAGGTTATAATAGTTCACTATCATAACCATTTTTACACAGATAACACTTATTACTCACACAAATTAATGCTAAACAGTTAGAAAGGTGAAACAGGGACACCTAAGTCAGCCATGAAAATAAATGCACGTAATTAGTACAATATAAATATAAAATAGTGAATAGGAACACAAGATCTCAGTGAATGGATCCTAGGAAACAATGACTCCACCCAGATATTGAAGCAGCCAGATTGCCTTGAGATGGACATGAGTTCATCACAGGAATTATAAGGAGCTGTGGGAAAAGAGCATGATGGTAATTCATAGATCACTTAACCCAGTTCGTAGATCGATGCTCCCCTCAGACCCTGGTGATTCGACTGTAGTTGACTCAGGTATCTATGTCTTTAGTTGATCTGGTACCAGTTGATTACCTCACCATCGAGGACACCGGAACTGCACAGGGACTCAACAAGCCTCTCTCACAGGTCAGGTCACAAAACAGCCTCAGAGCTCAACCAAGCTCATGAAGACTGGTTCACTAGGTTGAGGACACAAATGTCTGCAAAGGTCCACTCGTCTTGGAGCTTACAAACACGCTCTTGCCATGTTGAGGTAGTGGCAAAAAGGGCAGGACATGGTTATGCTTGGTGCATAGAATGGTATGGGTTGGTGATTGTTGGCTGGACTGTGATTCGTCTGCCTGATCTCTACAGAGGTCTCATCCCAAGCTTAGGAAATCTTGCAAGTTAGAACTGGAACTATGAATGCGCCAAATTCTATCAAAATTGGATATACGTCTTAACACTTTGGGATCAAGCGAAAGAATGGCGTTTTTCAAAATCAAACGCGTCACCCGGAAAGAAATTCCCTGTATTCATGAACCAGGAGTAAACCGATTGACAGGAATTTCTAATTAAAATACTAGAATTAGCCAACTTACAGTTGCAAGTTTGAAAATAAAGATTTATCAAAGCAACTGGAGTGTCTAGAAATAAATATTTTACCAGATAACGGTATAGATCAATATAAGGGACTATATACCTTTCCGGACGGGTCTAAGTTTGAAATTTTGCTGAGCGCGAGGGATATCAAGTCCCGACTCGTCCGCTGTGTAAGGTGGCTGCTCATTCCATGACAGAGACGAAGAAGACCATGGAAAGATAATTTCTGACAGACCTGCAAACACTTGGTGTCATCAACTGAAAAGAGAAAGCCAACCAAAGAAGCTAGTGAATGCGGTCTATATCTGCAGCATTGAAGCTCAAGAGTTTGAAACGCTAAAGAATGCAAAGCAATAGACACTTGACGCGAGTACTGACACTTTAGTTTTGATACCTTTGTAGCGAGTACCTAAAAAAACATGAACACTGCAGCACAGCTTATTTTCACTCGATATTATCGTGAACACTTAATATGATGAGTTCCCCCCCCCCCCCCCCCCCTTTCCCATCCCCCTCTTCCTCTTTTAATTATGTCTTTACACTTGTAAATTAAATAATTATTAAGCCTATTATCAGTAGCCATCCTCTAGTTCATATAAACATTAAAAAATCAATAATTGAACTAAAGTGTTTGCCTGTTGTGTGCAATTAGCCTTATCTGCTGCTTGTCATACACAACTCCTAGTAACATAATACCACCATCATGGTATCACCAATAAGCAGCTTCCAGTTCTGCAGGCAGTCTCCTCAAAACCTAAAGACCCTCTACTTAGCTGTCCCATTGTGATGAAGCTGCCTGGCAACATCCAGACTGATACAACATACTTCTGCACTGACTCTGCACTTACTCTGACTGTGTGGAGCTAACTGGTTTTAATCTTCACCCTATTGTTTACCACCTCCGCATGAGTTCATTCATGGCAGGCATAAAGACTGTGGTTCACACTCATTTCCGTACATAATGGAAAGGATCGCATCAGAGGTCCTAGCAAATTAGCGTCCCTTAGACATTTTCTCCGGGGTATGACGTGTGTTGGAAAACGAACACGCAGATAGACAGGCCGGTTCTGGACCACTTGGTGGTGACTGTGTAAGACTAGGAAGATGTTTCCAGGGCATTTTGAGCGAAAAAAGGCGGAGGCATAAATAGATCATTACTGTCTCTGGAGAATGGCGCTGCGAGGAGTTACCAGGAAATCTGGTTGACAGTTATACAGTCAGACATTTACTGGTGCCATAACACATGACAAGAAGAAAAAAGGAGAAGAAGAAAGGAAGCAAGCAAGCAAAGAAGGAAAAGGAAGAGGAAAAAAAGAAGTAGGAAGAATTAAAAAAGAAGAAGAATAAAGAAGAAAGAAAGAAAGCGAGAAAGAAAGAAAAAAAAGGAAAGAAAGAAAGCAAGAAAGAAAAAGAAAAGAAGAAAGAAAGAAAGAAAGAAAGAAAGAAAGAAAGAAAGAAAGAAAGAAAGAAAAGAAGAAAGAAAGAAAGAAAGAAAGAAAGAAGAAAGAAGAAAGAAAGAAAGAAAGAAAGAAAGAAAGAAAGAAAGAAAGAAAGAAAGAAAGAAAGAAAGAAAGAAAGAAAGAAAGAAAGAAAGAGAGAAAAGGAGCAAGCAAAAAAGGAGGAAAGCAAGCAAGAAAGGAAGGAAGAGGATAAGGAGAAAGAAGAAGAAGAAAGAAAAAGGCAAAAGAAAGGAGGAGGAGAAGAAAAAGAAGAAAAAGCAGAAAAAGAAGAAGAAGAAGAAGAAGAAGAAGAAGAAAAGAAGAAGAAGAAGAGAAGAAGAAGAAGAAGAAGAAGAAGAAGAAAGAAGAAGAAGAAGAAGAAGAAGAAGAAGAAAAGAAGAGAAGAAGAAGAAGAAAGAAGAAGAAGAAGAAGAAGAAGAAGAAGAAGAAGAAGAAGAAGAAGAAGAAGAGAAGAAGAAGAAGAAGAAGAAGAAGAAAAAGAAGAAGAAGAAGAAGAAGAAGAAGAAGAAGAAGAAGAAGAAGAAGAAGAAGAAGAAGAAGAAGAAGAAGAAGAAGAAGAAGAAGAAGAAGAAGAAGAAGAAGAAGAAGAAGAAGAAGAAGAAGAAGAAGAAGAAGAAGAAGAAGAAACAGAATAAAGAAGAACGATAGAAAGAAAGGAGAAGGGCAGAAAGGAAGGAGGAATGATAAGAAGAAGAGTTATGCCTAATCGACTGAGCCTAAAATGGACATAGGAAAATGGCATGGGAAGTAAAGGCGGTCGGTGTTGTTATTAACCACTCTATCGACCTTTGAAATTTGAAGTTTGAACACCGGATCAACATCATGGCACACAGGTAGTAACCCATAAGTATTTTCCTTATAAGTATATCCCTTGTTCAAAACCTCAAACCTTGTCTCCATCATTAAGTGCCTTACCGACTGGCGTGGGCGATCATTAGGGCCGTCCTAACGGCATTATGGGCCCCCGGACAAACCAATGTGTTGCGGTTTTCGATGAACACTCACAGGAATGAAATGCAAATGGTCGATAATATTAAACATTCATTTTATTGGCATTTCAGCAAAATTGGGTTAAATCGTGAACACAGATTAGCGACTTTTTGAAAACCTGCTCCAAAATAGAACATTTTACCTAGAATCACTCTGTTAGCTCTGCATGATTTTTCTTCGTGTAATTCTCACTTTGAATACTATGCAAAGTGTTTACAAAAGAATGTGAGTTACCTTTCCCTGATGACAGTAAGCAGTTCTCTCATAGTTTTGTTTTTTTTTTTTAGCATTTTTTAAGACTCTGTATACAATGCAATTTCTCAATATAAAATAAACTGTAAACATTTTATGTTAGGGAAATCTACAGTCCTCTTAAAGTTTAAATATTTATAAACAACAGGTTTTGTTAAACAATAATGAATGCAGACACACAAAAACAGTCAAAATAGATATACAGCAAAATGTCAGCGGAGAAGAAGTGATCAACCAATCTCTACAACTGATGATAACTACATAAGACCAGAAAGTACAGCCAACCAGTCAATTCATTCTACAGGCTTACTATTACCTTATTACATCATCAGTGCAGCGATGGAAAACAAGCAGTGAATTTAAGTCATTCCTGTGGTTAGTTATTCCTGACTGAGACATTATTTGTGTCATACTATTCTACTGTTCTTTCTTCTATGTCAGTCCACTGAGATTTCTTACATTGTTTGAAACTTATTACATCATGCGTTGTTTTGCTATTAAGTGGTAAGGAAGTCTGGCCAATTTGTGTCCACGAATATCTGTAGTCATTCTATGGGGGGGGGGGGAGAAGGGGAGGGGGGGGAGGGAGGGGGGGGAGAGGAGGGGGGGGAGGGAGGAGGGGGGGGGGGAGAGAAGAGAGAAAGGGGGGGGGGGGGGGGGGGGGTGCCAAATTTTAGAGTTTCCTTATCCCTGAAGTGATGTTCGATGATTGTTCGAGCTGCAGAGAACCGCCTAGACCAATACGAGCAGCTATTACAATAATATATCACTTCAGAGTGTCATATAGTACTAGGCAAGACCATAATTTAGAGACGTGTGTCGTGAAATGATAGCCATTACACATCGGTCTGTAAGGCTGATAACCTGTCTTACCTGTAATCTGCACAAAATTCAAACTTGGACTCGCCCAGAAATATATAGTCCCTTATATCTATATATATATATATATAGGCCTGTATTGGACAACATTATTATGTCTGCCTTTTCTGGTTACTTTAACTAAACTCCACTTTTAAATGTATATCTCTTGGAGATATATTAAGGGAGTTATTTGAGGTTTCTTGGAAACCGATTTACTCCTTGCACAAGTATACAAGGGACTTCTTTTGTACCGACGCCTGAAGTGTCTAAGTGACGCTATTCTCCTTGCCAGCTTCTCAAGCGTCCAGATGTGTTACTCTGTGCCTG
Organism: Candidula unifasciata; assembly: GCA_905116865.2. Lineage (NCBI taxonomy): Eukaryota > Metazoa > Mollusca > Gastropoda > Stylommatophora > Geomitridae > Candidula > Candidula unifasciata. The sequence continues at coordinate 68,415 of CAJHNH020001735.1, forward strand.
TATAAATTTCACTTTTCAAGGCAATCTGGAATGTCTCTGTTTTTACATATGCTTGGGTAAGTTAATTATAGTTTACGAGTACCTAGAATGATGTCTGTAAAGTAGTCACTGCTGTAGAGAAATCAGTATCGGCTGTGTGATCTCACGTAGTTCGACCGTTCTTGATCGCTAGAGTAGCGGATTCGAACGTAGATCTTCCACTGTACAGACTAAATGCTTATGCCCTCAATAAACCACCCATACTGATAAAATTTAATACCCTTACAATTATGTACGTTTTAAACTAATTAAAGAATCTGTACATACGAAATGGGGACAGAATTGGGTCAGGGCTTTGTTAATCAAAGTATGTGTGTGCTTGACCCAGATCAATGAGTGCTGGGGCGGTTGGGAAAGCTAGTGAATGCAGGTACTGACAGTAAATATTGGTGTCTGTGTGCAGAGTGAGGGGGAGAGGGAGAGTGATATATGTGTTAGACCACTTTATCTATCTCCACTGTATATCTGACTTGCCTTCTCTTGCACTAAACAGACAGATAAATATAGGAGACCTATGTCTTTTGGTCTGGAGAGGCAATCTGAGGAATCAACAGGAGAGCAGGGAGGAGTTAGCAGATGGGGGTTGATGACTGATGCTTGCTCTGTCTTTCTTGTCAAGATGTTACCCTCTTGGTGATGACTAATGTTGAGTTATTTTCTTGACAGGGTGTATCTTTTCTGAAGAGCTGGCAGAAGATTCACAGTCAAACCAACATCCACCAACCATCAAACCACCAGCTAACACCTGTGAAGGTTCCTGACATCTCTAACATGTGGGAGATGGTACCTCAAACAGCTACCAGTGCTAGAGCTTAGTGTGGCTCAAAGACATTGTGTGTCCTTAATGGTGATAGAGACTTGCTAAATACCGGTACAGTTGCTGCATCTTATATGGTGAAGTACTCTTTCACTACCTGATCCAGTTGAGCAGAATTACCAGAGTCAAAGACAGTCGAATCATCAGGAGCTGAGGGAGGCATCATAGACAGAAAGAGGCTAAGTGCAGTTTGACACCTCATATGTTTTATTCCTCACAGCTCCTAGATTGTCCAGTGATGATAAGATGTCATCTCCAAGACCTTCTGTCTGTGTAGTATATTTGTGATTTGGACAGGATATCCTGAGATCTAGCCTAGGAGATCTGGCAATTGTCTCACTTTTATGTATCTATTTTATATTGATTACATGCATTCATTTTCATGGCTGACTTAGGTGTTCCTCTTTCACCTTTTTAAGTGTTTAGCAGTTGTGTATGTATGTATCTTCATCATATGTGTTAACATGGTTATGATAATGAACTATCATAACCTGGGGGCTTTCTTTAGTAAGTAGTGGGGGTGTCCAGCCAAGTGTGCTTAGAAATATGGTATATATATACTGATATATTTTGTAGTGCCAATACTTGAGTTGCCCTACTCCAGAGATAAGTTGAGCGTATATTGGCCACGGGGAATCCCTTAGACCAATACGAGCCAAACGACTCAACATAAGTATCTCTGAGTGCTGTTGGTTCTGAAGGAGAAATCCTTACATTAGGCACGCGACAGGAGTGATATGTGACAACGTGACAAAATCGCCTTGTGGCAAACGCAAATAAAACGTGTCCCGTCTTTGGGTTTATTTCTTTGCAATTGTCGAATAGCTGGTATCCTTGGCCAGGAGATTGTTCAATGTTTGTAAACTTTTGTTTACACAGTTTTTGACCTCTCTGGGTCAATTCTTAATCAAAGAGGTTGCTCTTGTGAGTGACTGATTGATCCAGTGGTTGTTTTGTATTTGTCTTCCTGCTGTATTTTCTGTGCAAATCCTTTCTCCATGACATTAGAAGTAATAGGAATCTGACTGATTTATTGCCTATTGCAATCCCAACAAAATCTGGGACAGGCTTAGCGCACGGTAATAGTTAGCTGTAATTTCATTTTCCTTTTAAATTACCTTTTTTTTTTTTTTAATGTTTTGAATTTTTTTATTTTACAGTTTTTTGTGGTTAATGTTTCTTGTAGTTGATATTTTTGTTAGATTTTTTGCTGACTCTTTTGACAGGTCACAGTGGCTCAGTCCATGATATATATCCAGGAACTAAAGGACATGGTTCTGCAGATGGGTTTAAGGGGAAATCAATGACAGACTAAAACCATGGGCTATTTATGAAAAGATCTGAAATGAAAGCAAGAGGCCGCCTCAGGAAAACATGGAATTATGACATTAAATAGTTTCTACATCTACACGGAATGAAATAGCTTTTGTTGCCCATCAAGCAATGGATCGCAAACTGTTCCTCCCTATAACAATTAACGACAGAAGTGGAAATTGATGATGAGGTTGATGATAAATGATGATGATATGAAAAAGTTTTTTGTAAATTTGTAAAGAGCGAAAATATTAACAGTGAGGACATCTGATAACTTTTTATTTCATTAGCTTTTCCTCCTTCCCCAGTTTTATGTCGAAAGTCAATCATATCGAGGATAAATACATAAAATGTCGCAAACAGAGAGATGACCTGTCCAGGCAGCTGAACTTGGCGAAGAAGCTCTACGGACAACAAACTGTGAGAAGCTCGAGCTTCTGCAAAACAAAGACCAGCAAGTAATATATGTCTACTGTGTTTATGTATTGGTTCTTTAGTCTGTTAGCCAGTTTGTGTGTGTATAGTAAGAAGTGACATGAATAGGAGTGACTGCTGTGTATCTTATATCAAGAAGTGCCTAAACTATAAACTCTACCTATGAATAGAAAAGAACGAAAGAAAAACTATACGTACTAATAAAATAAGGAAAAGAAATCAATCTACGAAAATAAATAACAGGTAACTTGCTGGCAGGGCCAAAGTAGTTACCGGAAAGGTAAACGATCGGGCCGACATTCTCTGTGCTCTCATTGAGGCAGGAGGAGAAGATGATTCAGGAGACAACGTTCAATGGGCAACCCTCAGAAGACTACAAAAATTTCATATCAAAAGAGGTGACGCAAAACATGAACACTATAAGGTCATCATCATCATGCAGCAGGTCCTTTGTGGAACGTCGTTCTCATCACAGTCTGCCTGAAAGAAACTTGGTCTTTCGCCAGTTTTCCCGCCCCATGTACTTTCAAACTTTTAAATCCCTTATATCCTGTGCCCATTTTTGTGTCGGTCGGCCCCTGCCCCTGGTACCATGCCTTCTGCTAAAAAAAAATTTCACATCCGTCGTGGCTCTTATAGGACCAAACAATTTCAGCTTCCACTATACAGGTAGCTGGGGGATATACTGAAGATGGGATCCGGGCGTATTCAGACTTGTGCGATGTGAGGATAATCTGTTGATTAACTAACCAACTAGCTAGCTAACTAACTGACTGTCTTACTAGCTAACCGATTGACTCATTGATGACGGACTGGCTAATTGACTGACTGATTGATTGTATGACTGAATGACTGACTGATTTATTGAATGACTGATAGAATGACTGATAAAATAACTAAATGAATGATTGTCTGAATAATTGACGAACTGATTAACTGACTGATTAACTGACCGACTGACTGACGGATAATTGACTAAATAACTTACTGATTGATTATTGGTTGACTGGCTGATTAATTGACTGACTAAACGACGGATTGATTGATTGACAGACTAACAGATTGATTGACTATATGATTGATTGATTGACTGACTGATTGATTGACTAGCTGATTGACTAAAGGATTGATTGACTAGCTGATTGACTAGCTGATTGACTAACTAATTTTTTGATTTTCTGACCGACTGACTGATTTATTTATTTATTTATTTATTTATTTATTGACTGCTTGATTGATTGATTGATTCACTGACTCACTTAAAGATTGATTCATTGACTAACTGACTGATTAATTGATTGGCTGATTGAATGACATACTGATTGATTGACTGATTGATTGATTGACTGGCTGATTTATTGCTGACTGATGGGTTTATTGACTGACTGATTGAATCATTGATTGATTGACTGATTGATTGACTGGTTTATTATTGATTTATTGACTGATTGATTGATTCGCTTTAAATTCGATGACTCGCT
>CAJHNH020001735.1:75000-97500 GCA_905116865.2 Candidula unifasciata
GGAATGCTGAAGAAGAGGAAGGAAGAATATGTTTCTTTCATAAAGACAGCGTTCCTGAACTGGAACAAATAGAAATTGGCTGTACCACACAAACTGCAAACAGCATCGATACATTCTCTCCTTTCATCCTCGTTAGTTTTCTTACACAGGTATTACAGCCTATATTTAGTGCCGAGACCTTCCCTGGGTGCCCGATCTTGCATTCGAAATAAACACGCTACATATTTTTGTAAACATTGCTGCGAAAACCTTTTCTAGCCTGCAAATGCAACTTCCATGCAGATATAACAAAAGGGTGTGATCTACTATAATCTCCGCAACCGAACTAGGTCACGGTCCATTGACAGATTTTGTTAGACTCGTCTGCTGTCCAGGGGGAGGGGTGGTTGTTGGGGGGGGGGGGGATTTGGCTTGTTATGCATTTACGTTTTTCTTCCGAGAAAAAAAATGCCTGTGACATAGGTTGCAGCACTCTCTAGGGGAGTTGTGGGTTAGAACCAGTTTGTTAATGTTTTTGTAGTGTTAAAAGCGCTGGCGTGCTTGAATATAAGAACGCATTGCCGAACACCCCTCTTGCAGCGTGCAAAGGTCGGGTGACTGGAGGTTATCTTCAATGTTAACACAGTTAAGACACTTGCGAGGCATCTCCACTGCTGGATTTCAGAGATGAAAAAACCTGTTTACACTTCGAGAGTTTGCTTTCAAAAACAAAAACAAAAACTAATGATTACATCATTAGTTAGTTAGTTAGTTAGTTATTCCTCTTGTGCCAAAGATGGCGCATAAGGCAGAGGTCATAGCTTTCCACGTCTGTCGGTTCTTTGCCACTTGATGTAGGTCTTGAGTGCGACTGAGACCCATGGTTGAGCTCTCCCTTGTGATGGTTCTACGGAGAGTTTCTTTTGGTCTTCCCTGTTTTCTTTTACCCTCTGGTGACCATATGAAGGCTTGGTGGGGAAGTCTCTGTATGTCCATTCTGAGTACGTGCCCGATGTAATTCCAGCGACGCATTCTAATAAAATCAGACACATATTTTTGTTTTGTTTCCTGTCTTATACATCATTACATCATTACTGGTTAACAATACTTCCCTCAATTTGTGTGTACGTTTGGCTGATGCAATTCCCGAAAAATGTTGCATTCTGAAAATACGGCATTTCGAAAAACGTACATTTTTGCTATATGCAGACTGCACAGTTTATATATGACCATCTTTTAATCTCTAAGTATGAGCCAGTCAATAAATTCTAGTGTCATTTTCATGTTCGGTATACCAAAATTAGTAAAGATTTGTGGTTTTTATGTCAGTACCATGTTATCCAGTGTAATTGCACTGTTCGTGTGTCAGTGAAAAACAACACACAATGCCTATCCCACTTGAAAAGGTAAAAAAGCAGAAACATTGCAAAATGCACAAGGCAGCCACCAGAGGTGTCAACATGAACAGTTCTTCACTATAACTGCACTGCATCACTTATGGAAGCAGCAGTCACGACAAACCAGCCAGTGTACATGCATTACCACATAAGGTTGATCACCAGTTCTACAGGAACCTTCGATTAGCGATTTTCTGAATGTGCAGCTCACTACACAAATCTCACAATGGTATACTGTGCACTCAGCAATAAGCTGGCAGACGCAACCATATTTCACCTTTAATTGAATTGTTGTCGCATCTAGTTTTTTCGCTGGCGGTTAAACCCCTAAAAGTTTTTGGAAGACATGGTCCCCGGCGTGGTGGTGAGGTACGTTTGAATAGAATACGCTAAGATATTTTAGGAGCAATGAGTTTATCGACTGTTCATCAAATTCTTGAGGCATTTGTTTTCCAATAAATTTGAAGTTAGCCCCACGTCTTTAATAGTTCACCGACTTTCGCTGGAATGTCATTTGAACTGAAAATGCATAACTTATTTCAAAACTATAATTTAGAGTTCTTATTTTGCTCAGGAAACGCACAAAATAGTTTCTTTCTGTAAATGCCTTTGACAGGGATTTTCTACAGCCCTCAGCAAATTTTTGAAAGGTAAAACTGTGGCCAGTTTCGGAGATGGCCCTGGCCTGTACAAGAAGCACATCGATTCTCTTGGTGAGGTATCCAGTTACATTGCCTATGACGGTGCTCCATTCTGTGAGACAGTTACTGGTGGTCTCGTGAGTATTTTGTTTGCTTTATTATTCATGTCCTTGAAAAAAAAAACATGTTAACCAGTAGCAACGTTTCTGTAAACTTCGTTAAAACTCTTGAGTTCAAGATTTCTTCAATTCTGGACTTAAGCCTTGTACCAGAACTTGAGTTTTGTGTTCACATATATTTTAACAGATCTGGCTTATTTGTAGTCAGGCTGTTGGTTTTCCTTGCCGACAGGCGAAGTGATTGTCAGGGAAGCAATGGGGCTATTCTCTCTCTCTCTCTCTCTCTCTCTCTCTCTCTCTCTCTCTCTCTCTCTCTCTCTCTCTCTCTCTCTCTCTCTCTCTCTCTCTCTGCCCCCACCCCCCATAAAATTCCCTTGACTGTAAAATGTCCCAATCATTGTGTCGTTCAGCTAAGTTCATAATTTGCAGTAATGGAGGCCACATCCCTTTTCTCTATTCTCGTGAAACACTTATCTTGCTGTCTCAAGCTAACCTTCCATTTATTGAGTTTTGAGACATTGGGTATTCATATTTATCGTAAGATCGATGGAATGTTGAATGTTAAAGTATTGATCGACATAATAGCACTCGGGACACTCCCATAAGCGCCCCTTCCTTATCAAGCAAAGAGTTATAATTCTGATAGCATCAGTAACTGTCTAATTGTTTATATTAATCTCGTCATTCCCTTGGATGTTGTGCGTCGGCCATCCCTTGGAGCGCCATTTTCCTCATACCGTAATGATCTATTCGTAAGATCGATGATTTGTTTCCTGTCTTTTCAAGCTGCACGTTTGTGTGTGGCTTTGCAATGCTGTTTTTGTAGACTAAATAATGTATATTTTCATTCTACCTTAAGCACAACAACTGTACAGTAGAATCTCACTTAACGAGCACCTCTCATAACGAGTAATTCGCATAACGAGGAAAACAAATTGTGAAAAAAATGACTTGCTTAACGAGCGACGTTTCGTATAACGAGTGGCGAGGAGAAGGGAAGTACCGAATTGTGTGCTTGTTACCTCAGTCTGTGTTTAGCACTCGTTCCAGTAGCATCGTAGTGTCGCTTGTGATCAGACATTTTCTCAAACTTTTGTTATATTGTGATATATGTACATGAATCCTCTAGGTCTACAAGATGACCTCTCTAAAACATTAAGTTCATCAAGATCCAGTTTCTGCCTCCCAACACTACTCTGTTACTCCAGCCCATGACCAGCAAGTTATTTTTAACTTTAAGAAGCTCTACACTAAAACACTCTTCGAGCATTGTTTTCAGGTGACTGTAGGGACCAACCTAACTCTCAGAGAGTTTTGGAAAAACCACTTCCACATCGTTGCATGCCTCAAGATGATCGACAAGGTGGTGAAAGGGGTTATCAAGAGAACCCTAACTTCTGCTTAGAAGAAGCTTTAGCCGGAGAGCGTTATCGATTTGTGACTTTGAGGGGTGCTTGAGACAGTGCCTGTGGAACCTGTAGTCAACGAAATTGTGTCTTTGGCCACTATCATGGGATTGTAGGTGGATAACAGTAATATTGAAGAGCTTGTGGAAGAGCACAGCCAAGAGCTTACCACCCAAGAGCTTATGGAATTGCTTTGTGTTTCACAGCAAGAGGTTTTGGAGGAAAGTTTGTCAGAGGATGAGGAGGAGGTAACAGAAAAGCAACAATCTTCTGGCGAAATAAGAGAAATGCTGAAAGCATGACAAACTGTTGCATCTTACATTGAGAAGCATCACCCTAATAAGGAAGTGGCTATGCGCGTTGCAAATTTTTTTAATGATAATGCTGTGTAGCATTTTCGCCAAATTTTGAAGCGTCAGCAAAAGCAAATGTCTCTGGACATCTTTCTAATCAAAAAGAAAAAATAATTAGCTATGTATCATAATTATTTCTACTTTTTTTCTGCAAATCGAATTCGCATTCTAGGTGGGTTCGTTCCGCGTTTGAAGAAAAGATGAAGATGATTCACTCTCCTTAACAATTTGGATATAATTTTCTTTGAATAAACGTTATACATAGCCTTTTGTGAGTATTTTTTTTTCGACATGGAACGCATTATCGTATTTTACATTAATTTATATGAGAACAATTGTTTCGCATAACGAGTGTTTCGCTTAATGAGTATGATTCTGGAACGAATTATGCTCGTTAAGCGAGTTGCCACTGTATTTCTAATTTTCCTAGAAGCATTCACCCTACTTCCTACCCCCGCCTCCCCCCTCTTTCTTTGTTAGCTGGAGGAGCACGTAGTCTCAAAGCACGGTGTCCGCCTCGGGGGCTAGAGGTTACATCCCCGGTAATGGCTGGGATTTTTTTAACTTGGACTTGGACTTCTAGTAATTCCCCCTGTCTCCTGGTAGTGAGAGTGGACGCCCGTGCATTGTTTGTGCACGTAAAAAAATCCCTTGTCAGTTGAAAATTGAACAAAGTAGCCTAACGACGCTGCCTGGCAAAATTTAGAGTTAAAAATTTACCCAAAGTATTTCAGGATCCTCACTGGTGCTACAGAGCCCATGCACTGTGCTGAGCTTCTTCGGACTCAGACTTGAGTTAGAAGAAGAATGGAGCACTTATGGGTTACTACCCGTGCGCCATAATGTTGATCCTTTGTTGATGACGTGGAATTTGAATTCTTCTTCTTCTGCCTTTCTATCCCCCAATGGAGCATAGGCCCTCAACCAACTCACGCCAAGTCGTTCTATCCTTCGCCATTGCATGGAGCTCTCCCCATGTCCTCCCAATCTTTCTAACCTCATTCTCCAGCTCTCTTCTCCATGTGTTTTTTGGCCTTCCTTTATTTCTATGCCCCTGTGGGTTCCAATGCAAAGACATTCTAGTTATGCTGTTCTCCTGTTTTCTCAGAGTGTGCCCTATCCAACGCCAGCGTCTTTTCCTCACCTCCTGATCCACTGGAGCCTGTTTAGTTCTCTCCCAAAGTTCTACATTAGTTATTCTATCATACCATTTTATTCCCTCTATTCTGGGCAGGCACCAGTTAATGAATGTCTGTAATTTATTAGTTATTGCCTTGGTTGTTCTCCATGTTTCCGCCCCAGACAATAGTACTGATTTGACATTAGAGGAATTTGAATTAGGTAATAGTAAAATCACCGGTTTCATACAAAAAAAAAAAAAAAAAGGAAATATTACTTAAGTGTGGTTTGACCCATCTCTAGGTGAAATTCCTAGACCTAACGGCGCCCCAGTACGGTTTACCTGCCTACGACTGGGTGGTCAGTGTGGAGGTTGGGGAGCACATCCCAGCCAAGTTTGAGGACATCTACCTGGACAACATGGTCAGACATGCCAAGGAGGGCATCGTACTCAGCTGGGCTGTCCCTGGTAAGTAATGTAACAGAATATTTAGACAAAATAAAAGAAACACATAGTTATCCGATAACGCCTTTGTATTAGTTGACAGGAAAGCCTGTAGGCCTAAAATTTATAGATGATCTAGAAATGTGAATACATTTATTATCTTTTTTTAGATTTTTTACATGTAACTGCAATTCGGTAAAATGGTGTTATTACTATTGCCCACTCAAACAAGGTGTCGACCCCTTGAATCACACTTGAAACGTTAAGTGTGGTTGAGCTTACCCCTGCCTTCATCCCCAATCACCCAGGCACGACTCCACCAAGAAATCTTGGGTGCGGTCATTACTCAAGCCGTGTTTAAGTGCGCAATAGTGATAATAAGGTTTTGAAATAGCACTGAACACTGAAATATTCAAGTAGGTAAGACATAACAAGACAAAAAAACAAATGGATACCACAGTCACTGTCAGACCGTGATACCCGCTGTTACATTATATTCTCCGACATCAGTTAGCCATTGGTATATTTATTTTGAAAGAATACATCAATCTAAAGGATTTGTGTCGGTCAATTATTGAATAATATATATGTATCTCCTGGGGTAGGAGCCTGTCCTACTACTAGGCGCGTCCACCAGGTGGCGGATGGTGGAAAGGCCTCTAGATATAGAGGTTAGCCACGAAGAGATTGAATAAGTGGCCGTGGACCAAAACAGGTGATGGTCATTGAGAGGAGGCGAGTTAGTTGGTTGGACAGCTAACTCTATAAAATACCTCAAAACTCTACGACATGGCCAACGGCGGGTAAGAGGCGCCATAACCTCCCCCCCCCCCCCCCCCCCCCCCGTTGCCTTGCAGGGTAAGTCTCTTTAGACAACGGTCTATTGGAGTCAAACCATATACAAACCGGCGGAAGCCAAGGGGAAACCACCGCTGTACTATCCCTAGTAAATCATGCCTCAAAATATTATGAATTCAGATAACGACGTGAATGGGGATTCCACCGGTAGGGAGCATCATGTTCTACGGGTGATACCCGACCGTCATCCAGCTACTGTGGAAAAAGTAAATGGTAGAAACATCCTGAACGTTGGTACATGGAATGTCAGAACACTCGTACAAAATGGAAAGCTGGATAACATCAAGATGGAAATGAAGAGAATGAACATCAACATATTATGAATTAGTGACATGCGATGTCCAGGAGCAGGGGAAAAGAATTCAGATCAGCACAGAATTATTTACTCGGGTGGGAAGGAATATAGTAAGGGGTCCAAAGAACTCAAAAACTGTGTAAGGATTTTGGACAATATCAGAAAAGAGTACTATTAGTAAAACTTCACGGCAAACCGTTTGACATCAACTTAGTACAGATTTATGCCCCAACAGAAGATAGTTCAAAGGAAGATATTGACGTATTTTATGACGAGTTAGACATGGCTGTTGATCAATGCAAAAATTGTGAAGTAACAATGGTACTTGGAGATTTCAACGCGAAAAAAGGAAGTGAAAAAGTGTATGGAATAACAGGTGGCTATGGCATAGGAGAAAAGAATATGAGAGGTGACAGATTAATAGCATTGGCTTAGTCGCGCAGCATGATAATAGGTAACACCAGGTTTAAACACCATCCTCGAAGATTGTGGACTTGGAAAAGTCCTGGTGATAATGTCCGCAATCAGATTGATTATATTTTGATTTCGAGAAAATTCCGGAGCAGCTAAGTTTGAGCAAAAACTAGACCAGAAGCAGGCTGCTTTAGTGACTATGTTCCAGTTGAAGGAAAAATTAGAATAAAAATAAAGAACATTAGAAGAACACTACAGAACATCAAGTTAAATTTAGGAATTCTTAGAACGGATAAAGAAATTAGGGTACAGTACAATGTCACTGTACAAAACCGGTACAATGCAATGGAAATTATACAGACTATTGATGAACAGTTGAATATGTTGCGTGAGTCAATTCAGCAGACATCAAAAGAGACAATCCCACCAACCCATAGAGTTGCAAAAAAGAAATGAATGTCAACCGAAATTCTGCAGTTGATGGATGAAAGAAGGAAGAAAAAGAATGATAAAGAAGAATACTCTAGAATACAAAAAGAAATAGTGAACAAATACAAAGTGGCTAAAGAAGCCTGGCTGAATCAAATGTGTACAGAGATTGGGGAAAATCAAAGGAAAGACTAACATTCCATGTACCAACAGATAAATATGTTATCAGGAAAGATGACAGCACTGGATGTTTGAAATCAAAAGATGGTGACTTTTTAATGGGACATAGTGATATAATTTACAGATGGACAGGTTTTAAAGGGGAATTGTATCATGATAATAGACCAGATGTAGAACTGAAGGAATCGGTACAAACAATGACATATACAAGGATCACCGCTATCACCAGTCTTATTCAACGTTTATACGGTGATGATCACTGAGCAGCAGTTGAATGGAAAGGGAAGGACTTTGTCATTTGCTGATGACATTTTGATTTATCGACGAGAGCGTGATAGACAGGAGATCGCCAGCACTATGCACAAAGAACTCGATCGAATTGCCGCCTGGTGTGATGGTTCCAATGCCTATGTCAATCCTTCGAAGGCATCAGTGTCATGGTTCTCTTTGAACAATCACATTGTCAAGTAGGACTTACCAGAAGTAAAAATGCGTGATAATGTATTGATCAGAACCAACGTTATGACGTTTCTCGGGGTGAGGTTCGATCGCAGCTTGTCATTCAGGGAACACGTTGACCATGTGATAACAAAAGCACGCAAAGGTCTATCTGCAATGAGGATTATGGCTGCTTCCAATATTGAGCAAAGACTACTAATACTTCTATTCTACGGTCTGGTCCTTTCCCCCATTGAATACGCTCTGGCCATCCTCACTGTCAGTGCTACCCAGATTGAACGACTCGAAAAGGTGCAAAATGAAGCCATGCGCATTATTTTGGGATGTACAAGAGACACATCCTGTGGAGCTATGAGGTATCTACTTGACTTTCCAACAATGAACCAAAGGATCAGGATGTGGAGGGCTCGGGCATATCTCAAAATATGTGCTGATAAGAAACACCCACAGCATCAAGCGCTTTTTAGTGAAAAGGGCGACAGACTGAAGAGGGAGAAATCGTAGCTAGGTCGGGCAGAAGATGTTATTAGGCAAATATGCAGCCTAACCGACATCATACCTGGTGCAGAATGGATACCTGTGCCTCAGGCGTTTATTTGTACATTTTCCTGTATTGTCACACTCAACAGGCGATGTAGAGAAGAGAATCCTGTTGCTGTTAATGCAGAGGTCAACCCTCTCATCGGTGAAAATTCGAACGAAGCAGATGCACTAATCTATACAGACGGATCCGTTATACGCCAAAGAAGAAGCGCATGGGCATTTACAACACGCTCAGCGGGCAGAACAGTCAAAGAAGCCAACGGCGCCTTCTCCATGACAACCAGCAGCATGACGATGGAGGTGATGGCAGTGACGCAAGCGCTTGCCTGGCTTGAAACACAAAAATACACCCGCGTGTGTATACTCAGTGATTCAATGAGTATGATCCGGAGGGTTCAGGCAGGTTCAGTGCGAAGACAATGGCTTGAATCATTACAGAAGTCCACTGTGCGTGGAGTCACCTTTATTTTTGTTCCGGGACACGCAGGCGTCGATGGAAATGAAAGAGCTGACAGGTTGGCTGGATCCGCTATCACTATCGACGGTCAGCCTATGGATCATGCTGATATTATTAATGCCCTCAGAGAAATGGGAAGGATAGAGGATTTTGGTGGCAGTGAATCCACATCACTCACCAGAATGGCAGACTTGGGAATTAAGATCGGTACAGCAAAAAAACGAGACGCACACCAGACACGCCAGAAGACTTGTTAATCAACATAGAACTGGTACTATTAGCCATCGAACGTTGGGGTTCATACTGAGGGGAGGCTCTGAGCACCTATGGACATGTCCGGAGTGCAATGAATTTGTACTTATGCTTCATAGACTATACAAAAGCATTTGACTGTGTGAAGCACGAAGAAGTAATCAAACTGCTAGAAAAATTAAACATTGATGGGAAAGATCAACGAATAATAAAGAATATGTATTGGCAGGAAACAGCAGCTATAAGAACTAACAACTGTTTAGGTACATTAAAAGATGTGTACTGTCACCTGATTTGTTTTCAATATACAGTGAATATATAATGAGATCTTTAATTAATATGCCCGGAATTGTGGTTGGTGGGCACAATATAAACAATTTACGTTAAGCTGATGACACAGTCTTGATAGCAACAAGTCAGAAAGAACTACAGGAAATGATAGACATTTTGGTGTTAGAAAGTGGAAGAATGGGCCTCAGTTTGAATAATGGGAAGACAGAAGTAATGGTGGTATCAAAGAAACGAATTATTCCTTAATGTGTAATAAAAGTGGATGGTGTTATTTTAGGACAAGTACAGAAATTTAAGTATCTAGGCACATGGATAACATCAGATGGAAGATGCATAACTGAGATAAGAAACAGAATAGGACAGACAAAAACTGCATTTTATAAAATGAAAAACATTTTGTGCAAAAGATCCTTGTCATTGAGAGTTAGAAAAAGAATTCTTGCTTGCTACATACATCCACTTTTAACATATCGCTGTGAATCCTGGACAATCGGTAGGCAAGCCAAACAATTTCTTGAGGCCTCAGAGATGTGGTTTTACAGAAGAATGCTTAGAATACCTTGGACAGCCAAAAAGAGCGACCAAGAGGTTTTGAAAGAGGCGGGAGCCCGAAGACAACTTATCACAGACATCAGAAGGAGACAGTCATCATTTTTCGGCTATGTTATGAGAAGAGGGAAAATAGATCATATTATGACCACTGGAAAGATCTGTGGAAGGAGGGATATAGGAAGACAACGAGAGAAGATGCTTGGCAGTCTTGTTGCATGGCATGGAGGTGTGTCGACACACGAACTGATACATGCTGCAAGAGATCGCAGATTATGGAGAGACATGATCGCCCACGCCAGTCGGCAGGGCACCTGGTGATGATGATGATGATGTTGATGATATATGTATAATAACATCCTTTATCAGTATAAACATGTACTTTACCACTGGGGTTTCCCTACAATCTGTATCCAAAGTTGGCCCGACACAGACAACATCAAATACTTGTACAGGCCTTGGCGATGCATCAGGGAAATATGATTTTCATTAGTTAATCAAAAAATAATTTACCCATATTCTCGTGAATTTCCCTTGGTGAATAGGGTAAGTTTCAATGAAGCTATATAAAAGTTGACAAAGAATCTTTGTTGTCCATCTTTTCGCTTCTAGAATGACACCAAAATGCAACAATTTCCCGAACCAGATGCGGGAAAGATTCCTTCCATCAAGATAAGCGGTGGTTCGGCCACGGAAAATGGCTAAGGAAAAACACTCCCCATAGATTTACGATGGAATAAGGCTCAGTCTCCTATATCCTGACCCATACGTATTAAAGAAGTACTATTAACTAACGGTAGGTATAGTCCATATTTAAATCTAATAATTATCATAGAGAGTTGCAAGATATGGAGGCAACCAAGAGCGTAGGGGTGTTTTGCTGGCTGACATGCATAAACAAATATTGACCGACAAAGAATAAAAGGATTCGGCAATCTAGTGAGAATGCAGCCAGGCCAAAATGCATGTAAGACTTTTTAACAGCAGAACATATGGGATGAAGGCGAGAGTAAAACCAAGAAATATATAGATTATGGTGTAGCCGAAACCTGCAAAAAGGTGAAAAAATTCACCACCGAAGCCACCCGAGAAGCGAAAGACAAATACAGCAAACCATGACAGTTGGCCACAACCTGGTATCAGTGAGACGACAAACGAAGAAAAAGAAACAATTACTTGTGAAGACAACGTCTACACGTAGTTAGCAGGACCCTGTAACACCCCTCTGCAAATTTTCTATGGCGTTTGGGCTCAACTGTTTAAGAATTAACAGGCGAATTAGAGGCGAACATAAATATCCAAGCAGCTACGCCACCTTACCATGAATGTCTATCTGTCACATCTACACAATCTCAAATATGTCCACAGGTCAGGGCGGGCTGTCGCATGTCAACAACAAGGCCCCAGAGGCCGTCATGGCTCAGATGGAGAAGCGGGGATTCATAATTGACCAGGAAGGTGGAAATCAACTACGACAAGCCTCGAGGTTTTCTTGGTTTAAGAGCAATGTAAATGTGTACAGAAGGCAAAACCCAGACTCTTTTAGTGCTGACGATGTATAGAAGACTTTGTAATTTCATGAAGAGGGTAGAAGTAGAAGTATAATTTGACAGTAGGCGGGATCCGGTGTAGATTATAAAAATAATTCATATAAAAGATTCACGAATTTGCTTCATTTATGTAATTGTTACTATAGTGTCACGGGTAGTGAGCATACTTTGGTTCTTTTCTCCAGACCATGCTGGCGTGGTGGGTAATGAACAGGCAGACTGTTTTACTGGATCTGCACCACTGGGTGGTGAATTGATGCAGGCCAAGGCAAATTTGGTACAGACGGCGGCTTAAACAAGTAATAAAGTCAGTGAAGAAACTATATTATTATGGTCTGGAGAGAATGATGCACCTAGTGTGACCAGAATGTCTGGCTTGATCACTACCCTCAGAGGAAAGGCAAGACGGACACATACCCAGACTACAACTAGTACCATCATTATTAGAACTCTGCGCTGGCTGCTAAAGATAGGGACAGAGCATGTATGGGAATGCACTGAGTGTTGTGATGTCAATATTCTTGACTCAGCTCAACTCAGCTTGCTATTGTAGTATGCAATTATCTATCGAGACACAGTGAAATATACCAGGCAATAAATTTTGCAATAAATTCTCTGTCTTCTATTTTCAAATTTTCAACGGGGAAACAATGCTTTGATTATAATTCATTTATTTACTTCTCTCTTTTGTCTGACCTCTCGTGCAGAGAGGAGGTAGATGTACTCTTAGTTATTAATGAAAAGTGAGGATTGTCATCACATTATTCCGGGCAAATCCAAAGGTGCTCCTATCTCCGAACCAGTAGCTCAACAAGCACAAAGGGACTGATAATGTTCGTTATGCATGTCCGATGATGCCCTTGTAGAAATGTTTGTTTCTTAAAGTTCCAGGATACACGAGCATCTCCGTGAGACTGGACAGAGATTCGAAGTCATGCCTTTTGCCGTATTCGTCTTGGCGATATGTGCTGCGCATGGTATTGATGACATCGCTTGTGTCCAGTGCAGGGCCAGGCATAGGAATGGCATTTTCTGGATTTTGCAAGATATTTAGCTTTAACTAATTTAGAATATGATGTTTATTGTTTTGTTTTTTTAACTACATCCAGCTAACTTTTCTTGCTCTCGGGTTAAAGCCTATGGTTTTCAATTATTAACAGATAACTGTAAAACTTATCATGTTACTGGAAATGTTAAACTTATTATGCTAACTTCTTCTTCTCCACTCATCTCTTTGGTTGGTCTTCTCTGTCCATATGGTAACATCAAGTCTTTGAATTTCAGTCTGGATGTTATCTCTCCATTGTCTTCTTGGTCTGCCTGGTGGTCTACGACCATTTAAATACCTTATGCATTCAGTTTTTAACTCTCTGTCCTTTGAAATTCTCTGAGTATGTCACAACCATTTCAGTCTATTAACCCTTTTGATGCAGTGATCAGATGGATTTAAACAAATTATGAATTTCATTGCTGCTTCTCACGCTCCATTCTCCACCTTCGTAAAACTCCATTTCATCATAAAACAGAACATGTTTATTGTGTTTTTGTTTATGTTGTTGTCGTCTAAGATTTGGTCTTAAATATTTGTGAATTAAAGTATGGAAGGGGGAAATTATATAGCAGATTTTTTTTTTTTTTCAAATTCAAACAAAAAGTGTATATTATTTGTGCTAATTTGTTGGAATTAATTCTGATCAGGTACCACAATATTTGATTCTTTGTTGTATAATAACAATTGTTGTTTGGTTTTTTTTTTCTAGTCTTTTTTATTAAACACATTGGTCATTGGCTAACATATAGACATACTGTACAACGCATCAACAGTGTAGGGAAAGAGAAGTAGCCCAAATATACAGTAGCCCAAATATACAGTAGCCCAAATATACAGTAGCCCAAATATACAGTAGCCAAAATATACAGTAGCCCAAATATACAGTGTTTCCCATGAAACAAGACAGGATCTTATAATAATTTTCTCTTCAGGGTGCTCTTAATCTTTTTTTTTTTTTTTTTCCATATTTAAAAAAAAAAAAAAAAAAAACACCTGCGTTGATTAAAATACAATCATATCATCTTCTTCTGACTCTCCAAATCATGAATTCGGCCTCAGTTTCCCGCCACTCAATTTCCTGAAGAAGCACTGTCCTGGTCTTTTATTCCAACTGACGATCTTAACTATGGATTATTTTTGGGCTAGGGATTATTTTTGGGGAAGACCGTGGTATAGTTTATCTGAACCTGAAACAGTTCAGCCATACTAAACTCAATATTAGTTTAAAAATACAATGCTTCCTGGATAAATGGGCAGGATTCGACCAGCACGACGGTGAACACGAGGTATGTGAGAACCCCTTATAGAGCCGGAACAGCTGAAGAACTAAATCCGTGAGCTATAGAGTTTTTAGAATGGCAACAATACAGAAACTAAGGCACCATTGAACACATGTGCATTTCTATAGTCTTTGGAGGAAATGCTGAAAGGAAACATGGACTAGGGTCAGGATTTGTCATCAAGAAATAGATATGGTAAATAACTGCATTTTGGAGCTGACCAATGATAGGACCAGAAAGCTACGTACGAATGAAACGAAAAATGGCAATACTGTCATAATGATTAATGCACACGCACAAACTGAAGATATGAAGATGATAATAAAGCCCATTCTAATATTGACTTTGAAAGAAAAATACTGAGGAAACATGACAGATAATGATAATACTGACTGTTTTGAGCGATTTTATTTCAGAAAAAGGTAGAGCACATCTTCTTACAGTCCACGCCCTGTGGTAGTCACGTCTGTCACAACAGTCCATCTCGTGTATTTTGCTCATTTCCTTTACCGATCATCTTCCATGTCATGATGTCAGAACGTACAGTGTCCTTTCTCCCAGTCTCCCTCTGCATTGTTTCTCCTGTAACTGTCCCACTGTCACCGTACACTCTAGTGTTTCTTCTTCTCATAACATGACTAAAGAATGTAGAGATTGTCTCCTTTTGGTGTGGGTAATTTTTTTTTTCTCTTCGTGTGTTCGTATCTTTCAAGACGTCTTCATTATTTAGAAATAAAAAATACAGAATATATCTAGGGTGTTCTCGTCATTCATCTAATCGGCTCTGTCAGTGATTGTGCACAAATTAATTCATGAGGATTGCAAGCGATCTTCTTCTTCTTTTTCGCGTTCACCGGCTGTAAACTCTGGTGGAAGGTTCTGGTTGTTCATCCACTTCTGAACTGCAGTCCTGTTCCAGAACCTGAGTCTTGCGTGTGCATCCGTTTCACAGATCTGACTCCTTTGTACGCAGACTGCTGGTTCCTTGCCTCTCAGGCAGATGCACTCTGACTTTAAAGGAAGCTCCCAGTTAGACGACTCATTACATGCTTTTGGGTAGACAGTAGGTCTGTTCTTGTTTTCCCTATAATAGGGCCCCGGAACCCACAGGGGAGTTTCAAGCTATGAAAGCAGAAAACATTGGATGAGGACTGGCTGCGATCCTTTGAGAAGTTGCTGTGATTGTCTCTACGCACACAGTTTAGAGTCTGCAATTTATACAACGCTTGGAGACGACACGAACAATAATTTCATATACAACCAGATCTATATTAATAAAAATGTTATTTTTCCGATGTTGCTAGCTAAAAACTCGGAAACTACTGAACCGATTGCTTTTAAATTTGCACACAAGGTTGCCTTTGACTCCAAGAGCGATTTTTTGTCAGAAAATCGCACAAACCACGAACGACGTAGCTCCAGCAACGGTCAAATCATTATTTGTTTCGTTGCCGGTCCGGATTTAAATTTAGTTGGCCATATTTGACTGCTGAGCTCTTTTTGAAACTGCGTTATTATATAATTTCATTTCCACTACCATTGGTTGCGTAGTTGGTAGCTGTTCTGCCTATAATACGGGTGACCCGCGTTCGATTCCCAGCTAGGTGATATAATTTATTTTTTTTAGCCCTAAACTGGGCGGCTGGCACGTTACATAGTGGTTTATGGCTAGGCTGCGATATCTACTCCTTTTTCGGTTTTGGGGTTTACAGTTAGCCTGCGACAGCGGCGACTTGATGCGCAATGGTCATGTCACGGGTAATCTTCGTTCGCCCTCGAGAGGGCCGTTGGCACGTTGTGTTGTGGTTTACAGCTAGGCTGCGATATCTGACCTAAACTCTTCAGTCATCGGTAGTATAGTTTTAAGTATGTCATCGTTCATGCGGGTGACCGGTGTTCGATTCCCCGCTGGGTGATAATTTTTCTTTTTTTTTCCTTAAAAGGGTGGTTGCCACGTTGTATTGTGATTTACAGCTAGGCTGTGATATCTGCGCCCTTCACAGACATCCAATTTCAGTCCTAATTAGCCTCCCCGCGACGCTTTTCGATCAAAAACTATTCGGCGATGACAGAAACTGTTAACTAAGACGGCTTACAGTCCAGTTTAGTTTGGGTGGACACGGATGCCAGGGTAAGTTAAAAATTGTTCCCTCGGAGAGGGAGAGATGACGGGTGTGGGGTATTTTTCTCCGCTATTCGTGAGTATAGTGTACTTTTTACTGTGGGTTCTATCACTGGTTACATGATGACGTTTTTAACTCCTCTTTTCTACACCGACCTACACAGACTGTGGTGACATTTTTGTTGTTGTTGTTAGGCTGCGATATCTGACCTAAACTCTTCAGTGTTCGGTAGTATAGTTATAAGTATTCTACCCTTCACGCGGATGACCGGTGTTCGATTCCCCGCTGGGTGATACTTGTTCTTTTTCCCTTAAAAAGGTGGTTGCCACTCTGTATTGTGGTTTACAGTTAGGCTGCGATATCTGCCTATCATGCAGGTGACTCGCGTTCGATTCCCCGCTAAGTGATATATTTTTTTCTCTGGGCCCTTAACTGGGCGGCTGGCACGTTTTGTTGTGGTGTGGTGTATGTCTAGGCTGCGATATCTACGCCTTTTTTCTGTTTTGGGGTTTACAGCTAGCCTGCGATATCGACGACGTCATGCTCAATGGTCATGTCACAGGTAATCTTCGTTTACTCTCGAGAGGGCCGTGCGCACGTTGTGTTGTGGTTTACAGCTAGGCTGCGATATCTGACCTAAACTCCAGTGTTGTAGTATAGTTGTAAGTATTCCACCCTTTATGTCATCCTTCATGCGGATGACCGGTGTTCGATTCCCGCCGGGTGATAATTGTTCTTTTTTCCCTTAAAAGGGTGGTTGCCACGTTGTATTGTGGTTTACAGCTAGACTTTCGCCCAAAGGCATCCGATTTCAGTATCCCAGCTAGCCTCCTAGTGACGCTTCTCGGTCAAAAACTATTCCACGATGACAGAAACTGTTAACTAAGACGGCTTACAGTCCAGTTTAGTTTGGGTGGACACGGATGCCAAGGTCAGTTAAAAATCTCCCTTCGGAGAGGGAGAGATGACGTGTGCGGGGTATTTTTCTCCGCTATTTGTTAATATAGTGTACTTTTCCCTGTGGGTTCCAACACTGGTTAGTTGATGAAGTTTTTTTTTTTTTTTTTTTAATGTCAGGGGCAAAATTAAACTAAACAGTCCGTAGCGACAGCATGCGGCGCTAACACCTCTGGCTACACCGACCTACACATACTGTAGTGACAGTTGTTTATTGTTGTTATTGTTGTTGTGATGGTGGTGGTGGTAGTGGTAGCAATAGTCTGGTCCTGCATGGGTGATGTGGTAGCTGTTACACTGACCACATGTACTTCTCAGTACAAATTAATGCTACCCACTTTAGCTCCAATATTTCGTCAGATAATGACTTTCCCATCCTTCGAAGAGGATGATATGATTAGTAGGGGGAAAAGGGGGGGGGGGGTTTATGCCAGACACTTTCAACTAAGAGAGCTTAAAACATTATTTTAAAGTTCTCATTTCTTAACTTTTTTTAAAAAATAATTTACCCAGGGAGGATTTTTCAATCCGTCAGGGAGGGAGATATGACTGGGTCGATGTGAGAGGGGGGGGGGGGGACCTGTTAGCTGAGAGCTATTTTCCTTTCTTTTACAGACCACTGTGCCACAGCAACGCTGAGAGCTAGTCTTTAAACGACTGAATTCTTTTACATTTCACCATCCAATGGACATCACAAAGAGAACAGGAACGGTTTAAACGGTCTTCAACAGCTAACAAAAACTATTGACAACTAGAGAGATAAACAGCACATCGATAATGAGAATTGTCAAGTGCTGTGTAATATACTGAACCTTGCTGCCAGGTGCAGAAATATGGACAATCAACACACAACTTAGAAATCGAAATGAGTCTCTGGAAATGTGAATATACAGATAAATAGGTCGTCTTTCAGGAAAACAAAAGCAATTAACCCCCCCCCCCCCCCCCCCCCCCCCAAAAAAAAAAAAAAGACGGTTACTAAAAACAAAGACAAATGAAATATTTCAGCCACATTAAAAAAAAAAAAAAAAACATAACACTCTTTTAAAACCCACACTGGAGGGGAAAGTCATAGGCAAAGGAGCAAGAGGAAAACAACGATACAAGTGGGATGATAATACCAAGAGACAGAAGAACAGCAGACTCAGAGAGAGCACTACTTAGACAAAAGACAGCAAGTGTTGAAGATGCATTGTAGGCTACCTTCTTTAGGAAGACTTTATTTATTTCGATTACAACTGGGCTGGATATCTGCACCCTTCATCCCACATTTAATTTCAAAGCTTAACTAATTATCGCTTTTTACAGGATGATTATAAAAGAAAACTTAGTCTATTCCACCCTGCCTCAAAGACGGACCCCAAACACGACATCAGGACTGAAAAAAATATAAATAATTTAATATATCTCTGGGTGTGAAGAAAAGGTACTTATGCAATGACGCTGTTCTTAATGTCTTTGGCTCTAGTCACTGCAGACTCCTCTTTCACACACCGACATCAACACGACGAGCAGAAAATGGACAATAGCGAACAACACAAGACTGTTTCATACTTTATTTCTTCCACTCACTGTTATCTCAGCCGATACATGAAAGACATCATGTCTAGGTTGATGCAAACAATTATGGAGAAAAAGTCAAGATTACCTGCACTCATCGAAACACAACCGCACATTCCAACAATCACAATGAAGCACGCAAACTTCCTCCGTGTTGACAACACAAACACAATTTCAGCGGGCAGACGAGAAACCGTCCATCATTGCTGTTTGGCCAGGTAGGGCGTTTGAAACTACATTCATCGTCAAACACATTCCGGATCCGCAAACACTCCTTCGTTCTTCACGCACTCCGTTTCTTGGCCCAAACGAGACTACCCACATGCTCTTTCAAAGGCATTATATAAACTTCTAATTCTCACATCACAATTACGACTTTTCCATGTTCTCAGATTCACACGGTTTCCATTTGGCCAACATTTTCTCCGTGATTGCACGGGTTTCCTTTGGCCAGTATTTTCTCTGTGATTCGCACGGGTTTTATCTGGCAAGAATTTTTCTTTTAATTCACGACTCTGCCCTTCTTACATGTAAATTTCGCTTTAATAATTATTAGGTGACGTCATTCCGTCTGGGACATAATTTATCGAGGAGATAATGGTTCACTACAACGTATCACCATCTTGCCCGCACGGCGCGAGTTCTTTCCCCTCCCATCATGTCTGGTAGTCTGGTAGTCTTAGTTTCAGCTTCATAGCAAACGGGTCGCCCCATCTTTGCTCCCCTCCTGTGCCAACGAAAAACACCCAGAATGCTTATCACAGTCCCTTGTGGAAAGATTGACAGACTGCTGTCTCAGCATATCTAGCATACACTCGCATTAAAGCATACGGTAGCCATCCGAAGTGCTAACACAAACAGTCCAACATTAGAAATGCAGTTCATCATTGATGATAGCAGAACTTGTCGCCAACAGTTCAGCAGTTGTCCACGTGATCAATTTCAACCACATACGGGCACTGCCAACATTGCACGACAGGCATCACGCCATTTTCTATAATTCACACCACCAAGTTGGTCACAGTCGAAAATACATTCCAAATGCAATCCGCAGCTCACAGGGTCACGCCATGCATTCAACTCAAAAGCTGGGCGACGAAACTATATCCAGTCTACAAATGGAACAAAAATACTTCGGCCACCGTCAGGCAGAAGCAAAAAATTTGCCTCTGCTTCGAACAGCGCCGCTGTCTAGCGTCCATTTTAACCGGAAACGGGTTTTATTACTCCCATCATGCTACGGCCGGTCGCGCCGCCTGTCCTGTGTTGTGGAGGTATCATGTGTTCCTTTTTTTTTTTTAACAGTCTAACGGTTTTCTCTGTTCTCGTGTTGTCACCGCTCACTCGCGTCATTATTTCCATGGTGTGCTACTTGTCCGACGGTTCGTGAGTATCGCAGTTAGGATGTTTTTGTTTTTCTACGTTTCTTGTTAGTGGCTTCTTTTTCTGACGGGTTGGTGGGGGAAAGTAGACGAAAAGTAGAAATACAAAACATTCAAGTTTCAATACTCACGAACAGTTGCCCTTTCGGCACTTTTCTCTACAGTACTTCTTGCTTGTACACAGGCGTCTGCGGTGCTTCAAAGAGACATAACAAAACAACCTCTTACAAAAATTATTTAAGGCTAGCTAGCAAACGCCGAACGAAGCCATCTCATAACTCCCCACCCCCAACCCACCAACACCACCACCACCACACAGGACAGACTGGGCGACCAGCCGCGTCATGAATAAGAGTGTAAGGGACTCTCGCCCTGCTGAAAGAAAGTTCGTGAAAAGTTTCAAGAAAAATATTGCAATTGCAACTGTATGTTTATACGTAAACATTCTAAACCACCAAAGTCTAGGACTCATTGTGAGCAATAAGGATTTAATATCTTGAGCATATGATTTTTAAAAAAAAATGTTAAGAAACATTCCCAATAGCCGCAGCAGGGGATTTTACAGCAGATTTCATATGCAAATTATCGATTAAGGGGTTTCAATTGTTTCCCCTTGAAAGTGATTTCTAATCAGCGCTGTTACTGCTGGGCAGCCTATTTCGAGTAGAAGGTGAGCATGGCGTCTTATCTACCACGAACTGCGGTAAGTTTATGTTTCCTACTCGTGAAGTAGCTACAGCAGCTGATAGAGCTTCAGACAGCTAACAGATAGACAGATAGACAAAGATACAGACTAAGGGACAAACAGACGGGTATTAAAGCAGACAAACAGACAAACACATAGGCAAACAGACAGACCGAAGGTCGGATGAACAGACAGACAGACATACAGATATAACAAACGAACGAAAAAAAAAACTTTTTTTTTCAACAGGGTTAAAAATTGAGAATTCTGTCCTTCTGGTCCACCTCCTTTCATTCATCATTTTATTGATTCATCCAGTAATAGTAAACATTATTAACAGCATCAAAATTGTTTATATAAGGACTGGAATTTGCATATTTCCAGCTACAGTAAACTTTAGTACGAGATTATAAAAAATCTAGGCTAAATGTTTGCTATTTCTAGAATATCTTTGTCTTCTGTGGGAGCATATAGTCTATGCTTAGATAATAATCCAACGGCTGCTGGTTGTATGTATAGAGACTAGCGTTTTTTTTTTTTTTTTATTGTGGAAGATGGTTCCACAATTCAGCTCTTGAGTAAGTTAACTTGTTTTATATAGGCATATTTTTGGTTTAGGGACATGTAAAAAGTTTAGGCGTTCAATTATACTTAAACAACTGCTGTAAATAGCATAGAGCATTTTGGAAAAATACTTTGTGAATAAAATTTAGCCTTACCGAAAAGTAGACGCTCGCTAAGAGGCAGTAGCATAAGACCTTGATATGTCTCGGAACCGACTGTCACATGATTATTAAGCGAATGCAGTGACGTGAGCTGCTTGATAACAGAACTGGAACAGCTATTACATATTGTAGAGCAAAAGTCTATAAATAAATGGGAGAAGAATAGAATATCTTTCTAGTGTTTTCATCAAGGAATCTTTTTATTTTTGCAAGTTGGTAAAGTTTATTTTTTTTTATAAGCTGTTTGTGAATATCAATAGTATATGAGAGTTAAATGTTAGATTTGCATCAGTAATCAACCCTAGTGCTTTGTACTCATTTACAATTTCAACTTGAGTCATCCCAATGTAGAGTTTAATATGCGCTTTCTGTGAATTTAAACTATATACTTTTTGGTCATTATTAGCATAAATTTAATTTTCTTCTTCTTCTTTTGTCAAAATTTGCTTGTGCCGCTAGGCGTCGCAGTCTATCAGATGATCGGCAACCGAGCCAGGGCGCGCTCAGTCGCTTCATATGCTGTGATGTTATGAAGTCTCAAGTTGTCAGTGACTCCTTCAATCCATCTTCTTCTTGGTCTTCCCCTGCCTCTTGGTGTTTCGATTTTCATGTTGTATGCTCTTGATGCTGGCATCGTTGGTTCCATTCTCATTAGGTGACCAAACCATTTCATTCTTTGCTTCTCAATAAATTTAACTATGGGTATGGTTCCAATAGTTCTTGTAATCACATCGTTTCTCACTCGATCTCTTCTGGTTTTATTCGCAGCCATTCTAAAACATCTCATTTCACAGGTGGTTAGTCTTCTCTTGTGTTCTTTTGTTAATGTCCAAGTCTGACATTGATAACCTAATGTCGGTATAAAGATTGTATTTATAATTTGTCTTTTTATCTCAGCTGGGACAGCAGGGTGTTTTAAAATTGTGGCAAGCTGGTATGCGACATTGTTGGCTTGTTGGATTCTTGCTTCGATCTCTCTGTCTATTTTACCATTGGATGTA
>CAJHNH020001735.1:107500-152500 GCA_905116865.2 Candidula unifasciata
CAGAAATCATACTTCTATTATAAATGGTCAGTTAATATATTGCTTTCTTTCCTGGAAATGTTAATTTATCATCAAAACTCAAGGGATCAGTCTCAATTTTTGTTGATCAGTCAGAATTCTTCTCTTCCTAGAAGTGTAGAGCTTTCATCAAAACTTCAGTGGATCAGCAACTATTCTTCTGTTCCCGAAAGTGTAAATGTATCACCAAAACTTCAATGTATCACTAACAGTCCTTCCCCTCCTGAAAGTTTAAAGGTATCATCAAAACTTAAACGGATCGGTTACAATTCTCCCCTTCACAGAAGTGTGAAAGTATTATCAAAACGTCAATAGATAAACAATTCCCCCTTTCCGAAAGTGTAGATGTATAACTAAACCTTTAGTGGTTCCGGATTCTTCCCTTCTTGGAAGTGTTAATATATCTTAGAAACTTTAGTGGATTATGAAAAACTCTTTACTTTCCCGAAAGTGTAAATGAATCATCAAAACTGCAGTGGATAAGTATCAAATCTTCTATTCCGAAGAGAGGTAAATGTATCATTAAAACTACAGTGGATCAGTAACAATTCTTCCCTTTCCGAAAGTGTGAAATGTATCATCATAACTTCAACGGATCAGAAACATTGCCTTCCTTCCTAAACGGGGGAAAAGTAAATACAAATAAAAATTAAAATAAACTATTCAGTGGGTCAGTAAAAATTCTTCCCTACCGGAAAGGGTACATGTATCATCAAAAATTTACTGGATTAGGAACTACAACAATATTATTACGAGCACGTCGCCGCTGAGGTTTTCCAGTGAGTTGTCTCAGGTTTGGTGGAGCAGGTGATCGTGATACGGACTTGCCACTACCCAGTCGCTGCGACGAGTGACAGCGTTCCCGCTCAGAATGCCCTGGACTATGAGCTCGACGTTGCTCATGAATGTTTACTTGTAGTGTGGCTGGAGATGTATAAATATGTGCCGGGTCAGTACGTTCTGGACTTGCAGATCCTCGAGGCTTACGACTCCTCACCTGCAGTGTGTCTGAAGAGTCGTGAGAGCCTTCTGTTGTGTTATCTTGGTTCCTTTCAGCAGAAAGCTGTTGTGATGAGTCAGCTTTCTTACGTCTGCCTCGTTCACACGAAGGATTCGATGATTCTAGTATCTGTTCATCTGACTCCTCTATCACAACTTGAGGAATCGAGGCATGCGTTCCTTCTGTAGTTGATAAAAGAGTTTTCTCAACTTTGTTTATTTTCTTGTTTCTCCCCTTCTTCAATTGTTCGTGCTTCTCCACAAATGTAGCACTAGGTTGTTCTGTATGAGATGCGTTAATGTTCTGGTCCCACGCCGGCTCTTTCTCACCCTGATTCAAGGACAAGGCGTCTACAGAGCTGCCAGTTACGTTCTCTGTTTGTTCTTTCGTCACTGCTCCCACTGTATCGTGTGCTAATCTCTCATCAAAGACTTGTCCCTCTACCTCAACTCTTGTCTGCAACACGGAAGATGTGTTAACGATGCTGACCTGGATATCTGTCTTCTGTTGAAGTTCGTGTGCCAGATTTTCAGCATAGATGTGCTTCTTTCGTAGTCTCTGCAGTCTTCTCCTCTTTGATCTGGAAAACTTGCGTTTTAGTTTATTCTTCTCTTCTGAAGTCAAAGTTTCAACTTTTTCTGAAAGTTTTAGTTTCCAATTCTGGTGGAAACGCGTGGAATGTTTAAGCTCAGAAAAATATTCGTCGTCTTCTTCTTCTTCGCTTTGTGAATATTCGTCTTCGTTTGAATTATGGGAATTCTCTTTGCTTTGGCGTTTTGACATTGCTGCTAAAGAATACGTTGTTTCACTTGTGAGATTAGAAAATTGAGCTTGTTTAGAATTGGACTCAAAGATATGCTTACTGCCAGTCTTTCCTTCCTGTCTTTCTGCAGTGAATGACTCTCTTTCAGTCAAGACAAAGTTACTTTGTTTAACAAAATCAACTCCTGTTAATTGTATTTCTTCTGAGTCCGCTCTTGAATGCAAATGTTTACCGTCAAAATCTTGTGTTGAAGACTCTGTGTGACTTTGGGAATGTGAAAATTCGCTTGATATTTTACTTAGATTTATATTTAGATTAGGATCTGTGTTTGTTTCATTTATCATCGTTTTAGACAACTTCACTGCGCCTTCTCTGTTAGTGCTGAACTTTTCTGTTTTTTTAGATTCCAAAGCCATCTGGCTTTCGTATGCTTCGTAGTCCGGTGTGACCATTGAAGATTCATATGTGGCAAACTCCTCAATAGAAGAGGCGCCATCACCTGGGCTAACTGGTGATTCCTTTGGGTTAGCCAAATCTTCCAGTGCTACTTCTACCTCTGCCATTAGTACAATCTCCTTTGATATAGCCGAGGCCACTTCATGCCTCAAGCGTTCTTTGTAGTCAGGGGACTCAAAGTATGAACTAAAGTCATCGCATTCAGCAAGCTCGCTGTCGTTGTTAACCAGATTCTCATCCTCTTCCTTCTTATACCCATCATCGCGTTCAGTCTCGCTA
Source organism: Candidula unifasciata (assembly GCA_905116865.2). Classification (NCBI taxonomy): domain Eukaryota; kingdom Metazoa; phylum Mollusca; class Gastropoda; order Stylommatophora; family Geomitridae; genus Candidula; species Candidula unifasciata. Next base: position 110,017 of record CAJHNH020001735.1, read on the forward strand.
TCATCTGCTGTTGCATCATCATCTTCAGTGACTTCGTCATCTTCACTCTCGTCAGTCAATTCTGAGAGGTCTATGACATCTAAATTATACTGAAGTGAAATCATTTCTTGTGGGTCTACCTTAACGGTTAATAAAGATATATTTCCTGTAGGCTTGTCCGAAGCAAATGTTTCAGCAACTACACAATCACCTGACTTTATTTCTGTCACTTTACAGGCGGTATTAGAGGGTACTTTGTATAGAGACGCTTGGTTTTCTGTGTCTAAATTATCAGAAACAGTTACTGGTTGCTCCTGTGAGTTTCCTTGATCGCCATGATCTTCACTAGACCTGCAAGCTGTGTTAACATGGAGCTGTTGGTAGTCTGTGTTGTCAGTATTATTATCTGAGGAAATAGCTGAAGATGAAATCAATTTCTCCTCATTATCATTTGATGAAATCAGTCTGTTGGAAGTCACGGAAAACTTTGCCAGCTGTTGGGTATCTCTTAATTCTATGTTTTCTGGCAACACAGACTGCTGACACCTGTGTGACAATGATACGTCCACTAGATTCAGTCTGTTATATTGCCTTGTAGCAGTTGAGGACTCTGACGTAGCTTGAATATTGTATGCTGAATTTATATCTTCCAAAACAACACTGTCAACATGTCCTTGACCTGCCCTAGTGTCTATAATTGTGAGGGAACTTGTTTCCACAGCCGGTGGGATCATGTTGTTATCTGTTGTGTTGTTAACGGTAATGCATGAGGCACTAATTTCAACAGTTTCAGAAGAATCAGATCCAAGACCAACTGTTTCCGACTGTAATGAATCCTTTTCAATGTCCAAGGAAGATGATTCTGTAACATTGAAACTAGAGCATAGCACTCTCTTGCCCTCATCTGCAGAATCCGTCATTACTGTATGTGTGGTTGTGTTGGTCTTAGCACTAGAGCTAACCGAATGGGATACATCTGTTGTCTCCTGAACATGAGGAGAACCTGGAGCCGCTGCAAAAACAGCAGGACTTCTGTTTTCGGAACTTATCAGGACAGAATGCATGGAATAGATGTCGGATGATGCGGAAGTATCTATCTGATATTTTTGTCTGGTAAACAAATCTTCACCCCTCTGGTAATGCTGTTGTACTTTTGATACTTCAGTCTCTATTTCACACGGATCAAACGGGACTGGTACGGATTTTGTAGAATGAACGTCAGATACTGCGGCCAACTGCATCTCATACTCTTGTCTAGTATACAAATCTACAGCTTTCTGGTCTGTTTGACATGTTGATTCTTCTGTCTCTGTTTTACTCTTATCACAAGAAGCCACAGCGGATGTATTCACATATACAGGTTTGTGCAGAGAAATATGAGATTCTTGTTGTCCTAATGTCTGGCTATCAGTTGTTTCTGTTGTTAACGAATAAATGCTTGTCACACCAGAAACCGTGGTAGAACTGTTCCTTTCTTCACAATTAACAACCGCTAATTCTGAACTTTTCTTTGTAGGCGTAGCAGAGATTTCAATAAAGGCTTCGTTGTGATCGATGAACGTTGTGCCTTCTCTACCAGTGCTTTCAGAAACATCATATTCTTGACCACAAGACTGGACTTCAGTGTTTGGCAACACAATGTTACCGAAATTGTTTTCTTCTAGCTCACCAGTCAGTCTTTCAGTTGACGAAATGTGAGACTGAACCTCTTCGGTCATCACAATTTTGTCCTCTAATTCACTGTTAGAGTGTTGAATTACAGTGTTCTTATTCAGCTCATGTATATTCTCTTCTGATTCACTGTCTGAGGATTGACTGATAATGTTCTTACTCTTCTCTAATTCTTCTACAATGTCTTCTGTTTCACTGTCTGAATGTTTAGTTATAATGTTCCCCATCATCTCAGCTTCTTCTCTACTGACTTCTTCTGATTCCTTGGCAGCATGTCGGGTTATAATGTTTTTCTTCAGCTCTTGTTTGATGTTTTCTGATTCCCTACAAGAATATTGAGTGAACGCGTTTTCAAGCCTCCGAACCTCTTCTACACTGTCTTCTGATTCTCTATAAGAATGTTCAATGATAATTATTTTACTGGTCTCGGCGTCTTCTACACTCCCTTCTTCTGATTCTCGGTCAGAATTTTGAGTTATACTGTTCCTCTTCAATTCAGCTTTATATGTACTGTCTTCTGCTTCTTCCAGAAGCATATTGCCCTCAGCAACACCTTGAACCCAAACTTGTGCATCTTCTCGCCCTTTCTCTTCCATGTCAGCATCTTCTTGTCCTTTCTCTTCCATGTCAGCATCTTCTTGTCCTTTCTCTTCCATGTCAGCATCTTCTTGTCCTTTCTCTTCTATGTCAGCATCTTCTTGTCCTTTCTCTTCTATGTCAGCATCTTCTTGTCCTTTCTCTTCCATGTCAGCATCTTCTTGTCCTTTCTCTTCTATGTCAGCATCTTTTTGTCCTTTCTCTTCCATGTCAGCATCATCTTGTCCTTTCTCTTCCATGTCAGCATCTTCTTTCCCTTTCTCTTCCATGTCAGCAACTTCTTGCCCTTTCTCTTCCATGTCAGCAACTTCTTGCCCTTTCTCTTCCATGTCAGCATCTTCTTGCGATTCATTGATGGAATCACTGATCTCGTCAGACCTGGGGGAATTGTACGGTACCTGCAGCATAACTTCACTTTCTTCGGGGATCTCCACAGAGATGCGATTCTCTTTTTTGACTTCAGAGTTATTTAGAACTCTGAATTCGCTGGCCGGTGTTTTCTCAGTCACAGTAAAAACAATAGTGTCTTCTTCTTGGTTTGATGAAACTGCTGGACTTTTGTCGGCAGTTAATTCACCGGTAACAGTGTTCATTTGATCACTTGCAGCAGCACCTTCAAAATAAATGTCCGAGGTTGACATGACCGGCATAGCACTATTCGGCATAGATTTGTCCGATGTAGACTTGTCCGATGTAGACTTGTCCGATGTAGACTTGTCCGGATTATGAGAGACAGCTCCCAGAAAAGACATAATCTCATCGAGAATGTTCGATATTTCATTCTCTAGCTGGTCCCTCTTCAGGATGGCAGAACCTTCATCTCCTTTGGAAACCAATGTTACTAGATCCATCTTTGATTCCGTTACGGCTTGAGCATCAGCTTTTTGAGGAGTTTCAGCTGGTATTTCTTGGGGGTTTTCCTCAAGGATCGTTATGTGAGACTCGTCTGCTGAAGGGTTGGACAAGTTTGACGTCAAGTTGGAAATTCTGAGGAAGAGTCATTATTTGAAAATAAACGAGGGAAGACAATGAACGCCACAACATTGTTTTTTAAAGCCACATCTTACTTTCCACTGAACTGTCTTATAAATAAGAATTAAATAAGTGAGCTGTAGAACGTGATGAGAGTCCTAATGGCATAGTGGTTGATGACCTTAACCATCGATTTAGTTGTCCTGGTTTCATATTCAAAAGTGGATAGGTTTTTATTTGTTATATTTTTTTTTACGACAACTACAACTCTAGAAACTGAATAAAAAATGCTAGAACTTGAGAGAGAACTAATATCTGTAAAATTCGGCTATTCGAGAAAGGATGTGAACAAAAACAAAAGATCTCGTGCGAAAAAAAAAGATATTAGAAAAAATATTAGAAAAAAACTGAAATGGTTCGACCACCTAAAGAGAATGAATCCAATAATGTCGGCTGCGATAAGAAGTATGATAATTAAAACAAAATAATATAGAGGGTGATCTAGAGGAAGATCGACTGAAGGAGTCAGGCAAAGCTTCACAGATATTGAAAAAATGAAAAAAAAAATGACTGCTTTGGGGTTAATCTGGATTTTTTTTTTTTAAATGGATATTAGGCATACATAATATAAGTGTCCGCCGAGGTCGGAGTACATCTGGTTGAGAAGTGAGGAACCAACAGTTTGCATCCAAATAAATTAAACCTGATCTGTAACAAGGAACAATTGAAGTTATGGGATAACCACGAGTGGACGAACAACCATAACTGTCCGCCAGTGTTTACAACTAGTGAACGCGAATAAAAAGAAATCACAAGCATAGGCGGGAAATGAAAGCTACAAAATAAACTGACTGGATATGTTTGGTATAGTCTCTTCTTTCGGTGGTCTGATTCAAGTTGTTTATGTCTGTAATTTAGTCTCATGTGTAAATTTCACTTTAGCCATACAGTGGTCTATAGCGTTGAGTATCCAATGTTGCTTTTTTCAGCCAAATTATAAATTATTAGTTTTTTTTTCTTCTTCGCCTTTAGGGGAACAGTTTTGGATGTTCTCCATTTGTTTTACTACTGAACGTAAAGTTTGCCTAGAAAAGCCAAACCCTCCCCCCCCCCCTCCTCCCTTGCCCTCAAAAAATGCTGGAGTTGGTTCTGCAACATCCTGTAAAGGATACGCAACTAATTTTTTTATTATTATTATTTGTGTGTCATGTTATTTTCTACATCTTCCACAAAACCACGTTTTGTTATCTTTAGCTTCTTGTCTAAACGTTAAAAAAAAAAAAAAAACATTTTAAAATATATTTTCTCACTCCTGCAAAACTTCAGCCGAAGATAATGTCCCTTGTTGCAGTTCAAATGTCATCTTCTCCACTAGAGAATCAATGGCGCCAATCACATCTCTCTGAGACAGATCAATGTCACAGCTGACCCGCCGAGACAAGGACGTCATGGCTGAGTGGACTTCGGCAAGCTGGGCTGTGTACTTCTTATCTGTCAAACAAAAATGTCAACAGAAAAGCAATAACAGGTCTGTTACTGATCTTTCAAAATTATTTAATGCAAGTGTAACATGTGATGCGTAATTAGCACTGCTGTGAATCCCACTCAACATGTAATACGTTCTAGTCATTTTCATAGTTGGTCATGTTCATAATAATTTAAGAAATCTGGCTTCCCTCGTATTCAACGTCTTTGAAAATAATACTCTGGTGGTTTTTCCAATTGGTTATTTATATATGTGGTAATCTCCAGTAAAGCCTACTGGTACTCAAGGAGGTATTTCAAATTCAATACGTCCGTAATTTAATTCAATAAACGAATGAAATATGTGCGTCTGGCCAGTGTCGTATAAAAAGGACTGGTCGGGGAGGAGCTGTGGACTGCACCGGGTTACAAAATAGCCAAAATATGTGTTTTTAAAAAACTATACATTTATATACACATACATATATATATATATATATATATATATATATATATATATATATATATATATATATATATGGTAAGGGCAAAAAACCTTCAGCACCGGGTACCAGCTGACCTTTGCTACGCCACTGTGTCTGGCTGATAATCTTCACTGGGGCATATGCACCATTTACCTGCACAGAACAGAAGGGTATACCATGATAGTGGTAACTGTCTTAATTACGCCTTTCTGGGCAGTTGAGCAAGGTTCTTTTGAGACTTGCCCTGGTTGATTACCATCAGCATACCACTTTTAAAGTCGCATGAGTGGTAAAACTTTCAGGTAGGAGCTAGAACAGACAGACTTTTTCTTTACTTTCACTAGCTGTGAACTTCCGCGAAAACTGCGTATTGGTCAATTATTCCAGAACTTTTGGTCTTGTTCCAGAATGTGAGTTTTGTCTGCACATCTTGGGATTTTTTGTTTGCATACTTTCGTTTCCTCGCCTCTTTTGAGATGCGCTCCGACTTCGAAGGAGGCAACCTTAATTAGTCGCTCTTTGTGACATGCTTGTTAGCAGGCAGTGGGTCTTATCTTGTTCTCCACCCCCCCCCCCCCCCCCATCCGCCTCAAATAGGGCACCGTAACCCATATCGGGAGAATAGACAGACAACATTGCTGTTACCTTCAGCTGTTTCTGTGTACTTGTCTTGGACGTAGTCAGACTTTGATTCCGAAACATCAGCCCACGACACTGTCATGCTTCTCTTGCTTGTTGACGTTTGCATCTCTCCGTCATCGACTGTACCAGCATTGTCGGAATGAGGGGTTTCATAGGCTAGGGTAAAATGACCTTTAGTGTTCTGAATATTATTAACAAGCGTCTGGTTAATCTTGGTTGTAACCTCAGTGCTTTCTGCGGTAAAATCTTTATCGGTTGTTTTCTCTGCGTAGTTGTTTAACCCAATTGTCTCTGTGATTTCTTCTGAACTCATCTCTATTCCCTCTGTGTTTTCGTACGAAAGCGATTCGGTTATTTTCACTTTTGTGATGGACAGCAATTTAGCTATTTCTGTGTCTGCTTTAGATTCTGCATTTATGTCTTGGTCACGATCTATCACTGAAACATTTACTTCCTCATGTTTCCATTGTGTGTTATCTATGTCTCCTTCGATATTGTTTTCGCTGAATATATTTATGGATTCACTGAAGTTCATAATGACGTCTGCAGTAGAGTTCTGGTCGTCTTGTGTGTCCCTGACATTGTTCGCTGTTTGTTTTCCTGACACAAATGTCTGAGCGTTTGAGACTGAATCAGCTGACAATACTGTAACTATTTCTGAATCACTGTCCTCCACTAAGGAACTAAAATTGTCAGTTTCTTGGCCACTTTTTTCTATTTTCATGGCGACAATGTTAACGTCTGATTTGTCTGTGTCTGCATACATCATGCCTTTCCTTTGTTCACAGGTTGTAGGGTCGTCTTTAATAATTTGCACTGTATTATCTGTACTCACTGTTAGGCGGTCAGTATTTATGGAATCACTTGTTATTGTCATGTTTTGCTTGTCTGAGACCTTTTGTTCTCTACTCCCTTCTGGCGTTTCACTATTTCTAAATGAATCAGTTAGATCCATATCTTCTTGGTCTTTAAAGTTGTGTTCTGTATTTTGTGTTGCAGTATCATTATTTTGGGTTTGGCTCGTTATGTCCATGCTGTCTTGGACTGTGAGGTCCTGGCCTGTGCTTACTGCTGGAGCATCAGCGCTTTGGGAATCACTCGTCCTTGTGTTCATCTCTAGCTGGTGTGTGAGGCTTTGATTTGCCGTTAAATCTTTGGGCACATCAGCGTCCTTTGATACTTCAGTTGTGTTGGATTCTACAGGCGTGGTTGCTTCTCTTGACTGCGAAGGCAATGTGTTTGTTGTCAGAGATGTTACCGCGTCCTTTAAATAACCAGGCACAGCTGATGTGGCAAAGCTGGAAGAGATATTTGCTTCTGTTTTTGTCAGATATGATGAAGCTCTTGATGTTGCAAAAGTGCCATTGGTTCTTGCAAGTGTTGAATGTGAGGCATTTATGCTCGCAGTCTGTTGTGTAGCCGCTGATACTTCAGTTAAGCTTGCCGAAATAACTGATCTAATCGAGTTGATACTATTGTTTGTTTCATTTGGTGAAATTGTCAGTTTTACACTATTGTTTCCTTCAGTCGAAATTGATGAAATAATAGTTTCAGAGAAATGTGTGACATTTTCCGAATACCCCGAAATGTGATCTTTCTGTGCCAGGTTTTGATCCTCTGATATGCCTAATTTGTTGAAAGTAACTGTTTCTTGGCTTGTCCTTTGTCCCTGAGATTGACTGTCTTGTGAAACGCTCTTGTCGTAAGCCACGTTGTCATAAATCCGTTCATCTTGTGAGATTGTTTCACTTGACCCGAACGAATCGTCAATAACATCAGATGAATTACTGACTTCTGTAGAAGGCAACATTTCTGTGTCCACCGTACTCATATAAACATTTTTCACAACCATTGTAGTGTTGATTGCTTCAGTATCGCTGAGTTCATCTAAAGTTTCTTTATAACAGTTCCGATTCTCTGTTACATTTTCGATTTGCGTAGAACAGCTGACCCCGCGGACACCTTCAAAAACTCCTTCTACCTTTCGTGGACTAAACCTGCCTTTTTCCTTTCCTCTGAATGATATTCCCTGCATCCTATGTAACATAGTTTCCGTGTTGTTCATAGTTTCTCTGTTGCTACAGAAGAAACATTCCTTCCGGTATGTGTATCCCTCACTGGAGGTTGCTTCGGTTGTGTTGTTTATGCCATTTTCCTTGTGATCAGCTACATTAGCACATTCAGGAACCTCAAATGATTCTTGCAAGTTTGTTATTATTTCTGTCAACTGGGATGTATCTGTGCCTTCCTGTACAGTAAGTGTGTAGTTTTTCGTCTCATTGCCGCTTACTGTATGCGACTCTTGTGTGGCCTCAGGAAGATATGCAATTTCATTCAGAATGTCCATACCCTCAGATGTGTGTTGCTGTGTACTCGTGGGATCTATTGATTCTCTGGCGTCATAATACTGATCTTCAAACTGAGAGTTGTCGATCGTGTAGAAAATTTCAGAGTCTAGCTTCTTGATTTCTGAAAACTTAGTGCGTGTTCTGGACACGTCTTTCTCCTGTATACAGACAGTTTTAAAACTAACAGACTTTTGCCCGCTGACCACAATATCTTTAGATGAATGACTATGCAATGTAGATTGGTCTTCAGATACATTGGTCAAACTTTCAGATGACATTTTCATGCTTGCATTAAAATCTTTCTTAGTGTTTTCTTCTTGTTTTGATTGCCTCGGGTCTGTCCCTTCCGGCTGTCTCGTTTCTTGGACACTATACAAACCAGCGTTGTCTTCAGATGTACTGACCAAGTTTCCAGCTCTCATTTCCCTGCCCATGATATGTTCATGGCTTGTGCTCTCTTCATGGTCTGACTGCCTTTGCTTTGACTCTTCTATCTGGCTTGTTTCTGTAACAGTTTTTTCAGATAGCATATCCAACTTTGTTCGTTCCTGAAAATCTTCACTTAATTCTGCGTTGCTGGGTCTTGACTGACTCCAAGATTCTTGTGTCACAATTTCTTGTTGCTTCATTAGAGAATCGTGTATCATAACCTCTTGTCGCTCTGTTTGCGAATCTTGTATCCCATATTTTCCGTGTTCCTCTTTCCATTCCCATTTCTCTGTTTCTTCTGACCCCGTCTCTGAATCACTTCTCACTAATAATTCTTCTTCAGTTTCAGATTCTAATAACTCCAGTTTCTTTTCATATTCCAGTGTCGAGTTATTTTCTAATCTGCTTTCGAATTCTTGTGACTCTTTATTCTCCACTTCAGTTTCCAATTCTTTTGTCTCTTTGTTCCTCAGTTCAGTTTCAATTGTGTGGGTCTCTTTATTTTCTACTTCAGATTCACGCGTCTTTTTACTTTCCGACTCAGCTTTAAATTCTTGTGCATCAGCTTCTGTGGCCTCACTATCTGAAGAACTTACGACTAATATTTCTATTTCAGTGAGAGACGTGTGCGTTTCACTTATATCAAACTTGCTTTCATTTCTCATAGTTTCAGTCTTCTGTTTAATTATCTTATATTTCTGCTCCTCGCTGTCATCTATTGTCTCCCTTTCTTGTTGTTCAGATAGAGACCCTAGTGTCTCACTTTCTTGTTGTTCAGATTGAGACCCTAGTGTCTCACTTTCTTGTTGTTCAGATAGAGACCCTAGTGTCTCACTTTCTTGTTGTTCAGATTGAGACCCTAGTGTCTCACTTTCTTGTTGTTCAGATTGAGACCCTAGTGTCTCACTTTCTTGTTGTTCAGATAGAGACCCTAGTGTCTCACTTTCTTGTTGTTCAGATTGAGACCCTAGTGTCTCACTTTCTTGTTGTTCAGACTGAAACTCCAGTGTCTCCCTTTCTTGTTGTTCAGATAGAGACCCTAGTGTCTCACTTTCTTGTTGTTCAGACTGAGATTCCAGTGTCTCACTTTCTTGTTGTTCAGATAGAGACCCTAGTGTCTCACTTTCTTGTTGTTCAGATTGAGACCCTAGTGTCTCACTTTCTTGTTGTTCAGACTGAAACTCCAGTGTCTCCCTTTCTTGTTGTTCAGATAGAGACCCTAGTGTCTCACTTTCTTGTTGTTCAGACTGAGATTCCAGTGTCTCACTTTCTTGTAGTTCAGACTGAGATTCCAGTGACTCCCTTTCTTGTAGTTCAGATAGAGACCCTAGTGTCTCCCTTTCTTGTTGTTCAGACTGAGATTCCAGTGTCTCACTTTCTTGTACTTCAGACTGAGATTCCAGTGTCTCCCTTTCTTGTTGTTCAGACTGAAATTCCAGTGTCTCACTTTCATGCATTTCAGACTGAGATTCCAGTGTCTCACTTTCATGCATTTTAGACTGAGATTCCAGTGTCTCACTTTCTTGTAGTTCAGACTGAGATTCCAGTGTCTCACTTTCTTGTAGTTCAGACTGAAACTCCAGTGTCTCACTTTCTTGTAGTTCAGACTGAGATTCCAGTGTCTCACTTTCTTGTAGTTCAGACTGAGATTCCAGTGTCTCACTTTCTTGTAGTTCAGACTGAAACTCCAGTGTCTCACTTTCTTGTAGTTCAGACTGAGATTCCAGTGTCTCCCTTTCTTGTTGTTCAGACTGAGATTCCAGTGTCTCACTTTCTTGTACTTCAGACTGAGATTCCAGTGTCTCCCTTTCTTGTTGTTCAGACTGAGATTCCAGTGTCTCACTTTCATGCATTTCAGACTGAGATTCCAGTGTCTCACTTTCATGCATTTCAGACTGAGATTCCAGTGTCTCACTTTCTTGTAGTTCAGACTGAGATTCAAGTGTCTCACTTTCTTGTAGTTCAGACTGAGATTCCAGTGTCTCACTTTCTTGTAGTTCAGACTGAAACTCCAGTGTCTCCCTTTCTTGTTGTTCAGGCTGAGATTCCAGTGTCTCACTTTCTTGTAGTTCAGACTGAAACTCCAGTGTCTCACTTTCTTGTTGTTCAGACTGAGATTCCAGTGTCTCATTTTCTTGTAGTTCAGACTGAAACTCCAGTGTCTCACTTTCTTGTTGTTCAGACTGAAACTCCAGTGTCTCACTTTCTTGTTGTTCAGACTGAAACTCCAGTGTCTCACTTTCTTGTAGTTCAGACTGAAACTCCAGTGTCTCACTTTCTTGTTGTTCAGACTGAGATTCCAGTGTCTCCCTTTCTTGTAGTTCAGCCTGAGATTCCAGTGTCTCACTTTCATGTACTTCAGACTGAGATTCCAGTGTCTCACTTTCATGTACTTCAGACTGAGATTCCAGTGTCTCACTTTCTTGTACTTCAGACTGAGATTCCAGTGTCTCACTTTCATGTACTTCGGACTGAGATTCCAGTGTCTCACTTTCTTGTACTTCAAACTTAGACTCCAGTGTCTCACTTTCTTGTTGTTCAGACTCCATTGTCTCACTTTCTGCTTGATCTGTCAAAGTCAGACATGTCTCACTTTCTGCTTGATCTGTCAGAGACAGACGTGTCTCATTTTCTGCTTGATATGTCAGAGACAGGCGTGTCTTCTTTTCTTCATATTCTTTCTGAGACAGACGTGTCTTAATTTCTTCATATTCTTTCTCAGACAGACGTGTCTTAGTTTCTTCATGTTTTGCCTGAGACAGACGTGTCTCACTTTCTTTAGTTTCAGCGTAAGCCTCACGTTTCTCGCTTTCCTCATGCTCTGTCTGAACTAGGCATGTCTCAGTTTCTTCATGTTCTTTCTGAGACAGATGTGTCTCACTTTCTTCCTGTTCTGTCTGAGGCAGATGTGTCTCACTTTCTTCATGTTCTTTCTGAGACAGATGTGTCTCACTTTCTTCCTGTTCTGTCTGAGGCAGATGTGTCTCACTTTCTTCATGTTCTTTCTGAGACAGATGTGTCTCACTTTCTTCCTGTTCTATCTGAGGCAGATGTGTCTCACTTTCTTCATGTTCTTTCTGAGACAGATGTGTCTCACTTTCTTCATGTTCTTTCTGAGACAGATATGTCTCACTTTCTTCCTGTTCTATCTGAGGCAGATGTGTCTCACTTTTTTCATGTTCTTTCTGAGACAGATGTGTCTCACTTTCTTCATGTTCTTTCTGAGACAGATGTGTCTCACTCTCCTTATTTTCTTTTTTAGACATACGTGTCTCACTTTTTTCAAGTACTGTCTGAGACAAACGTGTTTCACTTTCTTCATGTTGTCTCTGAGACAGAAGTGTCTCACTTTTTTCATATTCTGTCTGAGACAAACGTGTCTCACATTCTTCATGTTCTATTTGAGACAGATGTGTCTCAACTGATTCATATTCTGTCTGAGACAGACGTGTCTCACTTTCTTCATGTTCTATCTGAGACAAACGTGTCTTAATTTCTTCATATTCTGTCTGAGATAGACGTGTCTCAGTTGCTTCATATTCTGTCTGAGACAGATGTGTCTCATTTTCTTCACTTTCTATCTGGGACAGATATGTCTCACTTTCTTCAAAACCTGTCCGAAACAGTCGTGTCTCACTTTCTTCCAGTTCTATCTGAGGCAGGCCTATCTCACTTTTTTCATATTCTAACTCAGATAAAGTTTTCTCACTTTCTTCATGTTCTATCTGAGACAGGCGTATCTCACTTTTTTCATATTCTAACTCAGAGAAAGTTGTCTCACTTTCTTCATTTTCTGTTTCAACTAGGAATGTCTCACTTTCTTCATGTTCTTTCTGAGACAGACGTTTCTCACTTTCTTCATGTTGTTTAGAAAAACGACGTGTCTCACATTCTTCATGTTCTATCTGAGACAGGTGTGTTTCACTTTCTTCATGTTGTTTAGGAAAAAGACGTGTCTCATTTTCTTCATGTTCTGTCTGGGATAGACGTGTCTCAGTTGCTTCATATTCTGTCTGAGACAGACGTGTCTCACTTTTTTTATGTTCTATCTGAGACAGGTGTGTCCCATTTTCTTCATAATCTGTCTGATACAGACGTGTCTCACTTTCTTCCTGTTCTATCTGAGACGGGCGTGTCTCACTTTCTTCCTGTTCTATCTGAGACAGGTGTGTTTCACTTTCTTCATGTTGTTTAGGAAAAAGACGTGTCTCATTTTCTTCATGTTCTGTCTGGGATAGACGTGTCCCACTTTCTTCATGTTCTATCTGAGACAGAAGTGTCTCACTTTCTTCCTGTTCTATCTGAGACGGGTGTGTCTCACTTCCTACATATTCTGTCTGAGGCAGACGTGTCTCACTTTCTTCATGTTCTTTCTGAGATGGACGTGTTTCACTTTCTTCATGTTCTATCTGAGACAGACGTATCTCACTTTCCTCGTGTTGTGTAGGAAATTGACGTGTCTTACTTTCTTTCTGTTCTATCTGAGATGGGCGTGTCTCGCTTTCTTCATATTCTGTCTGAAACAGACGTGTCTCACTTTCTTCCTGTTCTATCTGACACATACGTGTTTCACTCTCTTCATTTTCTATTTCAAGTTCTGTCTGAGACAAACGTTTCTCACTTTCTTCATGTTTTATGTGAGACAGACGTGTCTCACTTTTTTCATATTCTGTGTAAGACAGGTGTGTCTCTCTTTCTTTATATTCTGTCTGAGACAGACATGTGTTACTTTCAAGTTCTGTCTGAAACAAACTGGTCTCACTTTCATGTTCTGTCTGAGACAAACCTGTCTCAATTACTTCATATTCTCTCTGAGACAGATGTGTCTCACTTTCTTCATATTCTGCCTGAGACAGATTTGTCTCACTTTCTTCATGTTCTGTCTGAGACAGACGTGCCTCAGCTGCTTCATATTCTGTCCGAGACAGACGTATCTCACTTTCTTCATATTCTAACTGAGACTGACGTGTCTCACTTTCTTCATCTTCTATTTGAGACAGGCGTGTCTTACTTTCCTTTTGTTCTGTCTGAGACAAAGTTGTCTCACTTTCTTTATTTTCTGTTTGAACTAAGCATGTCTCAGTTCCTTCCTGTTCTGTCTGAGGCAGACGTGTCTCTCTTTCTTCCTGTTCTGTCTGAGAGATATATATCTCACTTTCTTCATATTCTATTTGAGAAAAACGTGTCTCACTTTCTTTAGAATCTGTCTGAGACAGATATCTCTTAATTTCTTCATAATCTTTTTGAGGCAAACGTGTCTCATATTCTTCATGTTCTATCTGAGACAGACCTGTCTCACTTTCTTTATGTTCTACCTGAGACAGACGTATCTCACTTTCCTTACATTCTAACTGAGACAGACACGTCTCACTTTCTTCATCTTCTATTTGAGACAGGCGTGTCTCACTTTCTTCATCTTCTATTTGAGACAGGCGTGTCTCACTTTCATTCTGTTCTGTCTGAGATATATTTATCTTACTTGCTTCGTGTTCTGTCTGAGACAGACGTATCTCACTTTCTTCGTATTCTAACTGAGACAGGCGTGTCTCACTTTCTTCATGTTCTGTCTGAGACAATGTTGTCTCACTTTCTTCATTTTCTGTTTTAACTAGGCGTGTCTCAGTTTCTTCCTGTTCTGTCTGAGGCAGACGTGCCTCACTTTCTTCATATTCTGTCTGAGACAAACGGTTCTCACTTTCTTCATGTTCTGGCTGAGACAAATGTGTCTCACTTTCTTCATGTTCTGTGTGAGATCGACGTGTCTCACTTTCTTCCTGTTTTATCTGAAACAGACGTGTCTCCCTTTCTTTGTGTTTTGTCATTGATAAATGTGTGTCTCTCTCTCCATATTCAGTGTAAGCTTTCACTATCTCACAGTCCTTAAACTCTGCCTGAGAATGACGTATCTCACTTTCTTCAAACGCCTCACTGTCCCTCAACCATGTTTGTGTTGTGGTCATGACCAAGTCAAGAACGTTGTTACAAGTAATTGTTTGATCCTGTGTTACTGTTTCTAGCTTATGGTCTTCTGATGACACATGGGTGACATTTTCTGAAGTAATATTGGTTTCCAGGACCGCTTCTTGGTTGTCTCTATTTTTAACCACTTCAGAATATTGAGAATGGGATCTGTTATGCTTGTTGAAAACATAACCCGGTGTTTTACTCGTTTCTAGTGCTAAATCTGTTGTAGACATTGAATCATTGCTGATTTCTGATATGCAGTTGGATGTCTTGTTTTGTCCAAGGGCATCTTCTTGTACGTGTCTATCAAACAGAGTCATGCTGGATGTGTCACGAGATGTCCTAGAAAACTCAGAGACTTCTGTTTCGTGGATATCAGAAATGGAAAACTCGGCTGGAGTAAGTGACTTCAGCTTATCCGGTGAAAACTCTTTTGAACAATTATCAGTGGAATTATTTTCTTCCTGTCTTTGGTTTTCAACGTCATCACTGTGATAGACAGATGTCGTGCTTCTAAATACGATAGTCGATGGCAGTACTTCTTGTTCTTGAATATCGCGAACAATGGATTCGTGATTATGATGTGTAACAGACGTAACAGCGATTTCTGTGGAAATATCATTATATTGCTCTTCTGTTACTTCATGGCTTACTGTGTCAAATTTCTTGTCAACTGAAGATGAACCTTCTGCAGTAAAATCAGAATTTTGGGATTTACCGGTTCTGCTTTCTCCCAGACGCACTTGATGAAGTGTTTCCATATAGTCGACTCCTTTGTTTGCTGGTTGCTTCACCAGGTCCAAGCCAAATTCAATATCATTCTCTTCATGAAAACTTTCCCAGAAAGTCAACCGTTTATTGGTTTCCGCCTTAGCAGAAACATGCACAATGTCTTTTTCTTGTACGTGTTCGTGTTCAATATTGTCAAGGGCTTCCGGCGTAAAAGGTCTGATCAATAAGTCGTTGCTCTCGGACGGAATCTCTAGATAGTCAAGCTCATCAGAACACGTCATTCTCCACTCTGGCACATCAACAACCTTGTCGAAATCAATATGCGAAAGGTCATTGTCCAGGTTATTTGCATTTTCTGAATTATCAATGAAAGTGTTTTGGTTGTCGCTGTTGATTCCCTCTGGCTCATATGTATTATGTGTACGTTCATTGCCTTTGGTAAGTCCAAACCAGCTCAGAACTAAAGCTGCTTCAGATGCCGTTATATTATCAGCCACACTCTCTGCAAATTCAGCATCAGTTTCCTGCAAGAAGCTCTGCCGGAATTCTCGTATTTCTACCGATGTTTGCAGGTGATTTTCAGATGTGTTGTATGCAGTGTCGAGTAAACCATGTTTAAGCTGTCTATCATCGTCATCATTATCTGGACTCAGTGACCTGAACAGCAGATCCGCATCTCTCGTTGCAGCTAAATCAACTGCAGGACCTTCTGAAGCTGTTGAAAAATGTGAGGGGGTATTAACAGAAGTCGCAGGCTTTTCCCATTCCAAATATTTTCCATTGTCCATAGAGCGGCTAGAGGATTGTGACTGGTTAATACTGCTACTAGTTGTTGACTGTGTTTCTATGACATGTAAACTGTCTGAGCGATCAGTGCATTGTATTTCTTTGACACTAACACTGTTATCGCTATCAACAGACTGTGTTTCTTTGACAGTGAAGCTGCCTAAGCGATTATTGGATTGTATTTCTTCGACACCAGAATTATTTATGTGATCAGTGGATTGTTTTTCTTTGGAACCAAAACTGTCAGTCCCATCACTGGACTGTGTTTCTTTGACACTGTGCACATTGACACTATAACTGTCAGTGCTATCGTTGGACTGTGTTTCTTTGACACTGTGCACATTGACACTATAACTGTCAGTGCTATCACTGGACTTTGTTTCTTTGACACTGTGCACATTGACACTATAACTGTCAGTGCTATCGTTGTACTGTGTTTCGTTGACACTGTGCACATGCTCAACAGCTGATTGTGACTCTAAGTCTGTGAATGATTTGATATCTGCGTCCGGTTTTCTCATCTCGTTAGTTTCCACTGAAGCAAATGTACTAGCTTCCATATCGTTCGACTTGACAGTCTCAGCGGCGGGTAATCTGTCTCTGTAACATGAAACTGGGTGTGCCTGCTCCTTGTGAAGGATTTCCACTGAACAGCTGCTGGTCATTGGCTCACAATTCTCAGTTAAAGCCGACGTGGATCTGTGTACGAGACTGGAGGGATTAGCCAATGAGATCTCGGCACTACCACTGTCAAATGCTGGATGAGAAACATTTTTCATGTGAGTTATTTCATGAGCTTGTTTTTCCTGTTGACTGTCAGCAGTTTGAACATTTGTGGTTCTCTTGTCTACATCCTTAAAACTGTGATTAAGTATGACTTCAGCTTTGATTTTACAAGTCTTAGTTATTTCGTCGGTCAATGCATAATTGCTTTCCATAACAAAATTCTTATCAGTGTCAGAATTGGTGCTGTCGATACTTAAGTTTAATTGGCTTGATAGGGATTCATCATGAATGTGTTGATCTGGAGCTGATTTTGTTCCCTCATCAGCTATAGCCTGAAGGTTGTCCACACTCATTTCAGTAGCTAAGGGAGCACATGTCGTGTACTCAAACTCCTTGCCGTTGTTTATCCGCTTGGACTCTGATTGTGTGGCATTAGATGTCCACTTTACTTGTGTGACAGCAGCTGTAATTCTACTTGTTTCTCTGTCCCTAGCATTCCTGTTTACCGACTCGCTCGTGTAATAAACCTGGGACTTGCTTTGATTTTCAGAATATTGTTCACTTTGTTTGGGTTTGGCCACGTTCGTATTTCTGTCATCAGCCATTTTCAATGTGGCTTGCGCTAAGGCGGGTGCTTCTCTTATAGCGAATTCAGTGTGCGTAATGTGGCGAATCTTCTGCGCTTTCGCCAGCATGGCAAATTCTTTCGCAAAAATGGAAGGACGATCAGCTGCACGCTGAAGTATCGCCATTTTTGCCAGTTCTGGTTCAATTTCGATTGACGGAGATGCTCTTTTGTCTGCCAAGAGATGAACGCAGAAGTCTTGTTGGGGGAAGCTAGTCTTAATCAATGGTCCGTCCCCGTGATTGTCAGCATAGCCTCGTGTCACCGACATAAAATGTTCAGGACTGTCATAGTGTTGCTCTTCATCAACCTTCAGAAGCTTGTTCCAACTTTTGTCTAGTACATCGTGGCTGGTCGCCCTTGAGGTCACAGTCCTCGTGCTAACTGTGATAGTTTCAGCTTTTTCAGAAGTATTTCTCACAGACTGTTCGGGAGCAGGAAAGTAGACTAAATTAAAATGGCTGACATGAGCTGACGGCTTGGGTGAAGAGAAGTGGCTTGGAGTTCTGATGTCAGAACACGGTGATGTATCATCGTAGGGATACCTTGAAAGGTCAGAAGCAGAAAAGGTCAGTTCCTCAATGGATGAACCAAGTTCAGAAGTACTTAAGGTCAACAACGCTGTATCGTTACTGCCTTCAATGTTGTTGATATCATCAACACTAAGAGAGACTTCAACAGCTTCCTCGTCTTGATATTGGTCAGTTTGATAGCCCAGATCTCTAGAGTTCTCCATGAGACCTGTATGTGTCCCGTTGTTTGAAGATTGTTCTACATACGTGTCAGAAATACCTGTACTACGAAACGACACAGCTGCTCCGGTGACGTTTACGTTTTGCAAAGTTTGGGAAAGTGTAATGTCGCTATTTCCATTACCAAAATTGTCAAGGGAAGTAAGTGGTTGTTTCATTGAAATATTCTCCATTCTCACTGAGTTCCCGTCATCCTGTCGATTAAGAAAACACAACTGTTCACATCAAAGGCGAAACCAAATTATATCAACAATCGTTAAAATATGATATAAATGATTATTAAGAGGTGAAGCGAGTTTTCTGATAAGCCAAGTAAAGCCAGTTTTAATGTGAAGAAGCTAATCATGGATATTCAGTTAAAAACGATATGTGTAAGTTAGCACATGTGGAACTTCTATATAGCCAATTACTGCATGCATCCCAATGTCGGACGCAATTTTGTTGGTTTTTAAGTCCCACCCTGGCTTTTGCAGGGGGCCCTAATGTAACCCAACCTATGGGTTGAGTCGGCGTCTGTGGCTTAGGTGTTGCAGAAGTGCTTTGTATGCTCGGGGTGTCGGGTTCCATCCCAGTTGGAAATCGAAAAGAGTAGCCTAGCGGCGCTGCCCAGAAATAATTTGGAGTTAAAAATGTACCAGAAGAATTTCGGGATCTTAGCCGGTGCTACAGAGCCTATGCACTGTGCTGAGCTTCTTCTGAACCAGTCTTGGGTTAAAAGAGAAACGGTGAACTTATGGGTTACAACCCGTGTGCCATGATGTTGATCCGTTGTTCAAAACCTTAAAACTTCTATCAAATGCAGTTTTAGCCTGTCTTATTCTGTTCTTTATTTCTTTGACACGCCTTCCGGTGGATTCAAATTTTCAAATTCTCTTTCTTTGACCACTTTCAGCTAGGTCCGTTCACATTTCTGCTCACTTTCCTTTCAGCTATATTTGTGGTGACGTTTTCTGGTCGCGATCTTATTTGATTCTGGATTGTGTTTAATGTTGTCACTTTCTGTTTGTTGTGGTTTCCGCTCTTGCTGTTGTTTTTGTAATCTGGCTGGCCCTGTGCTGCGCTCAAGATGATTGGATGTTGGATCGATTTATTGTCGTATTCCTTGGCTGTTTGTTGTTTCCGGTGAAAGTAGATTGCCTATCCTAATAAGGACCGGCGGTCGATTGACTTGGGCAGGTACTGATGGCTATACTGCTGAGGTCTGGTATTATTTGGCGATTTTCTCGTATCCTTGTTGTAAAGTACTGCTCCTACATAGGGTTTCGGTAATTTGGCTTTGGTTGTGTCGTATCTGGTATTAGTGTTTGGGGTAACGATGTCGACCTCGTTTGACTTCAAAATTTTGGCTGTCGATGTGGTTCCTCTGGTGATGACCAAAAAACATCATCATCCTGCAGTTCTGAGTTATAGAAGTTCGGGTCCTCCATCTCCATGATGCGTTGGTTAATTTGGTCAATTGTTGCCAACGGAAAAACTGTTTCATCAGCGATGCCTGAGTTTTCTTATCTGGTGTTTGATGCGGCTTTTTCTGGGTCTCGGCTCCCTGTATTTGCTGCCTTCTTGTTGCCTCTTTCCGTGCTTTCTCTCTTTCTTCCATCACTCTGTTGGTTGCTTGCAGTTCCTTGTTAAGTCTGTTGTTTTCTTCGTATGCTCTTCGTAACTTTTCCTCTGTTTCAGCCAGTGCCTTCTTGATCATTGCGATTTCTTTCGCGAGAAGTTGTTGGTTAACCCGCAGATCATTGATGCCCGCCTCGTCTTCCCTTGCCTTAGTTGGTTGTTCCTTTTGTGTCTGGATAGTGGTTAGTGCATTCATGATGTCCTCCTTGAATTTCGTCATCTCTGCTGTCATCCGTTTCTGGGTGTCAAGAGTCGCCTGCATTATAGCTCTCAGGCCTGTTATTTCATCTCTGTCTTCATCTCGTTGGGTTTTGGATGCGTCTTCTTCCGGTGGATGAAATCCATGTGCTTAAATACTTAAACGTCTGTACTTGTTCTACAATAACGCCTTTGACATTTATTAAACGTGTTCGTTTACCCTATGACAACGCATATTTTTTTTAAGCACGGGGTCGTAGGTCAACTTGCCTCTACAAAATCGGGTAACAACCCGAAAAAGGTCGGCGGTCGAGACTTGGAAAAAAGGTCGGGGATCGCGACTCGAAATAGATCAGAAAAGGCCGCTATAGTTAATACTAGTAGGATGAGTAGTTTAGGGAAGTCACTTGGCGCAGTGGCTGGACGCTCGGGAGCGGATCGGAAGGCCGCGGGTTCGCTCCCTGGCGGAACCGGACTTTTTCACAAATGACGTTGACTCCCCGGTCCACCCAGCCACGAGTGGGTACTGGGTGCAGTCCCGGGAAGCAAAGGCGGCCAACGTGATGCTGATTACATCACTAATTTTGGGCCGATAGGTCTATAAAAATATAGGTCTAGCCCTATATGCCCTATACGCCTAAGGGCGTGGAGAAGGGACCTTTACTCTACTTTGAGCAGTTTGTGTATAAGCAGTTGTGTAAAAGATAATAGTAAAAATGTCCTCTGTTTTTAAGAATTCATACAGGAGACATAATGTTTTGTAGACATTGCACTTTTTATTTTTTTTTAAACAAACATTTTAAAAAGTAAACAAAATCTTCAACGCAATTTATGGGAAGATTAAAAAAATAAAACCATGACTAAAGCCCGAGACAAATCCAGCACTAAGCCCGAAAAATCTATCGAATCTTTTCACCTGCTACATTTTACATTTTATGTGTGGCTGTTTCTTGGGTGCAGGTGATAAAATGTACCTTTACACTACATGTTCTGCCGTATGTATAGGCTTCTTTACAAGTTCTGTAAACAGGTTGTATATGTGAATCTATTAGAATGTTTCCAGTGTTATCAATATTTTAGTAGCAGTGTTTCACATTATAGTCACGTCTAAGCCCAAAGGTTTCAAGCAACTGACTGTGTGTGTGTGTGTGTCAATATATATTTATCAAGGTGCATGTCAAACGTGGGTGGCTATCTTCAAACAGTCATTATTACGTCTAAGTTTGTGTATGCACCTTGATGTCACCTGCTGAACAATCTTGACATGGTTAACAACAAATTGTTACAAGACAATGATATGTTATGGTTATTGTAATTTCTATCATACTTGTAAGTCTTTTTTACAGGAAACCTCCTGGTAAAATCAGTTTCATTATTTAATCGTCGGACGGTGTAGGATGTGTCAAACAGGCATCCGTTATACGCCACAGGGATTCGTTATACGCCTCAGGGATCCGTTATACGCCACAGGGATTCGTTATACGCCACAGGGATTCGTTATACGCCACAGGGATTCGTTATACGCCACAGGGATTCGTTATACGCCACAGGGATTCGTTATACGCTAGTGGCCCATTAAAATCATCATGACTAGTATATATTGTATGGTCGTCAGCAAACAGATCACACGTCATACCTAGATGTAATGGAATATCAGGAATATAACTGGCACAAAAAGTAATGGCCATAATATTGAGCCCTGAGGGACGCCTATTTTTATGCACAGCAGGAGCTTCCAGTCTACAGTAGGTAGCTCCATTTCAACTATTGTTTCGGCTCATTTATCCATCCTAGACAATGACGAGGGGTGGGCCGGCGTGGGTTCATGACTCCCAGACCTAGGACGCTCCTACTGATACAGGTGTGAATCAGTCGATAATATCGTAACGCTACAGTGAGCCTGTCTTTTGCGAATTTGAGTGTTGTGGTAATAACATGAACATCAGAACAAACTATTTCATTAAGGCAGAGCTTTCCAAACTGTGTCGCGAACATTATTATGTCGCCGTTAGTGTATGTTTCGCTCGAATGTGCGTTTGTATCTTTTATAAGAAGTCAGTTTAACCTCTGGTTTTCTAGTAGACTAAAAACTACTGTGTCGCAAAATTATGTGTTTCGAGAGTGCATCAACCTACAAAGTTTTCAAAGCTCTGGTCTAAGGGCACACTACGTTTTGTTAATCAACTTATAACGTGCGCGTTCGGTCGTTTTACGGATGTAGTACTTTTTACGCTTGTGGGAGAGATCACAGCACTTACTGATCATCTGTCTTCGGTGGTGTAATAACAACGCCCACTACAAAGTTATTGCGGTCTTTAAAGAATTGTATATGCATATTATTATTTGGGAAATCTTCCTCTCCTCCAGCTGGTCATCATTTTCTTCTTTTTATTATTATTATTATTATTATTATTATTATTAATATTATTATTATTATTATTATTTTTCTTTTAAGCGTTCGCCAACTGTAAACATCCTCATCATCATGTGCCCTGCCAATTGGTGTAGGCGTTCATGCGTCTCCACAGATCACGATCCCTAGTTGCCTGGAACAGCTCTCTTGATGAAATCCCTCCATGCCATCGTTTTAGTCCATCCAGCATCCTCTCTCTTGGTCTGCCTCTACCCCCTTTTCCACTGATCTTTCCAGTTGCCACTATCTTCTCCAATGTCTCTCTTCTCATTGTGTGGCCAAAGATCAGTGTTTGTCTCTTTCCTATTGTTGTATATAGAGATCTGCTTTCATTAGCTTCTTTCAACGAAAAATTATGGGTTTTTTATCCACTGCTACACTAAAGTAATGTTCCAGAGCTTGAGTTTTGCGTGCACATCGGCTTACTTTTTATGCAGACTGTTGGTTTATCTCCTCCCACACAGGGATGAAAAATACTACACTGTAGATCAGTGGTTCTCAACCTTCCTAATGCCGCGACCCTTTAACATAGTTCTTCGTGTTGTGGCGGACCCCAAGCATACAATTATTTTCGTTGCTATTTCATAACATCAATGAATATGTGTTTTGCGTTGGTCTTTGGCTTCCCCTGTCAAAGGGTCCTTTGACCCCAAAAAAGGGTCGAGACCCATAGGTTCAGAACTGCTGCTGTTGATATTTAAAGGTCTAGGGGTGCTAATATCTTCACCAGTAAAAGCAAAGGTCTCTTTTCAAGCCAGTGACGTTTTGGTAAAAGGGGAAGTCCACACACTTTTTTTATTATGAATAAAGATTGTGATGGCTCATATAGTCGCTCCTGTTTGTAACTGTCTTTAGTCGTGTAAACATAAAGAATCTTTTTTACAGCAGCGACGCGCAGGACATTGACTTTTTCCCTTGGTGAAATGTTCGTTGGTTAGGTATAAGTTAGTCTCCCTAAACAAAGTAGGTCACGTGTCATTCGTTAGTTTGATGGTCTGGACTCTTTTCCTGCAGGCTACAGGTGTGCCGCTCTGTTGTTTGCTTTCTGGGTTGTCTTGCATTTACGTTTTTATTCGGAGAAAGAGAATGCCTGTGACAAAGGTTGTAGCACTCTCTAGAAGAGTTGTGTTAGACCCAGTTTGTCCATGTTTGTAGAGTGTTAAAAGCGTGCTGAAATATGCAACACGCGATATCAACGACATTGTGGAAAACCCCCGTAACCTTGTGCCATGGCGCGTGTATTGGCACAAGACACAAGGTCTACCAATCAGAACTGAGCTAGTGTGTATATGGTCGGGATCTGGAGAGACCAACGTTAGTTTTACCTGTTCATTTCTTGCACTCCCATAGCCATCAGTCTGCACATGACTACAGAGTCATACCCTTTGATATGGTCATCTTCGCAATAAGTGCTTCGTATGGCATTGTGACAGAGCTTCTGTCCAGTACCGGACCATTAATGGCAACCGTAGTGTCTGCCAAACAATCCGCACGCTCGTTGCCTCTAAGACCCGCCCAAGTAGTCTACCCAAAGAAGAAAGTTAGGCCAGCCATTCGCGAAGTGCTTGGTGATACAACCCATTCTTGTCGGATGGGTCCAGCCTGGATTTTTATGAGCATTTTGATTGAGTCAATATGCACGCGTGTGTGAACTCTTGAGTACCCAGCTACGCTAATCCCCTTGTTACAGCCACAGCTGGTATTGTGAGGCTACTTGTTGTGACAGTTACAGCACCTTTCATCTCTTTGATGGTTGTTGTTCTCCCCCCCCCCCCCCCCCCCCCCCCCCTCTTGAGCTCGCGGTGAACTGGCAATGAATTACTGAAACGTCTGAGTAAACTAAAGCCTCCCCTTCATCTGTGTTTTTATCTGACTGACGTGTCAGTCCAAAATCAGCTCTCTGCAGCTTTCGTCAAGTGGGATACAAACTATAATTTTTTAGAGTGGCGTAGTGCATTAGGCTTGAGCCTCAGGATCTAGGGCAGTAGTTTTTAACTTGGAGGCGGTGGAAAAAAGTTGTGAGTATTTGTCAAAGTGTCTGTGTGTGTATTTGTTATAATCTGTTATCTATTTTTCTGTCCAGTATTCCTTTGCACCCTGTCCAACCTCAGAGCAAAAAATAGCAGGTATCACCAAAACAAAACAGATCGATCGCCACATTGATACTTGAGCAGTAAAATACCAGTTGTTGATGATTTTAAGTTATTTGACACTTTGATTTATGTGGATGTTGTTCTCTAAGTTTGGATTTTTTTTTTCTTTCTCTTTTAATAACATTTTTTTTTAAATTGGGGTTGGGGAGGGACGGGGGGTGTTGCATATATTCGGGCATGTGGGAGAGGGGTCACCAAACAGTAAATGTTGAAACCCGGTGTTCTTGGCGCGCCTGGCTAAGGTCGCCTTGCTAAATATTTGGATTCACTTTAGCGTAGCAAATAGATCAAATGTGGGTAAACTATAGCCCGAGGACCAAAGCCAATTTTTACTGGCTGTGTCAAATGACTACATACATCATCTTACCCTTGAGCCAATAGATCAAATCTAAATGTTATGTTTACAATCACTATTTTTTTTTTTGTTCTCTTAATGTGGCCCACTATAAGGCAAACAGTTAAGAATTCAGAAAGAGGTTGTAAAAAGAGTTTGCTGACGCGGTTTTAAACTCCTCAAATGCTACTACTGGTCGAAATCAGCAGCATCAGATTACGTGGCGCTGCATTTATTTTGACAACAGTATGGGCGTCGTACCGCTTACAGATCAATGGCATACCTCTAAACCAAAAAAAAATGTTTAGTAAAATATTGGAACAGCCCCCCCCCCCCCCCCCCTCATGATTAGGTTGATTTGTGACTTCCTGATAAAAAGGTTAGCACCTAAATATATATATATATATATATATATATATATATATATATATATATATATATATATATATATATATATATATATATATATATGTGTGTGTGGGGGGGGGGGGCGGTTATTCAGTCATAAATAGTGGCTATGTGCTGAGAATGTTTAAAAGCTTTAAAAGATCTGAATTTAGGCTAGTGATTTTCAAACTATTTTTTTTTTTTCAGATTATCCCCCACCCCCTTTTTTTCCACAGCTTTCCCTCGAATACATAACAACACGTCCTCGCGCCCCCTCCCTAATTTTAAAATAAAAGATTCTGGAAAAGGCGAGAAAACAAACAGACCAATCTCCAGCACCGGTAACAAGAGCTTGGGAAACACACCAACTTAAATCAAAGTGTCACATAGCATCAAGGTAACAATCACCCAACAACTAGTATTTTAGTGTCCAAATATCAGTGTTGACATTGGTTTTTTTTTTTTTTTTTTTTGGTCTTGACATTGTTTTGTCTTGACATTGTTTTGTCTTGACACTGTTTTGTCTTGACATTGTTTTGTCTTGACTGCATCTGCTATTTTTGGTTTCCTTCTTCTTCTTTGCGTTCACCAGCTGTAAACTCTGGTGGAAAGTTCTGGTTGTATGTCCATCTCTGGACTGCAGTCCTGTTCCAGAATCTGAGTATTGCGTGTGCATCTGTTTGACAGATCTACGCATTTGTGTGTAGACTGTTGGTTCCTTGCCTTTCTGGCAGATGCACTCCGACTTCGAAGTAAGCTCCCAATTAGTCGACTCTTACGACATGCTTTTGGGTAGGCAGTGGGTCTATTCTTGTTTTCCTTATAATAGGGCCCCGGAACCCCCACGGGGGTAGTTTTGGTCTGATGTTCAACAAGGCACAACGGTGATCATTCAGCTCATGAAGCCGCCAGTGCTTTCAGACATAGCGATATAGAGAGTATGAAGCAGGGCTATTCAACAAAGTTTACTGAGGGGCCAACATTTTAAAAATGAGGATGAATGACCCCCCAGATTTGGCCCGTGGGCCGCCAGTTGAATAGCCCTGGTATAGAGACATGTCGCTCACAATGTTTTTCTAATCCATAGTATATATATATATATATATATATATATATATATATATATATATATATATATATATATATATATATATATATATGAAATATCTAAATGATTTAGCACAAGAAGCAGAGACAGCAGCAGCAAAAGGAAACCTCAGAGAACTTTACAGTAACACAAGAAAATTAGTAGGTGAATATATTTAGCCAACTGGATCAGTCAAAAATAGTCAAGGAAAGGTACTTACTAACACTAAAGATCAAATGGACAGATGGGTTGAATATTTTGAAATGCTTCTAAATAGACCAGGCCCAGAGGTTCCCCCAGATATCCAGCCTTTAGAAATGGAACTGGATATCAACTGTGAGATACCATCCAAAGAGGAAATAAGAAAAGCTATAAATCTTCTCAAGGAAGGAAAGGCGCCAGGCCCAGATGGTATCCCAGCTGAAGCCATCAGGACCAACATAAACACATCAACAGAATTGCCACATAGATTATTCAGTAAAGTCTGGGAGACCGAAGAAATACCAGCAGACTGGAGAGAAGGATATCTTGTGAAACTGCCCAAAAAAGGTGATCTACAGGAGTGTGAAAACTATAGAGGAATTATGTTGCTGTCAGTTCCTGGAAAAATATTAAGTAGAATTATTTGGGAAAGATTAAAAGATGCTATTGATAAAATGCTAAGAGATGAGCAGGCAGGTTTTCGGTCAAACAGATCCTGTACTGATCAGATAGCCACATTACGTATTATAATAGAGCAAAACATTGAACTGAACTCACCACTTTACATTGGATTTATAGACTATGAAAAAGCATATGACAGCATAGATAGGGAATCTCTCTGGAAATTGATGGGGCACTATGGAATCCCACAGAAAATTATCAACTTAGTAAAGGCAACATATAAAGACATGAACTGTCGAGTTCTTCATGAGGGAAAGCTAACAGATGCATTTGAAATAAAAACAGGTGTGCGACAGGGATGTCTTTTGTCGCCTCTCTTATTTTTACTGGCTATAGACTGGACTATGAAAACAGTAACTGCTAACACCAAGAATGGAATTCAGTGGACCCCTACAAAACAGCTTGATGATCTGGACTTCGCTGATGATATTGCTCTTCTGTCCCATTCACGGAATCAGATGCAAGATAAATTAAATATACTTAATGCGAGATCACAGCAGCTTGGTCTGAAAATCCATAAAGGAAAGACAAAGATAATGAGAATAAATCAGGCAAATAGTAATGTGGTTTCTCTTAATGGCACCCCACTCCAAGACGTGGTGTCGTACACCAATTTAGGCAGTAATGTAGATAAAGATGGAGGAACTGATAGAGATATTAAAATAAGAATACAAAAGGCAAGAGGAGCTTTCATAGCACTAGGGAATTTGTGGAGGTCAAAAGAAATTAAAAGAAATACTAAACTAAAAATTTTTAATTCTAATGTCAAATCAGTACTGTTGTATGGGGCGAAAACATGGAGAACAACCAAGGCAATTACTAATAAATTACAGACATTCATTAACTGGTGCCTGCTCAAAATAGTGGGAATAAAATGGTATGATGGAATAACTAATGTAGAACTTTGGGAGAGAACTAAACAGGCTCCAGTGGATCAGGAAGTGAGGAAAAGACGCTGGCGTTGGATAGGGCACACACTGAGAAAACAGGAGAACAGCATTACTAGAATGTCTTTGCATTGGAACCCACAGGGGCATAGGAATAAAGGAAGGCCAAAAAACACATGGAGAAGAGAGCTGGAGAACGAGGCTAGAAAGATTGGGAGGACATGGCGAGAGCTCCATGCAATGGCGAAGGATAGAACGACTTGGCGTGAGTTGGTTGAGGGCCTATGCTCCATTTGGGGATAGAAAGGCAGAAGAAGACGATAATATATATATATATATATATATATATATATATATATATATATATATTATATATATATATATATATATATATATATATATATATTGTTTGTTTGTTTTAATATCCAGAAGCCATGAGTTGTTAACCCTTAGGCTCGGTATTATGGATATCGCAACCTTTCGGCCTTGATTCCATTTTAAATACCGTAAATCTGGGAGAAAATGTGGCTTCCCTGCCTTCCCCCGGGATTGAACCCGGACTACAAGGAGTTCGTCACCCGGTCTCCGCGCAATCCGGTTTAGCCAACTACGCTAGAGAGCCGGGCATATATATATATATAAAACGGTAGATGTAAAACTGTAGAATAATGACACTCATAATCTGTTTAGATCACCACTGATCACTGGCATCATGAGAGCTAATTGATTGAAATGGTTGGGGCATACTGAAAGAATGTCATATGACAGAGAAGTAAAAACTATATACACAAAGGAGATGAATGGACGCAGACCATGAGGCAGACCAAGAAGAAAATGGAGAAATAATGTCCAGACAGACCTGCAAACACTTGGTGTCACCAACTGGAAAATGAAAACAAAAACCACGTCCTGGGCTTCTTTTGTTTTATATACAGTTTTCAAAATAGTTTATTTTAGTGAAACAGGTTATTTCAATTACAAATGCACTCAGTTTCAGAATTGCCGAGGAACTCGAAACTTCCTTGCGCTCCTTCCCCCCCCCCCCCACCCTCCTCCTCCTCCCCCTCCCATTTTTCCCCCTGGAAAAAACTATCGCGTTAGACCAATCGTAAAATGTTTATAACATTATAACAATAATAGATAATTATTTAGATCAAAAGGACATAACAAGTCAATAAGTAACATGCCCTTATAGTTCAACTTGCAAACAGTAAAGACCGAGCATAAAGAAAGGAAATGTTTACACTACGTCTTTTTTCGTTTAAGTGAATTTTAAGTAAAGGAAGTATGAATACATCACATAGAGATGTCAGTACTGTGTGTGTAATGCACATACACGTACTTACAAGCAGAAAACTATGAATGTAGGGGAATCAACTATATTTAGCTGTGGAAAGTTACATGAGTCCTCATGAAGGACCCAATTGTTTGTTTTTTCAAGCGCCACCCTCGCTGTTGCCGGGGGTCTTAATATAGCCCAACCTGTGGGTTGAGCGGGGTTTCTAGAACCTGTCTTCAGGTGATGCTCATCTGAATGGTGGCACTTTGTGTTACCGGGTGTCCCCCCACCCCTGCAAACAAATAGGCCCTAAACCCACACTGAGTACCAAAAAAGGTGGAAGGTAAAAACTTACATCAACTGATGACGAAACTTCATTGGATTGTAGCCTTTCTACTTGTGTTCCATTTTTTGCTGTGAAATCCATGTCAGTGTTCAGTCCTCAATAACTATCCACAGCCTCAATTTTCTGGACCCATCCGTGGACAGGCAGCAATCTCTCTAGTGTTGAATCTTCCAGCAATTTCTGTTTTTAAATAAAGGACACACATTGTAACATTACACCTCGAAGGTTTCGTATTTGGATTAGACTTGAATGTTTAATATCCGGGAGTAGTATTATAGGGTTATAACGATCAGTATTTTTTTTTCTCCATCGGTGATATAACGTATGAATTTGCCGTGGTGTAGCGGCTAGTCGCTCGGCTGTAGGTCTGAAGGTAGTGGGTTCGGGTCATAAAGAACCGGGCTTTCTTCAAAAATGACCTTGGCTCCCAACTCGTTTCTGCCTTGAGTGGGTACCAGGTGTAGACCTGGGATGTATTGGCGACCGGTGTGATCTTGACCATATCACCCACCAAGTGCCGATTGGTCTATAAAATATAGGTCTAGCCCTATATGCCCAATACGTCTGAAGGCGTGGGAAAGCGTCTTTTTCTTTACTTCACTATAGCGTATATAAGAAAATACTCGTAAGTTCAAAGGTTATATAAGTAAAAAAAAAAGTAAAGATCCCTTTTTACACCCTAAGGCGTATCGGGCATATGGGAAGAGCGGCCATATTTTTACAGACCATCAGCACTCGGTGGGTAATGTGGTTAGCATTACGCCGGCCGTCTTTACTTTCCCAGGACAGCCCATCTTGGTAGAAGGTTATATAGTCAACGCAAAGGGTTTATATCAAAATAATCGTCAGTAAATACACTGCTTTACTTGCTCTGCTGTTGTCCATTAAGAAAAGAACATGCTAATGAAGTGCAATTACCTCTGCTCTTTAATTTGAGGAATAGGAGCCTGTTGGTATAGCTAAGGGGGCGGCTTGGTCTCGAGGCTTGGTGTCCGCCTCGAGTGCTAGAAGTTCCGGATTCAATCCCCGGTAACGGCTGGGATTTTTTCACATGGACTTGGACTTCTAGTAATTCTCCCTGGTCTCTGGGTAGTGAGATCCGACGCCCGTGTGTATTGTTGAGCACGTTAAAAAAAACCTGACAGCTAGGAATCGAAAAGAATAGCCTATCGGCGCTGCCCGGGCAAAATTTGGAGTTAAAAATATACCCAAAGTATTTCAGGATCCTCGCTGGTGCTACAGAGTCTGTGCACTGTGCTGAGCTTCTTCGGACCCAGACTTGAGTTAGAAGAAGAACGAAACACTTATGGGTTACTACCCGTGTGCCATGATGTTGATCCGTTGTTCAAACCTCAAACCTGGTATAGTTTGATTTTAAACCATTTTGGCATTCTGTGTATATTCCTCCTCCGTCAGTTGTTATCTTGGCAGAGTCATCTGTATAAACTGTGTTCCGGGGCTGGGTGTACGGTTTCAGTAGGACATTTTGTACCATGAGAAAGAGTTTGAGGTAAGTAAGCTTAAAAAAAAAAAACATATTGTGATACTTACAAAGTTTGTAAAAAGATACCTTTTTTAATAACGTCTTGTCCCCCACACTCTTCCTAGTTTATATCAACGACCTGCTTTCTGAACTACCCCATGGAATTAAAGCTGCAATGTATGCTGATGACCTGGTACTCTGGTGTACAAATGAAAATGCGACAGTGGCCACCAGACTGCTACAAAGAGCCATAGATGCAATGGCTGATTGGGCCGACAAATGGTGTGTCAGCATCAATATAGGCAAATGCAGCACCACCCTCTTTACCCTTTCTCCTAAACAAAAATCAGGTGTCATGCACATAAATGGAGTACCCCTGAGAGAGGATAAGGAGCCCACATACCTCGGCGTAACGTTTGATGATAGATTAACATGGAGAAAACACATCAACAAGGCAGCAACCAAAGCCAGAAGGAGGGTAGCCATTCTGAGAAAACTAAGTGGAACCACATGGGGTGCTAGCGGGAAAATACTTAGGAAAGTTTACCAACAAAGTGTTCGACCACATCTTGAATACGGATCAACAGCATGGAGTTCGGCATCAAAAACCACATTGCAAGAATTAGATAAAGTGCAAAATCAAGCACTCAGAGTTACCACAGGCAGTATGAAATCAACACCTATAGCTGTGATGGAGAAAATGGGGATGACCCAAGCACTGAGTGAACGCAGAGACACCAAGATGCTTTTACAAGCAGAAAAGTTTCTTAGTGTGCCCAGTCACCCTATGAATGAAAGATTCAAAAATTTAGTTTTGGGACGACTAAAGAGAAGTAGTTTTATCCACCAGGCCAAACGGCTCGGCAGACAAACCACTGATTTACCTGCAATTGATAGATCCTTAAATGCTGTCCCAGAACGGACCCCCTGGAGAGAGGAGTATAAGTTTCCAATACACATCAAGACTGAAGTGAAAGGGGTATTTGACAAGGAAGAACAAAACAGTGTGCAGCGCAAAACAGCCACCCTCAGTCTACTTGATGATGAATACCCGAAGAACCTTTGGGTCCGTGTTTACACAGATGGGTCAGCAGAAAGCGCAGTCAGAAACGGAGGTGCAGGAGTGTACATTGAGTATCCCAATAATACCAGGGATACAGCCAAATTACCAACGGGAAAGCACTGTCACAACTATGATGCAGAAGTTCAAGCCATCAAGATAGCGGTAGAGAAACTACTAAATATAGGGTATTTTTCACAACCAGTGGTATTCCTGACAGATGCAAAAGCAGTACTTCAGTCACTCCAGTCTGGAAAATTACCAAGCATACAGACACTATTATCCGAACTAGGCAACCGCTGTAAATTAGTAATGCAGTGGATACCTTCCCACTGTGGAGTTCCCGGAAACGAAAAAGCTGATAAACTAGCTAAGGAAGGTGCAACTGAAGAACAACCTGACATACCAGTTTCCTATCAACAGAAGAAGAGAATGATCAAATCAATCAGAATGCCACCGAAACTGGCACAAGATGATTACCATATTATGGACAGACCAGAGCAAGTCATTATCCTTCGCCTTAGAACAGGGCACAATCGACTTAGCTCCCACATGTACAACAAATTTAAGATTGGCCAATCAGCCATGTGTACTTGTGGACTGGCACCTGAAACAACAGATCACATCCTTCAAGACTGTCCCAGATTCAACGCTTTCAGGCAAAACCTTTGGCCAAAAGAGACACTTGTGGAAGTCAAACTTTACGGACCGCTTAGTGAATTACAAAAGACAGTGAAATTCATACTAGAGACAGCTTTGCAGATATAGACAATTTATTTCATGCGAACGAAAGAAGAAGAAGAAGAAGAACGGAGACAAAAAAATGACGCTTTAGCAAAGGTGCCGGTACTCGTACAGTTGGGTGCTGTCAAAATAAACCCAGCATATATTATGTTTTTTCGATAACCATTACCTTGCACCGTTACCAACAACTGCCTGTGTCTTTTTCTCTGGTTTTCACAAATGCACCTAAAATTTTTCACAAATGCACCTACAATTTTTCACAAATGCACCTACAATTTTTCACAAATGCACCTAAAATATATTATCCATACACATAGGCAAAGGTATTAAACAGGCATTGAGTCGAAATATATCGGAGTAACATTCACAGAAGATAGTAAATTAGAAGAGGAAAATAACATCCGATGCAGTAAAGCAAACGAAGATTGGGATAGTTAGCTTTCCTTTCACAGCACAGGACAGTCCCAGACAACACAAAGAAAGAAACTCGCAAAGCATATTTCTTCCCATGCTATGCTACCCTGCCAGATGCAATCACTTACAACAAACCAAAGGAAAATTAGTAACTATGGAAATAAGATTTGGAGAAGGCTTGCAGGAGTGACCAGAAGAGATCAAATCAGGAATGCGGTCATCACGAAAAATGTCGGCACAAAACAAGTTCTAAATTACATACAAAGACAGCAATTCAAATGTTTTGCCACTTAGAGAGAATGATTAATGACGTCATACCATGCAAGGCATTCGCCAAAAGTGAAGAAATACATAAAGCACAAGGTAGACCAAGAACAAGATGAAAAGATAACGTCAGAGAAACTCTACAACAGCACAATGCGTATATGGTCAAGGTGGCAGGAAGAGCGAGAAGCAGGACCTTATATCTCCCCCGACACCTGAAGCGGTTAAAGAGGAAGAGAAGAGGCAAAAGAAAAAAAAAGAAGGAAAAAAGAAGAAGAAGAAGAAGAAGAAGAAGAAGAAGAAGAAGAAGAAGAAGAAGAAGAAGAAGAAGAAGAAGAAGAAGAAGAAGAAGAAGAAAGAAGAAGAAGAAGAAGAAGAAGAAGAAGAAGAAGAAGAAGAAGAAGAAGAAGAAGAAGAAGAAGAAGAAGAAGAAGAAGAAGAAGAAGAAGAAGAAGAAGAAGAAGAAGAAGAAGAAGAAGAAGAAGAAGAAGAAGAAGAAGAAGAAGAGAAGAAGAAGAAGAAGAAGAAGAAGAAGAAGAAGAAGAAGAAGAAGAAGAAGAAAAGAAGAAGAAGAAGAAGAAGAAGAAGAAGAAGAAGAAGAAGAAGAAGAAGAAGAAGAAGAAAGAAGAAGAAGAAGAAGAAGAAGAAGAAGAAGAAGAAGAAGAAGAAGAAGAAGAAGAAGAAGAAGAAGAAGAAGAAGAAAGAAGAAGAAGAAGAAGCCCTAAGAAGAAAAAGAAGAAGAAGAAGAAGAAAGAAGAAGAAGAAGAAGAAGAAGAAAGAAGAAGAAGAAGAAGAAGAAGAAGAAGAAGAAGAAGAAGAAGAAGAAGAAGAAGAAGAAGAAGAAGAAGAAGAAGAAGAAGAAGAAGAAGAAGAAGAAGAAGAAGAAGAAGAAGAAAATACACATAAGCTAGTATACCGTTAACTACAATCGCACAAAGACGTATACATTTGTCACACAGGGACCCAGCTGAATCACACTTATAACCAGGGTTTTGTTTCTGGCGGTATGCAACAGTTCGCAGTGCCGGCACCTTTTAAATGCACATTTTTTGGATAGCGACGGTAATACGCTTAGACACTTTGTGGTGAGTACCAGCACCTTGTGTTCTCGGGGGGAAAAGTCCTGAGTATACATAGCCAACTGTACATGTCTTCTCTAGTTTTCACAAATAGATCTGAAACGTATTTATTCATAAATCTAAACAAGTATAAAGTCGATAAAACTCACACAAAGATACTTATAAATGTGCTATGTAGAGAGAAGATGGAAATCACACTCATAGCTAAACAAATCTAAATAGTCTGTTTCCTACTTGAGAGACGAGACTGAAACACAGTTACTGATAATCCAGTCTGGCAGTTTCATTCTGTTTTCTTAGATCCACTTTTACAGAACTGAAACTAAAACTGGAACAACTTGCACGATCTCCCTTTGGAAATACCTTTTCCTTTGTAGCTATGGACATGGCAAGAAACCCAATGGCTTTATTCGTGTGTAAATACAGATATCAACAGCATAACAACCATTCATGTAATGTTCCTCTCGAACAATAGGCGCGGAATCTGGGAGCCTCAGGTCCTTGCAACCCCCCCCCCCCCCCCCCTTTTCGTCCCCCCCCCCCCCCCCAAAAAAAAAACATAGTTTGTGTAATAATTGTTTATACATTGCGATTTATTTCAAGTATATTATTATATTTACAGTGTACTTGCTATTCAGTAGATGATGATGATGATGATAATGATAATGACGATGATGATGATGATGATGATGATGATGATGATGATGATGATGATGATGATGATGATGATGATGATGATGATGATGATGATGATGATAAGGTGCTGGATGGCAGATAAATATAAACATATGTATTACTTGAAATAAAATGAAATGTATAAGGAAATACTTTTAACCTAAATAAGCTCTGAAAATGTTTCGATCTCAAGATTAGTGCAGAATCTCTCTGTCTCTCTCTGTCTCTCTCTCTCTCTCTCTCTCTCTCTCTCTCTCTCTCTCTCTCGCTCTCTCTCGCTCTCTCTCTCGCTCTCTCTTCTCTCTCTCTCTCTCTCTCTCTCTCTCTCTCTCTCTCTCTCTCTCTCTCTCTCTCTCTCTCTCGTGTATATGTCCGTGTATATTCGGAGAGTGTACGACTGTGTATACATGATGTGTGTATGCATTACTTCACTGTGTTTATAACCATAACGATAGAATTTGCATTATTGATAACATGCAATTGCGGTCTGAAAGATGGGTGCTTGGAAGGGCCGAATGTCAGACAGACCCGCGCCCTGGCTGTTGCCTCGGGCCCTGAATATAGCCTAACTGCTGAAAGGAGTTTCTCGGACCTCTCCAGAGGTGATCCTCATCCGCATGGTTGGACTTTGTGTCGCCGGATGTTTATCGCTTGTGTGATGTCCTGGTGGTGGTGGGGTACAATTAGAAAGAGAGAAGAGAGAGGGGAGAGGGGGGGGGGAGAGAGAGAGAGAGAGAGAGACAGACTCGCGCGCCCAGTTTGTAACCCTTTGATAATAAAGTCTTTTTTGCTACGTTAGTTCGTTCTCTCCCCCCTCCCCCCTCTCTCTCTCTCTCTCTCTCTCTCTCTCTCTCTCTCTCTCTCTCTCTCTCTCTCTATCCTGGCTTGGCTCCCAAATATCATCTACACAGGGGATATGCTACGGAGCTTTTTTTTTCTTCTCCGAAGCCATGCATCGTTGGGTCGCTCTTGGGGTCACGTGACTCCTGTTACAATCTTCTAGCTCAGATATAGTTAATCTATAATTAAGCGATTGAGACGACGAACACAACAGCATAGCTCATGGTCCTTAGCGGCGTCGGGAACAGTCTCTCTACACCAGCGGTTTCCAACCCTTTTCAAGTCCTAAATATAAAAAAAAAAAAACAGGATGTTCTTAAAAGGGCAAATGAAAACTGGTATTTCTCACCATTGCGACACACACACACACACACACACACACACACACACACACACACACACAACTTTAAAAAAAAGTAAAGTAACCTGTCCACGTCTTTAGGCGTAAAGGGCATATAGGGCTTGTCCTAAATTTTATAGACCAATCGGCACAGGATGGGTGACGTGGTCAGCATCACGCCGACCAAAAAAAAACTGTATGAGACTCCATTTGGGGGTCGCACCCATGGGTTGGGAACCCGTTCTGTAGACAGTTATGGGATTGATTGTGGGCTCCCACAACCGACTCTCAGTGGGTGACACATGGACTGTCCTGAGATCTGTAAGTTAAGAAAGGATGGAGGATGCTTAAGGTCAAGGCGTCGGAACCCGGAAGCCCACAAAGGGGGTGGGTTAAGAGATATGAGCCTCTAGGTTCCGGCGCCTATGCGAACAGCTTCTCGTATTTTTCTCCATCACCCCAGACGGTCTTTCAGGCCCCAACACTGTCCTTTTTTTTACCATGAAACAAACTGTGTCTTCGCTGATAACGCGTATACTCTAACCTCGAAGCACTGGCTAACTGTTATTCTAAGCTAGGACAGAGGCAGACGCAACAGTATTATTGAGGTGAGCTGGGATTGCTCGTTATTCTATCTGAAGTTATTACATAAAGTCACTGGACTGATGTTTAAAATACCCCTCATTCAAAACAGTTTAAGCTAATTATTAGGAGGGGGTGGGAGAGGGGCTATTCCTCTTCCCTTAAAAACATTTATTGGGGGAAAAAGGTGGAGGGCGGGGGCTCCAAAGACCTGAGCCACCAGATTGCGGCGCCTATATATGTATATAAAATATATATATGAGTTTTAGATAACAAAGTTAACGAGCACATAAGCTAGTCTATAGGGAGGTCAAAACTAGTTCACACTGCTACAAGTCTACACAACCACGCTTCTGGTTTATTGTCCATAACTGCGTCAGAACAACCACGCCCTTTTCCAGATCAGATAGCTTTTGCGGCATAAAACCCAGTGCCGCCGCATGTGAGGGGGTGGCTCAGTTCTCCCAACTAGGAGTGTGTGCGTGTTTGTTTTCGCCGTCCCCGTGGTAATTCTGCAGGTCAAAGTAACCTATGTGGCTAAACAAAATAAGGCCAAAATACGACGGCATTTTAAGCCAAAAGATTTTTTTAATGGCGGTTAAAGGCAACTTTATCGTACCCGACTTCTTCTTCTTCTACTTCTTCTGCGTTCAGCATTTAAAAAAATGGTTGGCACGTTGTGTTGTGGTTTACAGCTAGGCTATGACATCTGCGTCTTTCGGCGCAGCGCATCCGATCTCAGCAAATCCTTAATTAGTCGCTGTTAGAACCAGGGCCTACTTAACAGCATTATGCCCCCACCCACCACCCAAACCAGAGTGCTGAAATCCTACAACAGCCACTCATAGGAATGAATGTAAATGGTCAATTATATTAAACATATATTTATTGTACTGGCATTTCAACAAAACTGGTGTTAAAACATAAAAATAGGTTAGTTAGTTAGTTAGTTAGTTAGTTAGTTAGTTAGTTAGTTAGTTAGTTAGTTAGTTAGTTAGTTAGTTAGTTAGTTAGTTAGTTAGTTAGTTAGTTAGTTAGTTAGTTAGTTAGTTAGTTAGTTAGTTAGTTAGTTGGGTTATCGTCATTGCACTCCGGACATGTCCATAGGTGCTCAGATCCTCCCCTCAGTATGAACCCCAACGTCCGATGGCTAATAGTACCAGTTCTATGTTGATTAACAAGTCTTCTGACGTGTCCGGTGTGCGTCTCGTTTTTTGCTGTGCCGATCTTAATTCCCAAGTCTGCCATTCTGGCGAGTGATGTGGATTCACTGCCACCAAAGTCCTCTATCCTTCCCATTTCTCTGAGGGCATTGATAATATCAGCATGATCCATAGGCCGACCGTCGGTAGTGATAGCGGATCCAGCCAACCTGTCAGCTCTTTCATTTCCATCGACGCCTGCGTGTCCCGGAACAAAAATAAAGGTGACTCCACGCACAGTGGACTTCTGTAATGATTCAAGCCATTGTCTTCGCACTGAACCTGCCTGAACCATCCGGATCATACTCATTGAATCACTGAGTATACATATGCGGGTGTATTTTTGTGTTTCAAGCCAGGCAAACGCTTGCGTCACAGCCGTCACCCCCATCGTCATGCTGCTGGTTGTCATGGAGAAGGCACCGTTGGCTTCTTTGACTGTTCTGCCCGCTGAGCGTGCTGTAAATGCCCATGCGCTTCTTTGGCGTATAACGGATCCGTCTGTGTAGATTAGTGCATCTGCTTCGTCTGAATTTTCACCGATGAGAGCGTTGACCTCTGCATTAACAGCAGCAGGATTCTCTTCTCTACATCGCCTGTTGAGTGTGACAATACAGGAAAATGTACAAATAAACGCCTGAGGCACAGGTATCCATTCTGCACTAGGTATGATGTCGGTTAGGCTGCATATTTGCCTAATAACATCTTCTGCCCGACCTAGCCACGATTTTCCCCTCTTCAGTCTGTCGCCCTTTTCACTAAAAAGCGCTTGATGCAGTGGGTGTTTCTTATCAGCACATATTTTGAGGTATGCCCGAGCCCTCCACATTCTGATCCTTTGGTTCATTGTTGGAAAGTCAAGTAGATACCTCATTGCTTCACAGGATGTGTCTCTTGTACATCCCAAAATAATGCGCATGGCTTCATTTTGCACCTTTTCGAGTCTTTCAATCTGGGTAGCACTGACAGTGAGGATGGCCAAAGCGTATTCAATGGGTGAAAGGACCAGACCGTAGAAATAAAAATAGGTCAGATGGCATAGTATTTAAATACTAAGTACTTCTTACTTATTATAACAAAAGAGTTTGCGGCATTTCTTTTCATAGAATTGCTTTATTATTGTCTTGAATTCTATAGTCTTCAGGATATCATTTTTCATGCACATAAATTAAATCCAGTTTAAACTATGCCCCCACACCCAATTGTGCTACGATGCGCGTTTTATAAGTCTTGAAAAAGAACGTTCTCGTGTACAGTTTATTATCATCATGCACATATGCACCCTAATTGCAATTCAAACATTCCGGAAAACATACATTTTCTAAAATTAGTTTTCCGTACAGTGCAGGGAATCTCACAGTTTACATTTTCATATACCGCTAATAAGGCTTAACATAAACTAAATGTTTGTTTACCATATCATTATTTTCCTACAAGGACATGATTATTAACAGGCTGCGTGCCAAATTTCAACAAATTTCACCGAACAGTTACTGGGTTATACGTTTTTAAATTGGGCCCATCTTTTGAAACGGACTATAGAAATAACGTTAAATATTTACACCAATACTTTCAAAGGGAATGTTTGTACATGGTTATGGGACTAGACATATTTTGGTAAATTATAAGGCATTACTTTGTTTACAAGAGGGCATCACATGACAACGGTACAATCAGCATGGAGAGTCTTCGCTGGCTGATGAGGAGGGGGACGGAGCTCATATGGGCTTGTCCTGGATGCTGTGAGAAAGCCGCCGTTGTGTAGCGGCTAGACGCTCGCCTTGGTATCCGAAGGTTGTAGGTTCATTTCCTGACGGAGACGGTTTTTTTTTTTTTTTAAATACAAGAATGGGCTTGGCTTCCAGTTCGACCCAGTCTTAAATAGGTACCAGATAAAGTCCTGGAAAGTAAAGGCGGACAGCGTGATGCTGACCGGGTCATCCACCAAGTGCCGATTAGTCTATAAAATATAGGTCTAGCCCTATATGCCTAATACGCCTGAAGACGTTGAAAAGAATCCGTTACTTACTGAATATTGTGGTGTCGAATCCTCACCTAAATTAACCCATTTGTATACAAAGGTATTAACTCTTTTAGTACCAACCAGTAGTTTTTTAATTCATTTTGTTTTAAGGAGTTGATACTTAAAGCAATCAAAATCTAGACCTTAGTAGTTGAGGAGTTAAATTGAGATGAGCTGAGTTAAATTGAACTGAGTCAAGAATCAGCATCACAGCACTCGGGGCGTTCCCATATGCGCTCCATCTCCATCTTCAGCAGCCAGCGCAGAGTTCCAATACTAATGGTACCGGTCGAAGACTAGTTATATGTCTGTCTTGCCTTTCATTTGAGTGTAGTGAGCCGGCTAGACCCTCTGGTCACACCCCAGGCGCATCATTCTTTCCAGCCCATAATAATCCAGTTTGTCTTCTGACTTGGCCATTTGTTCTCAAAGAGCCTTGACCGCATCTGCCTTGCCGTGTATTAATTCACCCCCAAGAGGTGCAGATCCAGCTAATCTGTCTGCCTGTTCATTCCGCACCATGCCGGCATAACCTGGAGAAAAGACCAAAATTATGCTCACTACCTGTGACCTTTCCAGTAAAGCTTGCCACTCTACTCGAAGCATCCCTGTCTTCACCTTTCTCAGCATGCTTTCAGAGTCTGTTACAATTGTGACATGTATATGCGTCTTGTTCTCTAGCCATCGGAAAGCTGCAGTGACCGCCTCCACCTCCATTCACATGCTAGATGTTGTATCGAGTGCTAGGCCTGAGTATTTAAAATAACAGTACTATGGGATCGGATGAGCTGAAGTAAAAGTGTAAACATTGGAACCTAGTGGCTGAGTGAAACGACTAGATAAGCCACAATGAGTTTTTAAAAAGTATATTATTTCAGTTGAAACCAACAAATACATGGTGAGTTGTTTGACACTGCATACGGTAACTCTCTCAGTCCTATGCATAGTGATTATCCAGTCAGCTCACTGAGCACAAGTTAGGGCATTACAAAGGTTCAACGTCTTTAATATGAACGTTTATTTTCTCAGTTGAAGTAAAGTGAAATAAAATCTAATCATAACAAGGCAGGCTGGTTGCCTTATTTCTATTATGTGTAGAAGCAAATGTGTTACATAAAATTAGTTTTGAAGATCTGATCAAAGACTTTTCGATTTAAAAAAAAATACAAGTAGAGAACATTTTCAGATATAAATAAAGTGGAGGTTATAAGGATAGACATTATTCTCTTTAGTAAGTAAGCAAGTAAATTGTACCCCACCGGGACATCACACAAGCCAGAAACACCCAGTGACACAAAGTGCCACCATGCGGATTAGGATCACCCGTGGAGAGGTCCCGGAAACCCCGTTCAGCCGTTTGGG
Organism: Candidula unifasciata; assembly: GCA_905116865.2. NCBI lineage: Eukaryota > Metazoa > Mollusca > Gastropoda > Stylommatophora > Geomitridae > Candidula > Candidula unifasciata. Next base: position 151,621 of record CAJHNH020001735.1, read on the forward strand.
CCATATTTATGGCCCGGCTTTAGGGCCCTTCACAAAAGCCGGTGAGGCTTCAAAAAACTAAAAACTACGTCCCATTTAGGGACAATATCTCTCCATCTACCTTTTGGTGATTAATTTCGAAAAAAAAAGTTTTTTTTTTCTGGATTTTCTTTTTTTTACATGTTGAATTATACATAGGGGCACTTGCTCGGCTAGGCACTTGCCGGGGCTCCACGAGCATAGGGCACCGTGCTCATTCCTGTGAGTTTGGCCAGGGGCAACTGAGACAGAATGGGTTCTTTATCATCATCATCGTCCTGTGACACTCGTGTCATTTAGTCACCAGCTGCTGCTGACTGTCTGATCATCTCCCTCCACCTTTGACGGTCAGGTGCAATAGACTTTGGCTGCATGCCTAAGGATTGTCCAGTCAGTCAAGTTTTGTATCCATGTTTTTCTTGGTCTGCCTCTTATTCTCTACAGAGCCACGTATGATTGTTTCTAAGAGGCCGTTTTGAGAGGTCGAAAATGGGTTAGTTTAACAGAAGATCAGGGCAGATAGGTTCATAAAAAGATATGCTCTATCAACAGTAACAAAGGAAAGTATTGTGAGTTCCCTGCTACTGAAAGAGCTAATTGGCACTGAACAGGCTACTCAAAATTATACTTCTTACCTCAGTCGAGTTCACAATACCAATTCTTTCTTCTAGATACCCTCTCTTCTGTTTCTTGTGTAAATTAAAATATATATATATATATCAAACAAAGCGAAGAACACTCCAAACTCCGAAGAAATACGAAAGAAATGAAACAATACTAGAAAACCCGGCACGAAAATCTGAAGCATGTGGTAGCTTCTGAACCCTAGAACAGCATACGTCAGCGTTCAAAGAAAAACCTA
>CAJHNH020001735.1:157500-217500 GCA_905116865.2 Candidula unifasciata
CAGTTTTCAATCTCTCTGTCATCTGACATTTTTTCAATATGCCCAAGCCATTTCAGTATATTAGATCTCATAATGCCAGTGACCAATGGTAATTTAAACAGTTATTGAATGTCCTTGTTGCTTCTCACTCTCCATTCCCCACTTTTCCATCTTTGATTGGCCCAAAGATTCGTCTTAAGACGAAATTGTTTAATAAGGTATCACCTCTTTAAGCTGTGCTTCTCGTTTCAGAGCCATATGAAACAGCTGATCTTGTCGGTCTTTTGTGTACTTTGATCCTAGGGTTCCAGACAGACTTTGACTTTTGTAGATGTAGGGGCAGTATATTTTATTTCCAGATTGTATTCTTGATTGTATGTTGAAGAGTTATTTTACATATTATAGATGTGTTATTTTGCCAGGGTTTTCAGCTTTCCCTGTCGTGTTATTACCATGCATTATGTCTTATCTTGATTGATAAGTGGTCCATTTTGTGAGCTATTTCCTTTAAGAGAGCTGGTGTTTTTACCGTTTCTAGTTCATTTTTTTCTACGATGATAATATCAGCTGCATAATCAAGTATTCTTGTAGTTTCTCCTAAAGTAAGACCGTCTTTCAGTTTCCCTACAATTTTCTTTGAGGACCAGGTTGAAAAGAAGGTACATTGTTAATTCAATTTCAATGTTAGGTTGCCTTTTTCTACTTTATCCTCTTTTTCCCCGCTTTCTTCTTCTTCTTCTTCTTCTTCTTCTTCTTCTTCTTCTACTACTACTACTACTACTACTACTACTACTACTACTACTACTACTACTACTACTACTACTACTACTACTACTACAACTACTACTACTACTACTACTACTACTGCTACTGCTACTGCTACTGCTACTGCTGCTGCTACTACTACTACTACTACTACTACTACTACTACTACTACTACTACTACTACTACTACTACTACTACTACTACTACTACTAATTTGTGTCTGTGTATACTGTGTTTGTGTATCGTGTCTTAATGTTGTATAGAGTGTCTGTGAGTGTATTGGGACTGCGTATGTTGCGTCTATGTTAATGTTGTATCTGATAATATATAATTAAAACGAGTTTCTACAAGTGAGTGTTGGGTGGGGCGGGGAGGGGGGCTGCTAGACAAATAATAACCTCGCGCCAGCAGGGGACGCAATTTGTTTTCATTTTAAAGCCCCCACCCCGAAAGTTGTCAGGGGTCCTATAGTACCTGCGAGCGTTATGTCTCTGTGTATCTGTTATGTATGTGTGTATGTAGTGTGTCTGTGTATGTGTTAGGTCTCTGTGTATTAAGTGTCTGTGAGAATGTGTTGTGTCTGTGAGTGTGTGTAAGTTGTCAGTATGTGCACCTCCGAGTGTTCAAGAGTTTCTGTATGTGTTGCTTCTGTGTGTAAGTATTTGTGTGTCTTTGTGTATGTGGTGTGCCTGGATGTGTGTGTTGTGTCTCTATTTGTGTTCTGTGTCTCTGTATATCTGTTTTGTCTGCGTGTATGTGTATGTTTTATGGGTCTCTGTGAGTATAGCGCCTGTGAGTATGTGTTGTGTCATTGTGCGCGCTTCTGTGTGTGCAAGTATGTTTGTGTACATGTTTGAGTTGTATCTGTTTTACTTGTTTATTTGCTCTGTGTGTGTCTTCGTTTTGTATATCTTTCCATGTATATTAGAAACTGTACATTTGCTGTCCATGCTCTTGTACTTTTAATTTACATTCATACTATGACTTTTGATATTTAAACATACTATGCTTGATGTGTGAAATACAATTGCCACGTGAAAGATGAGTGACTGAAAGGGCCAAATATAAATCGCGCTTGTATGCTCAGTTTGTGACCAGTTGGGGAAAAAAGTTCGCTCCTGCGTTTGTTTGTTCGTTCTCCTTCTCCTTCTTCTTCTTCTGCATCTTCTTCTGTTGCTGCTGCTGCTGCTTCTTCTTCTCCTCCGCCTCTTCCCTTCTTCTTCGTTTGTAGTTGTTGTTGCTTTTGTTGTTGGTGGTGTTGTTTTTGTTGTTGTTGTTAATAATCTTCTTCGTTTTCTTCTTTTTAATAGCCCAGTCTTCATATTGCATACTTTATGGGGATATCTGCAATTATTTAAATATGTTTGTGTTGATATCTAAAAGTGTACAACACAGAAAACTTCTACATTCAACTGAGTTGAGCATTATCCTGATCGCCATTACTAGAAAAGGACTGCATGTTACACAAAAGTAAACGTGATACAATGTGGTTATATTAGATCAGTTGCGAGGCGTGATCAGTTCGCATGTGTTATCGTTAGCAGTTAACGATTACATTGGAGATGGTCTCGAATGATATTTTTCTCTGCGTCGTTTCGCTGTTAAGAATATACCTGCTGTATGTAGTGAGTCACTAATGGTAGCTTTCACACGTTACAGTTTCTGCAAAAGTGGCGTAGGCATTCAGTGAGCTTTCGTGTCGCTGTGTTCACGATGTTAACCGGGGGGGGGGGTGTATTTGCGATAAATAGTAAACAGTAATAATGAAAAATAAAATAATTTGTCTTTGGTAATGGAAAGTGTAAGCGGCACTTCAGCCGTTGCATTCACGTCTCGCCCCTGTTTCAGAGGCATTTTGGTAAAGAACATATATGTCACACACACAAACACACACACACACACATGTCACACAAACACACTCATAGACACACACACATGCACACACACATGCACACACATAGACACACACACACATAGACACACACACAGACACACACATAGACACACACACACATGGACACACACACATACACACACACATAGACACACACACACACATGTACACACACACATAGACACACACACACATAGACACACACGCACAGACACACACACACACATACACACATGTCACACACACACACATGTCACACACAGACACACACACATGCACACATGCAAACACACACACACACACACACACACACATGTCACACACACACAGACACACACACACGTCACACACACACACATGTCACACACACAGACACACACACACACACATGTCACACACACACAGACACACACACATGCACACACACACACAAAGGACGGAATATGTGTGAGAACTCCTCGATGACAACATAGATAGCAGACGGAAATATATCGGCGATCAATCACCCAATCATCCAGGTGCCGTCTCCATACCGAAGGCTGGCTACAATAGATCTCCAACACGATCTATCTCTTGTCTTGGTTGTATACTCCCAGGCTGCTGTTCGTCCATCTCTTGATGTTGGCCTCCCAATTGTTATGTTGTCTACTTCTTACTCTTTTGCCCCGACCTTTCCCTCCAGTATGGTTTTTTAAAGTGTATTATGTCTTTTAATATTGCCAAAATATTTCAATTGTCTCTTTTTTTTTTTTTTCTTTCAATAATTCTCTTTTCATTCGCAGTCTTTTCAGAACCTCAAAGCGCGATGCACTCGGCTTGAGCACTTTGCCACGGAGACGCCTGTTCTTGTTACCAGCTCGAATGCAGACAGACATATTATCAACACTGTTGTCTTCTTCTTCTTCTTCTTCTTCTTCTTCTTCTTCTTCTTCTTCTTCTTCTTCTTCTTCTTCTTCTTCTTCTTCTTCTTCTTCTTCTTCTTCTTCTTCTTCTTCTTTGCGTTCACTAGCTATAAACTATGGCGGAAAGTTCTGGTCGTTCGTCCACTTCTGGACTGTAGTCCTGTTCCAGAACCTGAGTGTTGCATGTGTATCCGTATTATAGATCTAATTTATTTGTATGCAGACTATTGGTTCCTTGCCTCTCAGGCAGATGCAGTCTGACTTCGAAGGAATCTCCCAATTAGTCGACTTTTACGACATGCTTTTGGGTAGGCAGTGGGTCTATTCTTGTTTTCCCTATAAAAGGGCCCCGGAACCCTTACAGGGAACGGAACCCACACAGGAAAACACTGTTGTACCTTTTAGCCTATTTCAGCCAGTATGACACAACTACTATTATTAATCAACAGTTCATTGCATTATTTCATCGCAGATGTGACCACTTCGCATTTATGTTATTTATCCAGGATGCACTTTATTATTCAAAACCTCACGCGGTCTGTTTTCGGTGCTATTATTGTATACATTGGAAATCGTTATGAGCTTTGTCCTGTTCATAAATATAACTATACAGTTTACTTTGTAATTAATGTCTCATCGATCCGCTCCTGTGTGCGCAAAAAGGGACCGTCTTCATCACCATGAGCTCTGTCGATAAGCCTATGGAAATTTCTGAAGCCATTCAAACAAGCCACACAAACAGAAAAATGCTCGATTTAGTTCTCCCAACCAATCAGTGAGGAGCCGTCTCCACACTGAAGGCTGGCCGCAATGGATCTCCAACACGCTCTATCTCTTGTCTTGGCTCTACACGCCCAGGCTGCTGTTCGTCGATTTCATGATTACTAGCATCGCCATTCCTACTTTGTGCTATCAGTGTCGCAAATGGACAGTGAGTACGGCACTAGAACAGAAAGTTACCTGTAAAATGTGCTGTCTCTAGTAGTAGTAGTAAATTTTACAACACTAGGACATCACACAAGTGATAAACACTAGAAGTCACAAAGTGCCACCGTGTGGATGAGGATCATCCGTTGAGAGGTCCAGGAAACCGCGTTCAGCCATTAGGCCAAATCTATGGCCCGGCTATATTGCGGCCCCAGGCAAGAGCCAGGGTGGGGCTTCAATATAACGAAAAATTGCAGCACACAAGGAGATGACTAGGTTTTATCTTCACTGTCTGTAAAGTCACTAACAATACCAAAAGGGACCGGCTTACGAATATCAGCATTAGAAGGTAGTTTGAATAAGAAAATGTCTGAATTATATTGACAGGTAAAGAATGAAAATGTTCGTTCGCCCATCTATTGAGAATGCAGCCATGTCAAACTGCATATGCTTTTTTTTTTCAACATCAGAAAATCTATGTGGAAGGCGAAGGAGGGGGGCATGAAAGAGAGGGAAAAATTGTGTACAGATGAAAATCTACCACGCAAGCCGCCCAAGAAACAAAAGGCAAATAAAGAAAGTCCCGTTATTGGGCTAGCATCTGGTGTCAGGGAGTCTACGGAAGAAGAAGGTAAGACAATGGCAGCGTTACTGTAATTTCTGTCACACTTGTCATGTTTTCATTCGAAGGCCTATCGCAATAGCAGAAGAGCAACAGGAGCAGAATGAGAAAAGGGAGAAGAAGAAAAAGAAGTAGTAGTAGTAGTAGTAGTAGTAGTAGTAGTAGTAGTAGTAGTAGTAGTAGTAGTAGTAGTAGTAGTAGTAGTAGTAGTAGTAGTAGTAGTAGTAGTAGTAGTAGTAGTAATAGTAGTAGAAGTTGCAGCAGCAGCAGCAGTAGTAGTAGTAGTAGTAGTAGTAGTAGTAGTAGTAGTAGTAGTAGTAGTAGTGTTAGTAGTAGTAGAAGTATTAGTAGTAGTAGTAGTAGTAGTAGTAGTAGTAGTAGTAGTAGTAGTAGTAGTAGTAGTAGTAGTAGTAGTAGTAGTAGTAGTAGTAGTAGTAGTAGTAGTAGTAGTAGTAGTAGTAGTAGTAGTAGTAGTAGTAGTAGTAGTAGTAGTAGTAGTAGTAGTAGTAGTAGTGTTAGTAGTAGTAGAAGTATTAGTAGTAGTAGTAGTAGTAGTAGTAGTAGTAGTAGTAGTAGTAGTAGTAGTAGTAGTAGTAGTAGTAGTAGTAGTAGTAGTAGTAGTAGTAGTAGTAGAAGTAGTAGTAGTAGTAGTACTAATCGAAATAATATTTTTCTGAATCCTTAATTGTGTTTGGAATTAAATCGTTTTAGACACCTTTACCATAATTACATTGACTTGACCGTCTGAAAAGAATGCGGGCAGTCTATTGTGTACATGAGAGTTTCTACAACAGAATATCTGGACTGATGACACGAGAAGAGATGAGTAGATGGTATTGCTCGGTCCTGCAAAAGATTGAACAAATCCATCACTGGAGTTACTTACTATCACCTCTAAAAGTGTGAAGATACAAGAATAAGGGATGTTAGGTAACTAGAGCAAGAGCAGGGGGAGGGAAAGAAGAACTTTTTTTCCGTCTAGTGTTACCAAAAAGAAGGAGGGAGTGGCGTTTAGAAGAAGGCAGGGTTGAGTATGCACAACATTTAACTCCCCGTGTGGGTTCCTGCAAGACGGACAGGCGTGTCCTAAAAGGCAACTAATTAGGGGTGTTTCCTTTAAAGTCGGAGTGCGCCTGCCAGAGCAGCGATGAACTAACAGTCTGTTTACAAATAGGCCAGAACTGTAAAACATGTGTGCACGCAAAAACTCAAAAGTTCTGGAACAAGATCAAAGTCCAGAAGTGAATGAACAACCTAAATGGAGTTTATAGCGAGTCAACGCAAAGAAGAGAACAGAAGGTCCCGTCCCAGAGATCTTGATCTGTCCTGACGCTGCGATGCATTCCAGGAGTAGGGAAGAAGAAGAAGAAACAGGAGGAGGAGAGGGAAGAGGATGAGAAAAAGAAGAAGAAGAAGAAGAAGATGATGAAGAAGAAGAAAACATCTACCTATTCTCAACCACGAACCAGCAGACAGTAAGTAGCCTGGAGTGTGAGAGAAGCCTATGCCACGTACCCGACGTCACGCATGCGTGGCTCACTTCCGTAACACGGAGTCATTAAAAACATGGCTTGTGTTGAAGTCTGTCATCCAGACGTGGGTCGCTCACCTCCCTAATGGCAACACTACTACTCGTCTGCCTAGAGTTTACGTCCTTCTGGAACCCCACGCTTATTTGAATTTTTCTCAGCTATACAACTATACCTATTGTATTCAAGAAAGCAGGGAAATGGCCGACCGGCAGGACAACGAAGCTGTGTTTCCAAGTAAAAACACGCCTCAAATATTTACATCACAGAACGGTATGTGATGACTGAGCATAAGTAAAACGTATATAAACAACTGCAGTTATTAAAGCTCTGGTTTGTTTTCCCGTGCAATGTTCAGTGTTTATTTTAAAAAGTGGTGACTAATTTTAAAGGACTCAATCGTACCTAACACAACATCTAGTTGCGTAAGTTCGTCTGTACGAATGTCTGTCGTGAATCAGTGTTTTTTAATTGTTATGGCCTAGTGCCCCTTTGAACTCACACAACAGACATGTTAGGAACTGTAATATTTACAATTTAAGACTGCTAGTTAAGTCTGAAATCTTTTAAATACCTAGATGGCCAGATGAAAGGGGCGAGACAAAAACCTTGAACTGACTGGTGATTGTGGTTTATCTTGTGAGCGGGGGAAAACATGACAGCCTACGCCTACGCCCATGGCTCTCAATATTCCCTAATGCCGCAACCCTTTAATACAGTTCCTCATGTTGTGGTGACCCCTAACCATACAGTTATTTTCGTTGTTACGTCATAACTTCAGTGAAAATATGTTTTCCAATGGTCTAAGGCGACCACTGTGAAAGCGTCATTCGACCTAAAAAGGTCGTAACCCATAAGTTGTGAACTGTTGGCCTACACTTACCTGCACAGTACTTGATGATGATGATGAACTAAATATTCCTCTTAAGCAAGTTCATGTCAATGAGGCATTACTGTATATTCAGATTGAAATATTTGGTATTTATACCAAATGTGCACGTTTTCTCACACTAGCGTCAAAACATCACAGTAAATTTGCCAATTTGTTTTGATCTTATTTAGATGATCATTAATACCATTTCAGCTGTGTTTGTTTTGTTCTACCAGCAGGTCAGAACAAACTACCTGGAGCCGCATTTCATGGAACTGTGCAGCCAGGTGCAAATCTCCAGCATGTGTCAGGTAACGGTAGCCATATGATCCCAACAGGGGCACCATTGTCTAACACTGGACGACATCAGGTAGGCACCAGCAACTTGCCAGCACAGATGCCTCAGGGAACAAGAATGCCAGTGATGCCTCCAAGAGGCTATCCCCCAGCATCCTCACAATTCGCTCCAACACCATCAAGTCTTTCTGCACATAGACCTCCAAGTGGTATGCCTCCTCCGCCTTTATCAACACAGTACCAGAGTCTTCTCATGAATGGACCACCAGACGTTATCAGTGTTAGACCCCCACAGCCATCTGGTTTGTCTGCAACTGCCGGGCTCTCTCAGAATCAGATGCCTCTTGTGGGTAACCAAGGACCAGAATTGTTTCAAGGAATATCTCATAACAGAGCTGCACCTTCACCGCAGGAACCAGCAGCAGCCCAGCTGACACCTTCAAGTAGATCACTTCAGACAGCTTCACCGCTGTCTTTCAATGCACAGTTGCCGGACATAGCCAGACAGAGTGTTCACAGTAAGTGATATTTCTGTGTTACTTTTCTTTTTTTATTGCCTTGCTCCCAGTGGAGCATAAATCCTCAAACAATATCCATCAGGCTCTGTAAAGATTTCTTGAAGTATTAAATAACACAGTTTATAACAAGTCTAATGGTTAGACCGTAATTTTAAGAACATACTTGTCAGAAGTAGTTTCTCTCTGATTAACACATCACTACCTTTTGGTACTTCCAGATGCTTTTGGACTAGAAGCAAAATATCCCCATTTATAATGTAATATAAACCCCCTCAGTCTACTTCCCAAAGGGTTTGTTTCATAAACCACTTCTGCCATTAAGCTTCGTAGGGAGGAATAATTTGCGATCCAGTGCACTTTGGCTGCCACAGGCTATTGTCATGCCGTGAAGGCGTAGAGTGTCTTTAATCTTGTTGATCCATGTTTTTGGCTGCCATCCTCTTGCTCTTGTAGCTGATCTTCTGAGATGTATGTTTGTTCATGTTTGGCACTGGTAGCTTAATGTTTGAATGAATATGCTATTAATATTCTGTCTCTGCACTTATAACTGATATTTGGACACTGAATTACCACTTGCTGGTGATTGTTTCTTTTGTTATTTGACACTTAGAATTATGTGCATGCTTTTCTCCAAATTCTTTTCTTTTTGTCCTCTTTTTAATCACTTTTTGTTATGTTGGGGGTTCTTGCCACGTATATTTTGCCACATACATGTGGCGGGTACCACCTGACAAAGGGTGGAGACCCCTGGTTTAGAACTTGTCTTGTCTGTTCAGTTTTCCAGTCACAGTTTATGTGGTATTTATTATTCCGTTGATAAAGACTATGATTCAGGAGAATGGCATTATGGGGAGTTACAATGGGATATGCTGATGCTCAACACTCATGGGAAAGGCAAGATGTATGTACAGTCAGACAGTTACTGGTACCTGGGAATTTGAACTCTTCACTTACTGCTTAAGATGGGGACGGAGCGCTTATGGAAGGGTCCCGAGTGCTGTGATGTTGATTCTTAATTTAACTTTCAGCATTCAGTCCTTGAAAAAGGGACTCTGCTTGAATAGCAAGAAAACAGAAACAATGGTTATTTCAAAGAAGAAAATAACCCCAAAATATGACGTAGCAATAGAAAGGAAAATGCTTAACCAATCAATAAATTCAAGTATTTGGAAACATTCAGAACATCAGGTGGAGGGTGTGTGACATAAATTAAGAGCAGAATTGGCCAGGCAAAAGCAGCTTTTCAGAAGATGAAAAGTATTTTATGTAATTAATCACTCTCATTAAACATTAAAAAGGAGGAATTGAAATGTTATATCGAGCCTATTCTATTGTATGGTAGTGAATTTGGAAATGTAAGCAAACAAATTAAGAGTTTGGAGGCTGGTGAGATGTGGTTCTTGAGAAGAATGTTGAGAATACCTTGGACTTCCAGAATACCCAACATTGAATGCCTGGAAATGGCTAATGATAGTAGAATATTATATACAACAGTGAGAAGGAGACAAAGTTCTTTATTCATGTGATGAGAAAATGAGCACTGGTAAATATCGTGATGACTGGAAAGATCACTGGTAGAAGAGGCAGACCAAGAGAAATGATGATGGATGGCTTAAGACAGTGACATAGAGGAATATCATCAGAAGAATTGATCCAGAACACCAAAGACCGGGATCTGTGGCAACGCATGAACGCCTGTGCCAGCTGGCAAGGCACTTGATGATGATTCAGTCCTTGATTTTGATGCAGTAAAGCAAACCAAAAATTTAGACAGCTAGTTCCTTCCCCCCCCCCCCCCCTTTTTTTTTTTTTTTTTACATTACAAGACAATCTTGATCAGAACCAAGAAACATCTCATACAAAGCAGTCATTCCTACTCTATGCTACTAGCGTCTGTCATGGTCACACACTACAAACGATTAAAGAATATGGGAAAAAGAAACCTTAAGATGAACATTGATGAGAGAGACCAAATTTGCTGGACTGGATTCCAGCCACAAGATAGGACAGAATGGAGACATTTTAGCTGTAATTATGTTTATATGGAAACTACACTAGGTTCAGTGTTCCCTCAAAGTTAGGCTAATTTTGCTAATAATGCTCCACAGAAACATTGACTTGGTCATTGTCATTTGTTTTTGACGAGTAAGGACGTGCAGCTAGCTATAGATTTTTGTGTGTGTAACTGTTATTTACAAACATTCTCAGCAAGATAAATACTGAACACCTGTCATTTTTCTCTGGGCTTTGAGTTGAGTGTAAACAGTGAAATAATTCGAGGCACTTAGCAAAAAGCATTATCAGTCAGTCCCTATGTTCTGTGCTGAACTATGTTTTGTGTTTATATTCCTGTCCGATTATGAGAATTGGTAGTAACAGTCATCCATATTCCCTACTAGTTGTTGAGTGTGGAGAAGTAGAGGGAGCTCTACAACACATTCTCTGCAGAGATGAAACTTTTGCATTGAGTCAGTATGGAAGTCTCTACACTAGCTGTAATGTAAAAAATGCTAACCCCTTTTCAGGTCTTAGACGACCTGAAGGCCATCACATCATATTTAAGGGTTTAACTCTTTCAGTCTCAAGAAGTTATGAAACTAATTTATTCTTTCACAGACAGCCATACTTCAGCATTCAACAGAAGATGTAATTTCTTTGTGCCCAATCGCTGCGATATTTGTGCCTTTGGGCCGACACATTCAACTTCTGCAGGCATTTGTTGATTGGGTTAGCCTTCCCGGGACAGTTGTATTTAGAAGTAATAATGATTTTGGTCTAAAGGGGTTCGATAACAGGGAAAAAAGTAGTTAAACTCACAAGTCGGATACAAAGTATTTATATAGTACCTGCCTGTAAAACAAGACAGCAAGAAAATTATTGTATCATGCCATGATTCGGTCCTATCTCATTGGCTTTGGGATTTGTTAGGGAAATCCCAAGAACATTCCATAGTATGGGGGGGGTAGGGTCAATATTAGTCGCTTTTCTCTTAAAACCAGACCTAACCCTCCTATAATATTATACTGTCCAGGGAAATCCCTAGGAATTCCTTATGAAATCTTGAAGCCGACGATATAGGGTCATTTAAAATAAAAGTACCCATGATTCTTCTTCTCCTTCTTTGTGTTCGGTTTTGTATGCTCAGGTCACATCATCAGGTGGGCTGCCTCTATAAACTCACACGTCAGTTGCAAGTCCTTCCTGGTTCCCCATAGCTTGCTCTGCACACTTTGCTTTTAAGACCAGGTGTCTTTTCGAAGTTGTAGGTAGAGAGGGCAGGTCTGCAGAATGTGCTCATGTGTTTGTGGTCCTGTCTGACAGGCACACTGGGGGGGACTGTAAGGTCTTTATTTTTGCACAGTGATAGTTGAACCCGCAGAAGTCTGTTCTTAAATGTAAAATTATTTATTGTTTTTCTTTCTGTTGATGTGGTCTTGATGGTGTTTATGTTGGTTTGTTTTCTCCACAGTTCCTTGTATTTTCTCTTGAAAGGTGATTTGATTTCTGGTATTGACAGTGAAAAGGGGTAGTGTTTTTTCCCCCCTTTTTTTTTTTGCAAGTCTGTCAGCCAGCTAATTTTCTACTATGCCACAGTGAACAGGGATCAACTGGAGAACGATTGTATTGTTCTCTGAGAGTTGTTTTTAGTTGTTAGGTCAGATCAGATCTCTTTCCATGTAAGGGGAGCTGATTGGTCTTGAGGCATGGTGTCCGCCTTGAGTGCTACAGGTTCCAGGTTCAATCCCCGGTAAGGGCTGGGACTTTTTCACATGGACTTGGACTTCTAGTAATTACCCTGGTCTCTGGATAGTGAGATCAGTCTCCCGCGTGCATTGTTGCGCACGTAAAAAATCCCTTGGCAGTTGGCAATTGAAAAGAGTAGCCTAAATGCGCTACTTGGACAAAAGGTTGGAGTTAAAAATCTACCCAAACTATTTCAGGATCCTCGCTGGTGCTATAGAGCCTGTGCACTGTGCTAAGCTTCTCCAGACTCAGACTTAAGTTAGAAGAAAGAACGGAGCACTTATGAGTTACTGCCCGTGTGCCATGATGTTGATCCGTTGTTCAAACCTCAAACCTCTTCCCATGTAATCTCGTGGATCCCTTTAAGTCGTCTGGAGGACTGACATGCAGTCACACAGGGAAACAATCTTGCTATCTATTATTTTTTCCTCCTCAAGCAATGATTCAGAAATGTATTATGTGTTGTTTAGTATTATGAGAGTTAAAACTTGGCCTGTGGATAGACGCACTCTCATTATATTGATACTGGCGTATTTTCCGGTCTTATAGACCATAGTATGTGATGTTAGTATGTTTGTGCACAGCTTTCTGTCTTGTGTGCTGACAGTCATTTCTGATATAGATATTCCTGCATGTCATAATACCACCTGTCTGACATCTTCATTTTTGGTCTCTCCCTGCCTGTCATTCTCTCCACTTTTCCTATGGTCAAAACAAACTTTTGTTCCTTTTCTCATAATCTGCCCCCAAAATTCTGAATTGCCCTCTACTTGCAACCTACTGTAACAATTCTCTTTTTTATTGGCAGTCTTTTCAGAACCTTTGTATTTCTTCCCCCACCTCCGTAAAATACGACTTATACTTCAGTATATTCATGTTTTCGGAGACTTTTTGCATAGAAAATCATGTTTGAACACAGAAATTCATAGGATAAATGTATTGCTGTCAATGCTTCTTATAAAGAAGGTTGTCTTACAGGTCGGCCACATGAACTGCCAGTGCCCTTCCATGGACAAGGGCAGTACTCTCATCAAGTCAATCCATTCTTGCAGAAATCTCCAGCTGATACTCCCAGTAGTTCAGGTAACATTTAGAGAATATAGTTTCAAAAATAAAGTCCTGTTTAAATTTACCGTTGTATGTTCATTTTTTATTTTCTTATTATTCTTTTAGTTCCCCCCTCCAGATTTGTATTCTTCTGGATAAACAGTTTCTGTTTTCAACGATATATATATGCTGACCATTTAATAAGCTTCTTCTTCTTCTGCCTTCTATTCCCCAGTGGGCATAGGCCCTTAACCAAGTCATGCCAAGTTGTTCTATCCTTCACTGTTGTATGCAGCTCTCCCCATGTCCCCCATCTTTTTAACTTCACTCTCCAGCCTCCCTTCTTCATGCATTGTTTTTTTTTTTTTTATTGTTCAAACAGTATAACTAGAAAGTCCTTGCACAGGACCCACAGGGTCATAGAAATAAAGGCAGACCAAAAAAACACACAGAGAAAAGAGCTAGAGAGGGAATTTGAAAAGATAGGGAGGACATGGGGTGAGCTGCATGCAGCAGCGAAAGTTAGAAAAACTTGACACGAGTTGGTTGAGAGCCTATGCTGCACTGGGGGATAAAAGGAAGAAGAAGAAACACACTATATACATTGTACTGACCAAATGAGAATAGAAAGGGAGGTGGACCTCACAAATATGGACAGTGGGAATAACAGAGTCCATGTGATATATATATATATATATATAAAATACTAGCCACATTTACAAGACGATTAAAAAGTAACCCTATTTTAAAATACCTAGACTTTTTTAGTTAACTATAATTTTCACAAGAATTGGATGCGAGAGGAAAACATTTAAGCATGAGCTTTTATTTAAGGATTCAATATGGGCACTAGATTTCTCAACCAGCTCCTCAGCCTGCCCTGATGTCGACTGATTTCATTGTGAACTTTTGTGGAATGGAAAATATAACCTTTCAAATTTGCCCTTTAGGTTCTTCCAAAACAAAATAGTCAATCTGAAAACACAAATTAAATTAACAGATTACATTCTCAAATATCAAAGCTCAGAATGAATATATTTCTAAAACCAGATCCAAGTTATGAAATATTTTGTCTGTTGATCTTCTTTCTTTCTTTCTTCTTTTGTCAAAATCTGCTTGTGCCGCTAGGCGTCGCAGTCTATCAGATGATCGGCAACCGAGCCAGGGCGCGCTCAGTCGCTTCATATGCCGTGATGTTATGAAGTCTCAAGTTGTCCGTGACTCCTTCAATCCATCTTCTTCTTGGTCTTCCCCTGCCTCTTGTTGTTTCGATTTTCATGTTGTATGCTCTTGATGCTGGCATCGTTGGTTCCATTCTCATTAGGTGACCAAACCATTTCTCCAATAGTTCTTGTAATCACATCGTTTCTCACTCGATCTCTTCTGGTTTTATTCGCAGCCATTCTCAAACATCTCAACAGGTGGTTAGTCTTCTCTCATGTTCTTTTGTTAATGTCCAAGTCTGACATTGATAACCTAATGTCGGTATAAAGATTGTATTTATAATTTGTCTTTTTATCTCAGCTGGGACAGCAGGGTGTTTTAAAAACAAGCTGGTATGCGACATGGATTCTTGCTTCAATCTCTCTGTTATTTTACCATTGGATGTAAAGATACTTCCCAGGTATTTAAATTCTTGCACTTGTTTTAGGCTGTGATCTAGAATCTTTATGTCGATGGTCTGTTGCTCTCTACTTATGCCATGACTTCTGTCTTTTCAGCATTGATCTTCATATGATGCTTGAGGCAATTGTCGTGTAGTAGGTTCATGTGGTCTTGCAGCTGTTTTACTATCACTGTGAAATATGCATTGATCGTCGGCAAAGAGCAGCTCATTGAAGTCCTCCTGTTTATCGACATCTGTTGGTGTTTATGTCTATTTTATTATATATCCATAAATATTATGAAAAGTAAAGGTGATAATACACAAACCTTGTCTTACTCCTGATGTTACTGGGAACCAGTCTGTGATGCCAGCTCTTGTTCTAAACTTTGTCTATAAATAGCCCTAACACAATCTAAAATTGTTCCATTTATACCGTAGTTTTCAAGAACTTTCCATAATAAATTTCTGTTTACTCTATCGAAAGCTTTTTTCTTGATCTATTGAAAGCGATGTTCATTTGATGTCTGTGTTCTATTGTCTTTTCGCTAACTTGTCTTAAAGCAAAAATAGCGTCAGTACACCCTCTTTCCTTTCCTAAATCCGAATGGCTCAGGATCGGTTCTACAACGGATCTAATTCGTTGTTTCCAGAATTTTGGCAAAAATTTTTTCCTACGTGGCTTAGAAGGGAGATGCCTCTGTAATTGTTACAATCTTGCTTATTGCCTTTTCTTTTCCAAATTGGGACTATAAGAGCTCTTTGCCAGTCTATTGGTACAGTTCTTTCATTCCAGGCTTTCCTAAATATGTGGAGTAGCCAGGTGACTCCAATTTCTCCACAAGCCTGTATTGCCTCGGCTGATATTCCATCAACACCTGATGCCTTATTTGTCTGTTGGCAGATAAACAGTGCTGTTTCTCATAAATGGAAACAGTATTGTTTCTCATAAATGGAATTATTATTGCCATATTAAACCCCATAATGATTTGGGTAAAACAGTAGTAACCTTTCTTGGTTTCTGGAAGAAAAGGCAGGGGAGGACCAGTGTGATAGTTGACCCAGAATATCAGGAACACCCTGGAAAGGATGAGGCTGAATGTAGCATATTTCTTCTCTTAGGTCCACCATCACAGAGAACATCCAGAGATCCGTCTCCAGTCTTTGGCCTATCCATGGATGCTTTGGAAGGTCAATTCACACCAGGACAATGGTAGGTTTCTACAGTTGACAATACAAATGGGTATTATTCAAGCCATCCTTATTTTAATATTCTGTAATCAGTTATATTTTGATTAGTTGGTTACCTTGTTGCTTGTTTCATTGTTTGGCTAATTGATTTGTTAGTTGGCTGATTGGTTGGTTTTGTACGTTGACTGATTAATTTATTGATTGGCTGGTGGGATAGCTGATTGATTGGTCGACAAATTATTTAGGTGATTCATTAATTGGTTGGTTAATAAGTTGACTGATTAATTTATCGATTTGTTGTTAGGGTGTCTGATTCATTGGTTATTTGATTGGTCGACAAATTGGTTGGGTGATTCATTATTTGGTTGGTTTATAAGTTGACTGTTTAATTTATAATTTATCGATTAGCTTGAAGGGTTACTGATTGATTGATTGACTAATTGGTTGGGTGATTCATTAATTGGTTGGTTTATAAGTTAACTGATTAATTTATCGATTGGTTGGTGGGTTGGCTGACTGATTGGTTGACTAATTAGTTGGTTTGTTGGTTATGAAGCCTCAGTGTGTAGCCCTTAGTAACCTACAGATTAAGAGTTTGAGAGATATGTTGAACTTATGTAAGCAGAAGGAAACAATATTGACATATTGAAAGCTGTAGATGTTAATAATTTTTACCAGATTGCTCAGATAAGCTGTGTTTTAAACTAAAACAAACACAGTTAAAACTCTTTAGTCCATTGATTTTATGTGCAGATTATCTGATCCCTGAAAAGAACCATCTTGCCACTTTGAGTAAAAAAGTAAAGCTATGCGATGACTTACCCAAAGAAAGTAGATAATCCTTTTCTTGTTTACAGTAAATGGTCATCAGATTTCACTACCAGCTTCTCAGCCTGCCCGGGAATCACACAATTGATTTCACCAAGAACTCTTGTGGAATGAAAAACATAACTTCTCATATTTGATCTTCAAGTTCTTCAAAAACAACAATAATCAGTCTGAAATACAGATACAAACAGATTAAATTTACAGATAACATTCTCATACATAAAAGATTGAACACAACAAATTTTAGACAAAAATTACCTTAAATAAATCATTCAGAAGTATTTTAAGGTGGGTAGGGGGGGGGGGGGGGTGTTATTTTCCAATCACCCTGTACTTTCCAGAGCATTTCCTGGTGACAGTTTTAGGTAGGCTGGATTAAAATAGCAGTGTGAGTCATTTTTTAAAAAGGAGAAACAATTTGTACATTTTCATTGAGCCTTTGAGAACAGCGTGGAAGCCCTAATATATCATAATGGTCTGGAGAGAATGGTGCTGTAGGGAGGTCGCAGGGGATCTGGCTAAGACTCAACTGAAGATGACTACAGAATGATTTTATGGAAATATTCTGAGTGCTGTAATGTCAGTTCTTAGCTCATTGAAAACATCAGAGGCAGAACCAGTTGCCTGATGAAAAGCTTGTTATTCCTTCTGCTGTGAACTCCATGGAAAGTCCTGGTAGGATTTCTGTATCTAGGCTTTGATTTTTTTCTCAAGACTTAGAATGTTGTGTGCACATTCGTCTTCACGTTCACTGGCTGTATAAACTGCAGCAGAAAGTTTTGTTATTTGTCCACTTCAAGACTTGTAGTTCTTGTTCAAGAACATAAGGTTTGCATGCGCATTCATTTGACAGATTTGTTCTGTTTGTGAGCAGTATGTTGGTTTCTCACGTCTCAGGCGGATGCACTCCAACTTCAAAGGAAACCCACCTAATTAGTAGACTTTTATTACATGCTTATAAGTGTATTCACTACGGGTAATCCATGTTCCATATCTGGCTTATTGTGTGCAGACCAATGATATTTCTCCTGTCAGGGAGATGCGTTCTGTTTTCAGAGTAAAAATTATCTCAGCTGTGGAGTTAACAAGAATGCTTAAGAGAAACCGTAGACAGGGCTATTCAACTGGTGTCCCGCTGGCCAAATGTGGCCCTCGGAGGCCTAGCAAATGGCCCGCCAATCATTGCCAGTTGTTTTGAGTTAATGCTTGGCCTCAGGATTTTGGCCAGAGATGATCCCCATTTTAAACATTGTGGCTGGTTTAGTTAAATAGCCCTGTCCTAAGATGAGCATTGCTGAGAGTCCAAGTTTATGCATGATATTGAAAAGATTGTGCAGGATTGAATGCAATGGAGGAAATAGACAGTGAGCCTTATGTAGTGTATAAATGACACACAGGATAATATGATCATAATGATTTTTTTCAGGTAATTGCAGCAACAAACAGAAGCACATATGTCTTTTTCAACCCACTGCTTGATTCCAGTATTAACTTATGGATGTGAGAATTGGAAAGCAACAGTAGTTCTTGATAAAAAAAAATTGGACAGTTTTGAAAACAGGTGTCTTAGAAGAATACTGAATCTCCACTGGACAGATTTCAGTACGCAAATAAGACAAGAGACGGAGCAAGAAAATGTATCCAATTTTATAAGAAAGCGTTGCTGGAATTACATCGGCCATGCACTTAGAATGGATAAGACCAGACTCCCCCATCAAGCCCTTTTCACTAGAAGAGAAAAGAAAACGGGGAAGACCAAGAGTGACCCTGCGTAGAACCATTGCCAGGGAAGGCTCACCTATAGGCCTCATGAATATCCAAGACCTAAATCACAATGGCAACGGATCGCCAGACGTGGAGAGCTATGACTTCTGTCCTATGCGCCGCCCTAAGTTCAAGAGGAAGGACTCACTAACTAACTAACTAACTAACCTATTTGAGGTCAAGATAATTTCGCTCTTTAATCTTTCGCTGGAAAGTCTTTTGAAAGTAGAATAGTTGAAACAAGCTGTAGTATTTTTTATATTTGTTTACTTGTAATGCTTTATGGACTTTGATTTCATTCTGATTGTATAAAATTATATCTCATCAATTTTCATCAGGTGCACCGTCTCCATCCGTCTCCGACGCAAGGGTGAGCCCCATTCCGAGTCATGTTTCTGGTGCAGTGCCTGCAACAACAGCAACATCAACACCTCTACAACAGGGTAACTTGCCAGCTCATGGTTCAAACCAGCAGGTGCCAGCATTTTCAGTAGCCAGTCAACAGGTGGCTCAAAGACCAGGCTATCCACAACAACAGTCACTGGTGACACAGCAGCACCAACTGTTTCCTGGGCAACAGGGTCAGTTTCAGCAGTCATCTTTTCTCCAGGGACAGAGACCTCTACTAGGAACCGTTGCTCCTTTAGGTCAGTCTGCAGCACTTTCCTCTGTCAGAAACATTCAGCCAAGAATTCCGTCACCATCACTGTATAATCGACCTAGGTATCCACTGCAACCAGGAGTAACTACTTCTGGAGTGCTACCATCACCACTGCCGCCGCTTTCAGGCACTCAGGAAAGCTTTTCTGTACAATCTAGATTCCCCCCACCACCTAATGCGACCATATTTTCACCACCACCACTGTACAGCACAGCGCTATCATCTGAACCTCCACCACCACAGTACATACTGCAGGTATGTTCATTTACATACATATATGTGAGGGGGCTTCAAATGAAAATTTTCAAATGGTGATAGAAATTACAGTAACTGTGCCAGTGTCTTGTAACCTGTCAATATTGTTGTTAAGCTTGTCAAGAGTGTGCCAACACTGTGTTGTAGACAAACACAGTGATGTCATAATGAAAGTTTTAAAATGACTACCCCACTTTTGACATGCACCAGAGAGGAGCAACATTCTTTTTTTTTTTTTTTTTGATCAGTGAAAGAGTAAAACTTTTTGAAATTCATTGGCGAATGGTCAAGTCAGGCATGCCTCTCTCAGTCTAGCAAGTGAATGACTGGAGTAGGGAGTTTTCAAAATGGCTGCAATCGACTCTAGGATCACTACTCGGTGTGCCTGACCCAGTCATGAACAGTTTGTCACAGAAGTCTTCCCATTTTGGAACTTCCTACATTCCTGCAGCCTTTCTCATTTCCATGGTTACAAATTTTATTTTGTTTGTTTGTTGTGGGTGACCATATCTGGCACTGGTAGCATAGGATGGGAATGAATATGTTGTGTATGAGGTATCTCTTTGTCCTGATTGGGACTGTCATGCTCTAAGAGGGCTGATGGCTGTCTGAATACTTGGTTTGCTTCACTGCATCAGATGTTAATTTCTTCATTCAGTTTGCCATCTTGTGTTAATTTTGTTCCCAGATATTTAAACTTAGATGCCTATTGAATACCTGTGTACTTTACCGTTAAATTTAAGTTATGCATATTTCTTCCTGTTGACAGAATATTTTTTATTTCATTTTAATGTTGGTACTTATATAATTGGTTTGGTGCTTTAATAATATCCTACCCCAAATAAGGGAAATCCACAGGTCACGGGAGAGTCTAATATTTCAGGGGGTGGTAGATAAGATGCATGCAGTCGTGGGTCCTAGGCTGCATGCAGTCATGGGACCTAGGCTGCACTCGCTCGTGGGACGTAGGTGGGTTGGGGTTAGGGACAGTTCTAGATGTTTTGGGGTCGTTAAAAGCATCAGAAAGCTGGGAAGCCCAGTCTTACCACCCTCTAAAATGTTGGACTGTCCTGTGAAGTCATCTGAAGTAGGATATTAATAAAGCACCATTGGTTTTTCATACTATAGTGTACAGAAAATGCAGATGTGTGTGTATAGAAATGAGCAGTTAATAGGTTCGCTGCTGCTGTCCCTATGGATAGTGAGCTACTTTATTGAAAAGTGGATGGGGTGAATACTCTTTGGGATCAAGTAAACAGTACAGCAGAAGAAAAGTCAGAACATCCACATCTGGAAAGAATGATACAGTGTCGGCCAAAAGGGGCAAATATCGCAGCTATGTTGTAAATAGGTGTGATGCAGTTACGTCACTCTGACAGATGTAAGAAACAAGATTTATTCAATTGTAATTTAGTACCAGCAGATATTTATGCATAGTCTTGTATTGTTTGACTGGCATTGATTGAGTTGATTCAAGAACCAACATCACAGCTTTCAGGGCATTCCCATAAGCGCTCTGTCCCCATCTTCAGCAGCGAGTGCAGAGTTCCTCTACTAATGGTGCCAGTAGCATTCTGATTAAATGTCCGTCTTGCCTTTCCTCTGAGCCTCGAGCATCAGCCAGAACCCCTCATCACTCCCCGCTGCATCAATCTCACCAGACTGTGGTGATCCATCTACTCCTCTGAACTGTACACGCTCTCCCACAAGGTTTCTAACCACGTCTGCCTCATCATACATCAGTATTCCACCAAATTGTGCAGTCAGCCAGTCTATCCCTCTGTTCATTTCCCAACACACTGGTGTAATTTTCATTGGTATTCTTTAATAGGCTCAACCTGGCATGAATTCTGCCACACAAGGTCCTTATCCAACCCATCCAGCTGGTCCCATGCCGTTTGGAGCGCCAGCTTACCCCAGCACTGCCAGTATGTCACAGAACTTTAGCCAAATGAATATTCATGTGAGTGTTTATTACTTATTACTTTGTTGTGAACATTCCTGATTACAGGTAAACTTTTACTCTTCCATATGGTTTTCAAATAATACAACTCTGGGTCAGAAAAGAGTTAAAGTAATAACTGGGGAAGATTGAACAGTTTGAAGCAATGATTGTTTGAAATTTAAAGATGTGAGGTAATGACTTTTGAGATTGAAAAGATTAAAATGAAAGGTTTCAAATATGACTGCCTGAGATTGATAGGTTTTCAAGTAATGACTGTCTGAGATGAATGGTTTCAAGCAGCCACCATCTGAGATTGAAAGGTTTGAAGTAGATACTGTCTGAGATTGAAAGGTTTAAAGAAGAGACCGTCTGAGATTGAAAGGTTTGAAGTAGTGACTGAGACTCTGCACTTTAGGAGGATAGTTCTGGTTGTTAATCTGCTTCTGGACTTTAGGACTGGTTGTTCATCTGCCTCTGGACTTTAGGAGATTAGTTCTGGTTGTTAATCTGCCTCTGGACTTTAGGACTGGTTGTTCATCTGCCTCTGGACTTTAGGAGGATAGTTCTGGTTGTTAATCTGCCTCTGGACTTTAGGAGATTAGTTCTGGTTGTTAATCTGCCTCTGGACTTTAGGACTGGTTGTTCATCTGCCTCTGGACTTTAGGAGGATAGTTCTGGTTGTTAATCTGCCTCTGGACTTTAGGAGATTAGTTCTGGTTGTTAATCTGCTTCTGGACTTTAGGACTGGTTGTTCGTCTTCCTCTGGACTTTAGTAGGATAATTCTAGTTGTTCGTCTGCCTCTGGACTGTTGTTCATCTGCTTCTGTACTTTAGGGGGATAGTTCTTATTGTTCATCAGGTTCTGGACTTTAGGAAGATAGTTATGGTTTTTCGTCTACCTCTGGACTTCAGGACTGGTTGTTCATCTACTTCTGGACTTTAGAAGGATAGTTCTGGTTGTTCATCTGCTTCTGTACTTTCAGAGGATAGTTCTGGTTGTTCATCTGCTTCTGGTCTTTAGGAGGATAGTTCTTGTTGTTCATCTGCTTCTGGACTTTATGAGGATAGTTCTTGTTGTTCATCTGCTTCTGTACTTTCAGAGGATAGTTCTGGTTGTTCATCTGCTTCTGGTCTTTAGGAGGATAGTTCTTGTTGTTCGTCTGCTTCTGGTCTTTAGGAGGATAGTTCTTGTTGTTCATCTGCTTCTGTACTTTCAGAGGATAGTTCTGGTTGTTCATCTGCTTCTGGACTTATGGAGGATAGTTCTTGTTGTTCTTCTGCTTCTGGACTTATGGAGGATAGTTCTTGTTGTTCATCTGCTTCTGGTCTTTAGGAGGATAGTTCTGGTTGTTCATCTGCTTCTGGAATTTAGGAGGATAGTTCTTGTTGTTCATCTGCTTCTGTACTTTCAGAGGATAGTTCTGGTTGTTCATCTGCTTCTGGACTTATGGAGGATAGTTCTTGTTGTTCTTCTGCTTCTGGACTTATGGAGGATAGTTCTTGTTGTTCATCTGCTTCTGGACTTTAGGAGGATAGTTCTTGTTGTTCATCTGCCTCTGACTTTAGGAGTTTATTTCCTTATTCCCAAAATGTAGCCCTGGAAGTCAGTCACACAAGGATCTGTGAGATCAACTAGCTAGGTTTGTACTAACCTTTCCTTAGTAGTCTCTTTTGACATGCTTGGTTAGGGTTATTTTTCTTTGCTTATCTCATAGCATCCACTTGTGATGCGGTGCCTTAGAGGTTTTGTGAAGAGATGATTAACTGTTTCATGATCCTGAAGTGCTGGGGTTTGATTTCTTCAGTTGAACAAAGGTTGCACATGGAAAGGGACTAAGGCCATTTTAAAACTACCATTACTGCCAGTATTTACCACTTTGGTGGTGTAGGCCGTAAGGGGGGGGGGGGGGGGTCTTTAAACCTGAGGATTTAGGGTCGCATGGTTAGTGCTGTCACCATGGATTGTGCAGTTTGGAATGTTTCTTTTGCCTCAAACCCCCAAAAAATTCTACACCCTAACCAGTGATTCGAACCTGGATCTCCCAGATAAGAGCCTAACATTCCTAACTGTTTGACCAGCCGCTCCAAGATTGGGGCCTTCCATGAAATATTCTTAAAGACAGCAATGGGTACCCAGTAGCCAACATCCATTGTGGAGACGGCACACAATTTTCTAAATTTCTTGCAGAACACACGGGCATCATGTTTGGTTATAGCTGGACAATATTTTACTTCTCTGTTGTGGCACAAGTGAAAACTTGGATGTATCCATCACCTTCTAATTCAGTGTTATTAAACTAAGTCTACTTTTAAAAAAAACTGCCAATTACTGCCTTTATTTTACTACTTTTCGGTGTAGGAAGTAGGCGGTGATGGGGGGGGGGGGGGGGGGGTCTTTGAGCCTGAGGATTTACGGTGGTGTGGCTAGTGCTGTCGCCTCGACTGTGCAAGTGAGGATTTTATTTGCAGAAAGAATCCCAGCCTTACCGAGGATTCAAACCTGGGTTTCCCCACTTGAGAGTCAAGCGTTCTAACCGTTCACTAAGTCTACTTTAACTGTTGAAAATGAATATCATCACAGGCCAGAGGGTCCCAGTATAGAAACATCTTTAATTCAACACACTTGGCAGTGATCCGTGGACCAGTTGCTAGGATTCTATGGGTCAGTAGCTAGGCCTCTATGGGCCAGTTTATAGGCCTGTATGGGCCGGTTGCTAGGCCTCTATGGGAAGGTTGCTAGGCCTCTTTGGGTCGGTTGCTAGGCCTCTGTGGGCCGGTTGCTAGGCCTCTATAGGAAGGTTGCTAGGCTTCTATGGGAAGGTTGCTAGGCCTGTATGGGCCAGTTGCTAGCATTCTATGGGTCAGTAGCTAGGCTTCTATGGGCTAACCCTCTATGAGCCGGTTGCTAGGCCTCTATGGGAAGGTTGCTAGGCCTCTATGGGAAGGTTGCTAGGCCTGTATGTTGCTGTCATCACAACCAGCCTGAAAGAACCTTGAACTCTGGCCAGCATTCCCAACTCATGCACTTTTCTACCCAAAGTGTCACTTTTATCCTGTGCCCATCTTCATACTAGTCTGCCCCTGTGCCTCTTTCCTAGTACCATGCCTTTTGCTACTAATCTTTCTAGTGTCATGGCGCTTCAAATGGCCAAAAATATTTCACTTTCTGAGACAAGATGTTATCTAGCTAGGAGCCTAGTGTAAAAAATTTAACAGTTATATTAGCTGTAATATTATATTTATCACATTGTTTTTTTAATACCATTGTTACAGGATTCACAGAAAGTGTTGAATTTGTTAAATGAGAGACAGCTGATGCCCCCTGATGGTATCGAGACAGCAAAGCCTACCCTTCCACCACAATTTAAGAATGTTTATTGTGACCCAGAGTGAGTTGAACAGCATCTGTGTTTGTTAAAAAAAATTCAGACAACTTTCTTTTTTGCGTGTGTTTGTGTGTGATCACCCTTAAAAAGCGTTTGGTACATTTTATTTGTGGTTTACACCTAGGTTGTTATATCGGCAACACCAGTGGATTAGGAGGTAAAGACCACACATTTGGGGCTGTGCAATGACCATGAAACTAATACCCAAAGAAGTTGGATATGTTGGCCGAAAGGGTGTATACTACATCATAAACTGGCCCAGCACATTTATTTATGTCATTTAGACACACAAAATAGAAGAATTTGACTGCTTCACCCACTGAGTGCCGATTGGTGTATAAAAAAATAGGACTAGCACCATATGTCCATTTGTCTGAGGCTGTGTGAACAGGTCTTTTAGATTGCTAGCTAGCAGTTATGTTTTACATGATGAGTTTTTTCTTTGCAATACTTGAATCATTTTTGGGTCTTAATCAAAGAGCAAGAGAGAGTCTGTGGAGAAGATGGATTAATCACATGAAAGTCTTGTACTTCCACACAGTGTTCCCACAACACAATGTGGCTCTGTCAGGGTGTGTTTTTTGGCGTCATAATATGTGGCCGTTATTTGGAGGATAGTCGAAAAACATCCCCAGCCTTCCGAGGATACAAACCTGGATCACCTGCATGAGAGCCCTGTGTTCTCGTAGGAGATGCCTAGCAAGTTCTTAGCCACAAGGAGTAAAGCGTACATGCATTACTTTCACGGGGGTATCATATTGTTGCAGGCAAGATCATCATATTGTTGCTGGTCAGATCATCATGTTTTTGCCAGTCAGAACTTCATGTTGTTGCTGGTCATCCATTATTACAGAAAATCTATAGTTTATCTATTCATAATTGTCTCATTGAAGTCTTTAGTTCATGAACTCCTATTTTCTCCCATATGTTTACAGTGTATTTAGATGTACCTTGAATGCTGTACCGAAAACATCTTCATTACTTGGTAAATCCAAATTGCCTCTAGGAGTTCTGATTCATCCTTTTAGAGATTTGTCGGTAAGTAAAACGAAAATGTACTTAACTGACATGTCATTTCTGATCTTGTATAAATGGAAACTGAACTAACACTGTTGCACTAATGATTTTAAATTATGGAACACTGATTAAGTTTGTGAATGAGTTATACATAACTGAATAATGAGCACATCGGTCAACCAAGACACTGAATGTGGAAAAGCCCTCATAGAGCAGGTTAACTGCAAAAAGGTCACTTTCATCCGGGCCCGCCAGAAGCTCTGTCATGTGTTTTGCCAGTTTCCCTTTCCATTCATTTTCAACCCCAGTGTTTCTTTAGTGTTCAAGCTGATCGGCCTTCATTTCATCTTTTGTAAAAAATTAAAGGTTAAAGTTGAGAGGATCGGCGTCATTGACCCGGTTTTATCCCATACGGCTTGGTCTCTCTCTCTCTCTTTCTACAGATCCACTAGCTGCTTGCTGAGAGCATCACACAGTGCACAAACACTAGCTCCTCTGATAATCCCATGGGGTCTCTGTCAGAATTTGCACTCATGAACCCGACAACATAGCTATGAAACAAACCCACAGACCTTCAGAGCACAAGGCAAATGGTTTGACCACTTCACCATGGAGACCCTCACTTTATAACAGTTAATTATAGCCAAAGTATTTCAGTATTTAAATCATGACACATGTCATAGACCTGCAGACCTCTGTGTGTGAGTGGTTGACATTGATTAAAATTACCTTGGTATTTAAATTAAAAAGCATACTAGATGGAACCCACAGGGTCAAAGGAATAAAGGCAGACCAAAAAATACATTGAGAATTGAACTACAGAGTAAAGTTCAAAGGATGTGAAGGACATGGGATGAGCTGCTCGCAAGAAAGACGTGGGATGAGCTGCATGCATTGGCAGAGGATAGGACCACTTGTCCCAAGGTGTTTGAGGGCTTGTGCTCCATTGGGGGAGAAAGGGGAGAGAAAATGCCTATCACTTTGTCATATAAGTTAGTTTTGCAATGGACACTTGACTTTTATTATGAGCTACACATAAAATCCGCAACTCTCATGCTTAAACATGGATTGACCCAACTAACAAGAGAGGTCAGTTTAAGCTACTTTAATTTAAGTTTCTGTTGGCAACAGATATGCATAAGGATTATGCCTAGATTGTTTCAGTACTGTTGTTGTGTTATAGACCGTAAGAGAAATATAGTTTGCAAGTCTTTTTGTACACGTTGGGCAGTAGTCTTTAAGTATTGTGTATTGAGGGAGACTTCCCAGGAATCCCAAAGGGTGCCCCAATATGATGAGTTAGGGTCAAGGGTCAGTCAAGCAAGGAACCTGGGAAAGGTACGCTCACAAATCCCTGTGAACGATTGCAAGCCGAAACTCGTGGGATGAGAACAAGGATTTGAAGGTGACAAAGAAGATAGAATCGGTGTTTGACAGCCGGAGTGGAAGGTTGATTTCTGTGAGATGTATGACTGCCATGAAGTATAACTGCTAACGAAGTGAAGAAAGCCTGATGACGAATGGCTGTGGCCTTGTGTTGGAGATGCAAGACCTTCGCATGAATGGAATGCAGGGAATGCAAGGTAACCACGTTCTGAATCCAATGTGCGTTTGATGTAACTGTATTGACAGTCGATCCATACATGACGAGTGAGAACAGAGGACAGCAACTAGACAATACTGTTGTCGAAACCACAGTAAAGTAACAGATCAGCAGACTGGTGTCTCGTCAACATCTGTGTATTTACCACCTGAATTGCGAGGACACCAGAATCGCTGAAGGTCTAACTACACATTGACAACAACATTATCATATACTTATATTTCCACTATCAAAGTGTCCCGCAATTTTTCTCCTTTATTGTGGTATGTTAAACCAACATCCTGAGCTTTAGTACTGTTTCAGACACCTGGATGTTGTCTCAGCAGCAGAAGTAACCATGGACACTCTGATAACACTGAGTCGTACAGCACAACCAGAAGTGACTAGATTTAGCCTTCTCGGGCGATAGGGTTACAAGCAAGAGGATTTACTTTATGGCATTGGTTTTATCCCATTTGGCTCAGTCTCTTTCCAAAGAATGGCTAGCGGTTGCTGAAAGCATCAAACAAAGCACAAACTCCAAAACTCCAGCAATGATCCATAATGATCTCAGTAAAAATAAAAACTGCTATATAATCCTGTTTCCTACTGTGTTTTTTTTTCCTTAGAATTTGCCTGTCATCCAGTCCAGTGTGATTGTCAGATGTCGAGCCTGTAGGTCGTACATTAATCCTTATGTGACATTTATTGATCAGAGAAAGTGGAAATGCAACTTATGCTTCAGGACAAATGATTGTAAGTTTTTTCCTGATTACCGACCAGTGATAGATAGAATGTCACATGATATTGGTCGAGTTTTTCCTGATTACCGACCAGTGATACATAGAATGTCACATTATATTTGTCGAGTTTTTCCTGATTACTGACCAGTGGTACATAGAATGTCACATTATATTTGTCTAGTTTTTCCTGATTACCGACCAGTGACACATAGAATGTCACATTTTGTTCGTCGCGTTTTTCATGAATTGGAAGCAGTGAATGTTAAACATTGGAAACAATGAATGTTGGTGATAACATTAAATGTTCACATTGTTACTTACAAATAAGACCTACTTACAGATAAGACCTATGTTTTTAATTCTTCCTACATACAGACTTGATTTGTGGAAAGTAATTTTCTTTTTAAACTACACAAAACTAGTGACCAGGAAAGAGTTTCATCATAGCACTCCAGACAGATCCATAGGTGCTCGGATCTTCTCCTTAGTAACTGCACATGCGTAATATGATTGACATGCCCGTTCTGTGTTCGTTCTGCTGTGCAAACATATCCACCATTCTGGACAAGACTAAAACTGAGACATTTTTATTAGCACAGGGCTATTCAACTAAATTTACTCAGGTGATACAAAGTTAGCGGGGTAGGGGTATCCCCTATCAAAGGAGAAGTAAGACGCCTCCTTTCCTCCGCTAGTCTACGGGACACCCTTGGGCAAGGTGGAGTACCCGTTTAGCCCCCCAATCAGGGTTACGTGAAGCCATGGAAGCAGGTGGTGGATGGAGTGTAAGAGCAGCCGACAGGTATTGTTGGTTATGGTCTGCACTCTGCGGCGATAGGCAGATGATCTCATCAGTAGAGACAATGGCTATGGCCACCGACTAGTATAGTCACTGCTCAGGAGGAAAGCAACGGCAAACTACCTTCTGCAAATTTTGCCAAGAACCCATAACAATCATGAAAGAAAACATAACACAGAAGAGATCTGGTGGCGAGACCCCCAGGCCAGGCAGATCAGATAACACTGGGGAAGAGTGTGATACAGGGGTCAGTACTAGTAATCGTGATGACGGAGTTAATCCTGACTGTGTTGCCAAGGAAATCCACTGTGTCAGACTAAGAAACAGAATGCGAATAGGAACGTGGAATGTGAGAAGTCTGTATGAAGGAAAGCTTAAAGTAGTATGTGATGAGATTGAAAGATTAAATATTCAGATCTTAGGAATTTGTGAACATCGTTGGAGTGGCAAGGGACATTTTATCAATGAATATGGAAGCTTTTTCGTATATTCTGGTAGAGATGTAAGAGGCCAGAGCGGAGTGGCATTTTGTTTAGATAAAACAACAGCAAAAGCTATTATGGGATATAATCCAGTTAGTGATAGAATCCTAACTATCAGACTTAAAGGCCGTCCAAAAAACATAACTTTCATGCAGGTATATGCACCAACTTCAACAGCAGAGGAGGGCGAAATTGAAGATTTTTATGCCATACTGCAAGACACATTAAATAAAATTAATCAGAATGATATAATAATAATAATGGGAGATTTTAATGCTAAAGTAGGTACAGGCAGAGCTGAAAATGAGAGACACGTTTTAGGAAAATTTGGATTGGGTATTAGAAATGAAACAGGAGAAAAATTGATTGAATTTTGCATAGAAAATGAATTAACAATAGCTAACACACTTTATAAACAACACCCTAGAAGGCTTTTCACATGGACATCCCCTGACGGTGTTACCAAAAATCAGATAGATTACATTTTAATACAAAGAAGATGGAGATCGAGCATAACATCTGCAAAAACCCTGCGAAGTGCAGATTGCGATACAGATCATCAGTTACTAGAAGCAGATCTGAAATTAAAACTCAAAAAGCTTACCCGAGGACCAAGGCCATTTCGATTTGATCTCACAAAAATACCAGATGCATACAACGTAGAAGTGAAGAACCGTTTTGAGGTCTTGATGTCTGTACAAGAGGAAATGACACCTGATGAACTGGCGGTACAAGCTAGGGATATCTTGATAACAGCAGCTAAAGACTTAATACCCACCAGGACTAAGCAACATAAACCATGGATCACACCATACACGTTAGAACTAATAAAACAACGAAGGGAACTGAAAAAGAAAGGAGAAACCAATGACAGTAGGATGAAGTATAAATTTTTAACACGAGAAATAAGAAAGTACACAAGAAAGGATAAAAATCAGTATGTACAAGATTGCTGTATTAAAATAGAGCAGCATCACAAAAATGGAAGAGATTACGAAATGTTCAAGGAAATGAAGTTATTGACAAGAAATTTTCAACCTCAGTTAAATGTTATTTGTGACAAGTTGGGAAATACTTTAACAGAATCTAGACAAATTCTAGGAAGATGGCAGGAATACTGCAGCGGAATGTATGATATGAATGACAGTGAGGATATGAATGATATACATGAACCAGTAACAGTAGAGGCAGAACCTGAACCTTCATTAGATGAAATTTCATGGGCAATAAGGAGCCTGAAAAATGGTAAATCACCTGGATGTGATGAGATACCAGCTGAATTGATTAAAGCGGGAGGAGAAGAAAGCATAAAAATCTATCATGCATTATGTGAAAAGATATGGAAATATGGTATTTGGCCAAAAGACTGGAAGAGAACTATCTTCATTCCAATACCAAAAAAGGGTGACCTGAAATTATGTACAAACTATCGAACTATTGCCCTGATCAGTCATGCAAGTAAAATTCTACTAAAAATTATAATGAGAAGACTGCAAAAGAAAATGGAAGAAGAGATTAATGTAGCTCAGGCTGGATTTAGACAGGGAAGAGGAACAAGAGATCATATATTCAACATGCGTTTAATAATAGAGAAGTGTAGAGAATTTAATGTAAATCTGTTCTTATGTTTTGTGGATTATTCAAAAGCATTTGACTGTGTACAACATCAGAAGCTTTGGGAAATCATGAGGAATATGGGCTTTCCATCACATATAGTGCAGCTCATTAAAATGCTCTATCAAGACCAACAAGCAGCAGTCAGAATAGATGGAGAGACATCAGACTGGTTTGGCATCAAGCAAGGAGTCCGTCAGGGATGTGTGCTGTCACCGTATTTGTTCAACCTGTACGCCGAAAATATAATGAGAAATGTAAGAGATGATATAAACAAGGAACAATATGATGCCCTAAACATCGGTGGTCATGAAATACCAGAAATTCGTTATGCTGATGATACAGTATTACTATCAACATCACAAAATGGTTTAGAAAACTTATTAACCTCACTCCAAAGAAATAGTGAAAATCATAACTTATTTCTTAACACAGCAAAAACAAAGATAATTCATACAAACAAAACTGCCATGGAGAAGGAAATATATGTTAATGAGGAAAGATTGGAAGTGGTGGAAAATTTCGAATATCTTGGGTCACTGGTTACCAACAATGGGGACACAATGAAAGAAATTAAACGGCGACTATCAATTGCTCTTCAAAGACTAAAAACAACTGAATAAATTATGGAATTGTACAGATAGAATTACAAAGGTCAGATTTTTAAGAGCATGCATCTTTCCCACTGCAACATACGCCTGTGAAACCTGGACACTTACTAAACAAGCGGAACAGCGCATAAATGCATTTGAATATAAATGTTACAGACAGGTTCTAAGAATATCTTGGGTAAAGAAAAGAACAAATGCATCCATACTTCAAGAGCTGAATATTGAAGAGGGTTGGCTAGTAAAGACAATAAAACAAAGAAAATTGAAATATTTTGGTCACTTGAAACGTCATGGAGGTCTAGAGAGAACAGTAATGGAGGGGTATATGCCTGGGAAGAGAGGAAGAGGAAGGCCAAGGAGAAGATGGGTGCAGGATGTGGCAGATGATCTCCAGATGGGTGTATCAGACGCAGGACATCTTGCTCATGATAGGAAGGTTTTCCGGAGGGTTGTTATGGCAGCGAGGTTCCGCGAGGGACATGCTACTGAATGAATGAATGAATGATACAAAGTTTGAGAATAGGGATCATCAAGGGCCCCAGAGGCCTGACCCCCAGCATAGAGAAATCATTAATACCATACAGCTGGCATTGATCTGAGGGCTGCTTGCTAGGTCTCTCCGGGCCAGATGTGGCCCATGAGCCGCTAGTTGAAAAGCCCTGCATTAAGACATTCATTGGCTGCCAAACGTTGATTACTTCCTAGACTGTTTTCTCTAGAAGTGTATGTGACTGAAAGGTGAGAATCCCCATGTAGGTTCAGGGGCCCTAATTTTGGGGGGGAAATAGGAACAGATCCATTGTCCTCCACTCCCTTTACAAGCATGTCATGAAAGATAGCTGATTAGGTGTTCGTTGGGGTCGGATATGTTGGTTGAAAAGTGCATTTATCGCAGCCTAGCTGTGAACCCTAACACAGCAGGCCATCTGCTCTTCTAAGGGTTAAAGCAAAAGAAGGGTAAAGCAAGTCAAGTGATCAACCTGGTCATGGTCAGTATTCAGTAAATGATGAGTTTTTCTCTCAGCCAAGTACCAGAGTGACTACAGGGAGCATATTACAGAGATCCCCTCCTCTGCCCAGATTCATAAATCAGAAGAGTTTGCAAAGGTTCGACTGAACTTTACATCTGCAATTGAATGTTGTTGAATGTCGACATCACAGCACTCGAAACACCACCATAAGCGCTCTGTCCCTATCTTCAGCAGCAAGCAAAGAGTTGAAATTCTGATGGTACCAGTGACTGTCTGATTGTATATCCGTCTCGCCTTTCCCCTGAGTTGGCCAAATCTCTTTGTAACTCCTTCGCAGCACCATTCTTCTCAGACCGTAATGATCTATCTGTTCCTCAGCACTGTTCACTCGCTCCCAAAGGGCCCTCACAACATCCAGCTTGTCATACATCAGTTCACCACCAAGTGGTGCAGGACCGGCCAGTCTATCTGTTTTTTTATTTCCCAACACACCGCCATGACCTGGAGAAAATATCCAAAGGATGCCAACTACCCAGGACCTTTGAAGTGATGCTTGCCACTCTGCACGGAGCATGCCTGTCTCCACTTTTCTCAACATGCTCTGTGAGTCAGTTACAATGACGGCATGTGTGTCCAGTGAGACAGATAAGGGTGTACCCAACTAATATTTCAGCACAGCGGATTTAGTGTGATTATGCTTCAGTTTGTAATGTTTCCTCCTCAGGTTATAGATATTTTATTGTCATAAATTGTGCATTCTGATTGCCCATACAGTTTTCTTTCAAAAATGCATACAGTAGTTTTCCCAAATCATTGCATACACGTTTCTTCTAATTATTTTTCTTTTCTTCTTCTCTTCTTCTCCTCTCCTCCTCCTCCTCTTTCCTAATCTTCTTCTTCTTCTTTTTTCAGTGTCATAAATCTAGCATTCTGACTACCCATACAATTTTCTGTAAAAATTAATCAATGAAAGTTTTCCCAACAATGAATATTTCTTTATCTTTTTTAGGTTCATTACTATCTGTCTCTATTCATCTCTGTGATTGGCTTTCTCTTTCCTTTGGGTGACTTCAAGTGTTTATAAGTCTGCCTGAATATTATCTCTACTGTGCTGTCTGCCCCATGGTCTTCTGAAAGTCCATTCCATGTGGTGCTGGTAGTCATGTCTATCCACAACCTTCCCTCTCGTGTACTTTCCATCAACTGATGACACAGATGATCTTCCATGCCATGATGTGAAACTGTCCAGCATCTGTTCTGTCTCCCTCTGCGCCCCCACCCCAACTTTCCTACCGCCACGATGTACTTTAGTTTTCTCCTTCTCATCACATGACCAAAGAATGTAGATTGTCTCTTTCTGATGTGGGCAGTCAGTTCTTTTCATGAGTCAGTTTCTTTAAAGACATTTTCATTGTTCTTTTTATCTGTCCAGGCTATTCTGATATCATTTGTCTATAAAATCACATCTCGGCAGCTTTCCAAAAACCTTTTCTCTAATTTACTAACTGTCCATGATTCACATCCGAATATCAATTTAGGATCTATATAACTTTTAAGAATTCTCATTATCGTCTTAATTGACAATGAAGAGATTGCAAAAAATATTCTTTATGGTCTACTCCCTTTTAACTCCAATATGTACGCAGTGCCTGTCTCTCTGTTACCTTCCATTGTCTCAATATGCCTAAACCAATGAAGAGTTAGCCTTAATGACGCCAGTAATTAGTTGTGTTTTAAGCAGATTATGAATTTTCTTATTGAAAAGAGTAAACCCACAGCCTCCCTAACCAGCATATTGTATTGTCAACTTATTAGGGGTTTTCTTTGAAGTGCATTTGCCCATGAGACACGGAGCCAGCAGTCTGCTTACAAATAAGCCAGATCTGTAAAATGGATGTGAATGCAAAACTCAAGTTCAGGACCATTCAGGAAAATTTCTACAATGGCATCATTAGAGACGCATAACAGACATTATCAGTCCACTTTGTGCTTGTTTAGCTACTGGTTCGAAGATCGGAGAACCTATCGATTTGCCCAGAATTATGTGATGACAATGCTCACTTTTCATTAATAACTAAGAGTGTATCTGCCTCTTCTCTGCACGAGAGGTCAGACAAAAGAGAGAAGTAAATAAATGAATTAGAATCAAAGCAATGTTTCTCCGTTGTAAATTTGAAAATAGAAGACACAAACAATTGATTGCCCAGTTTATTGCCTGGCATATTTCACTGTGTCTCGATAGATAATTGCATACTACTACAACAAGCTGAGTTGAGTTGAGTCAAGAATTGACATCACAGCACTCTCGGCATTCCCATTCGTGCTCTGTACCCATCTTTAGCAGCCAGCGCAGAGTTCCAAAACTGATGGTACCGGTCACAGTCTAGTTGAATATCCATCTTGTCCTTCTTCTGAGTGTAGTGAGCCGGCCAGACCCTCTGGTTACACCCAGGTGTCTCATTCTCTCCAGGCCATAACAATCTTCTTTCTCTACTGATTCAGTTGTTTGTTACCAAAGGACCTTGACCACGTCTGGCTTGTCATGTGTCCAGAAATGGACGAACAACAAGCTCTTTATGCTGGAGTTTATAACTTTCGAGCGCAAAAAAAAAAAAGAAGATGAAAACAGCACTGTCAAACATTACATATGATATCTACATGCTATATATATTCTCATGTGCAAACATTTTTCTAATCTGTTCTCAGCTTGACAATCAGCTTGATCACACACTGCTTACAAGTCACTAAGACTAATATAGGGTATGTAATCTGATTATACAACTCTTTTCCTCCAGTGCCAGAAGAGTTCTCATTTGACCCAGTCAGCAAGACATATGGCGACCCTCAGAGAAGGCCAGAAGTGAAGTCAGCAACAATTGAATTTATTGCTCCCTCAGAATACATGGTAAATAAAGTTATCATTTGCTTGTTATTCCTTTCTTGCTGCTATATAGTTTATAGTATCTGTTTCGTTTGGATGTTAATGTAAGACAAGCTGATGCTGTAAACCAAGTGATCATCACAAAATAGGACCATGAAGGTCAGTAGCAGGATAGGAAAGACAGGCATAGATACAGTCATACGTTTTGTCCATAGTCTTTATCAACAAATAAAGCAGTCAAAATGTCGGCACCACAGAAAGAAGTGAAAATACTTTAATAGTCAATAGGTGAGATTAAAAAGAACAGACATGCAAAAGAATAGGAATAAGAAGAATTGTTGAGAAACAATACATAATAGAAGTGAAAAGAATCTTTGTGTTCAAGAAAAGAATGTTGAACATTGATCACACACACCGCACACACACACTCGCTCACACATACATACACACACACCACTTACATATATATATTGTCATTCACACATGCGTATGCACACACGCACGCACACATACAGTATGTGTTGGTGAGTGATCTTTCCAGACAATAGTGTTATGTTCTGAAACCGGGGGGGGGGGGGGGGGGGGGGGGGGGGGTACATGGGAATCAGTATTGATATCTTTCCCATAGCTCAGAAATCTTACCTTTAACCAGTTCAGTATCTTTCACAAAGTTAAAAAAATGTTCACTTTAACCAAGTCAGTATCTTATACAGCTCAGAAATCTTGATTAATCAAGTCATTATTGTTATCTTCCACACAGTTGAGACCACCCCAGCCTGCAGTCTACCTGTTTTTGTTGGATGTATCTTTCAATGCAGTGGAAACAGGTAGCCTTTCATTCCCTTAAGTTTTGTTGTTTATGTACATTTTTTGTTTGATTTATCTATGACAGTACATGCCTGTTCTGTTGTATGGCAGTGAATCTTGGAATGTGAGCAGACAAATTAAGAAGAGTTAAGAGGCAACTGAGATATGGCTCTTGAAAAGAAAGTTGCAAATACCCTAAACCCCTTTCTCTTGTGTGTATATTATTATTATGTAATTTATATTCAAGGAAATATATTTTGAATAACCTTGTATTTTAGTTTGCTGTTCACTAATATGTTGATTGAAGCTAACCAGTGCAGGGTGAGTTACTTGGTACTGAATGAGTTAAGCACATCATTAGGTTTGACACATTCTCTTCACAGAGGGATGGTTAATTAGGAGTCATGGAAAGAAATAAAACTACATGAAAAGTAGATGAGTGAGCTTCACA
Organism: Candidula unifasciata; assembly: GCA_905116865.2. Classification (NCBI taxonomy): domain Eukaryota; kingdom Metazoa; phylum Mollusca; class Gastropoda; order Stylommatophora; family Geomitridae; genus Candidula; species Candidula unifasciata. The sequence goes on from CAJHNH020001735.1 coordinate 194,188, forward strand.
ATATAACAAACAGACGAAAAGTGAACATTGCGGCTACAGAGCCTTCATCAGACATACATAAATCAAACAGAACCAACAGGAATACACAAAATCACTTAACTGATGTATCCTGAAGCAGCTACATTGATTTCTACCAGTAGAACGAAGAGAGTTGAATGAAAAGACACGTGTTGCCCAAGACTAAAGCCCAGGAATTCTAAGGACCGTAATTCGAGAATTTTAGATGAAACTTGACAGATCAGTCCCCTGGGGGTTTAGGTCCCCAAGGTTAAAATAAAGCAAATTAAGATTCAACATCACAGCTGTTGGGACATTCCCATAAGCGCTTTATCCCCATCTTCAGCAGCAAGTGCAGAGTTCCAATTCGACTGGCACCAGTAACAGTCGGATTGTATATCCATCTCACCTTTCGCTTGGGTTAGTCAGCTTCCCTGATCACCCTACAGCACCATTTTCCTCAAACTGTGATGATCTATTTGTGCCTGTGTACTGTTGACTTGCTCCCAAAAGAGCTCCTTTACAACATCTAGATTTGCCTGCATCTTCACCACCAGGTGGTGCAGAACCAGCGAGTCTGTCTACCTGTTCGTTTCCCAGCACACTGGCTTGACCTGGAAAAACTAACTATTCTTCACAGAGGAGTGATGATAAAGAAATGTATTTGTTTATTTTGTTTGGTTAATTCTGTTCTTATTTTTCATTGACCAATCTAACAATCTTTCACCAGAACATTTTTATCTTGCTCAGTAAGATCTAAATTTGAATGAGCCTTAATTTTTCAGATACGGTTTTGGAAATTTGACTTTATTCATTGTCAGAATGATCTTACGTTTATGTTTTGTCAGGTTAAGGTAGCGTTTATATTTTGTCACAATAATCTACTTACTTAGCTGCTGCTCTTCTACCTTGGAGTGTAGAGGTTTGCCAGTGAGATCGCCAGACTTCTCTATCAGCAGTTTTCTTTTTCTGTATTTGTTTCATTCCATTCCTCTGTCAGTCAGGGACTGTTGGATGTTGTCTTCCCAGCGGACCGTGGGTCCCCTGGAGGTCTGGTTCCCTGGTTCTTAGCCTCCAAAGCCAGCCATAGTGACCAGTTTTCTCCCATTCTACATACATGTCCATACCATCGTAACTGTGCCTGATCCACTGGAGTTTGTAAGGCCTGAACATGGTCAGGATAATCTAAAATTTATGTATTGTCATGATAATCTGACATTTATATATTGTCAGGAAAATCTAACATGTATTTATTGTCAGGATAATCTATAATTTATATATTGTCAGGATAATCTAATATTTATGTATTGCTAGACTCATTTTGTTTTTATACCAACGGCACTTGGTGAGTGATGTGGTCAACATTATTCTGGTCACCTTTACTTCCCAGATCATTACCTGGTACAAATTTTAGCCAGGGTTGACCAAGGAGTCAAGGTCAGTTCTGAAAAAAAAAATGCACGTTCAAACCCAAGACATTTGAGCTGGCTGGTGAGTGTCTAGCAGTTATACTAGCGCAGCTTCCTAGGATAAAGTAACATTTATCACTTGTCAAGACAATGAAAAAAAAAGTAGTTGCGTATCCTGTACAGGATGTTGCAGAACCAACCCCAGCATTTTTTTAAAGCTGTTGAGGTTTATTTAGGCAAATTTACGTCCAGTAGTTTGCCATTGCTTTCTGAACGACAATAAAGCTTTTCTAATTTTCAGGATACTTGCAGCATTTCTGTCGTGTTCTGATGGAGGAGTTGGACAGGTTACCTGGCGACGCCCGGACATCTGTTGGATTTTTATGTTACGACAAATCTCTGTATTATTTCAACCTGGCAGACAATTTGTCCCGGCCACAAATGTTGTGTGTTCCAGAATTAGAAGGTAGGATCCGTGAGAAGAAGTAAATTACAATTTGTAAGTTGGTTACCTTAGGGCAGTGTCTAGATGCTTGCTTATTGATGCAGAAGTCTTGGGAACTTCTTTTTCTGCTGCATTCACACCTAAAAGGGAGGTTGGCTAGTCATGAATTGGTTTACAGCTTGGCTGTGATATCTGTGCCTTACAGCCCACATCCGATTTCAGCAAGCTCCGAATTAGTCGCCACTTATGAAATATTACCCCCCCCCCCCCCCCCCCCACCCCCCCCCCCCCCCCCCACTCTCCTTTTCCAACGTCAACTTACCCTGAAGTGGATACCAGAAAATGTCCTAGAAAGTAAAGACTGATGATGTAATATTGACCTCATCACTCATTGAGTGCCAATTGGCATTCCCCCCGCCCCCCCCCACACACACACACTTTTTTTTTTACTGTTACAAAGCTGAAAGGTTTCCTTATTTGCTCACTTTATTTCTACTGAATATTTGTACTGCTTACAGAATATTTATTTAAAGTCCTTACTTAAATACTAGTAGATTCACAGATAACAGAATGATATGCTTTTTTTTTTTTTGATACACGTGTGCACATATCATAGTTCATGAACAGTATCTGTTATATCTACTGTCTTTTTTAAATCTTATCATGCAGTCTACTAAGATCAAAAGGAGGATAGCAATGTAAAGATTTAACATTGTTAAAAGTCTATGGTTATGTATTATAATGTCAATACTGGAACAAGAGCTCTGCACAGTAGCATAGTGGCTTGATGCTCACCTGCCGATCCGAAGATCTAGAGTTCAATTCTTCATTGAAATGAGTTTTTCTTTTTTTTTTTTTTTTTTTTTTTGCCTTTCAAATTCAGCTTGGCTTGCAGGTTTACCCAACTTTCAATGATTACTAAGTCATTCCTGGCAGATAGCGGTGGTTGGAGTGAGGTTGACCCCATTGAGCAACTGTATGATACACAAAAGGCATGAAAATGGTCCTTACTTTACTTACTTTAATCTTGTCGCCAAGAAAGAGTCGATTTTCCGACTTTTATGAGTTTTGGGGACATGATATCTTTGAGCAGTGGCATCTATGCCTATAAAACTACTTTCTATCTGTCCATGATGTTCTCACTATTTTTATACAAAACCAGGTTTCTACATCTTTCACATAATTTTTTTGCTAATGTACCAACTGTCCATGCTTCATTTTGCTATGTAGAGCTCTTCAGACGTGGATGTTTATTGTCATTAATATGTTCATATAATCAGCAAACTGGTATTAGTTGTTCTGTTATTTTAATGTTGTATGTTTGTCTGCCAAAACTTGTAGACCCATTTTTGCCGAGCCCAGACAGTCTGCTAGTGAATCTGCATGAGAGCAAGGAACTTGTGGTGGAGCTTCTGAAGCAGCTGCCAAAGTTGTTTGAAGGGAACTTTGAGACTGGTAGTGCTCTAGGAGCAGCCCTGCAGTCTGGTCTCAAGCTTATGGTAAGCACGTTAGATGGATGAGATTGTAAGCGATCACTTTCATTGCACTCAGATATCTCCAAAAGTACTTCAGTCTCTTCACATAGGTCAGACAAGGAGAATTTCAGCACAGTTCATGAACATCATAGTACCGTTAAAGATTTTAGTTTGTATGTGTGTGCGCGCGTGCATGCGAGAATCAAACAAGCTGTGATAATTTATTTTTTTTATGATAAGATTTTTTTTGGTTTTAAACGGGACTGTCAGAAAAGTAATTCCTCCAAATTGTTATCTATGTAAATACTGTCTCAGTGTGCAGTTTGTCAGTTTAACACCCTTCCTCAAAAACTCTGCAGTGCATAACATTACCAGCCTGTTTCAGTAACAGGTGGCACCACTATAATGGTTTTAAAATAGCTTCCAAAAATGTTCGGCTGAAACACCGTAACATCATAGAATTCTTAAATGCTGAAGGTGAGAACCCAGTTTGCATTCACGAATGTTTGAAGAATGTTTATGGAAATTCAGCAGGGGATATTAGCACTGTCCGATGCTGGGTACATCGTTGTGATGAAGCTGAAGTAGGTCAATCCTCTGTGGCTGATGCAAAGTGTCCTGGCCATCCGTCCACCAAGTTACCACACACAACATTAAAGTTGATGACATCAGTCGTGCTGACCGTGGGGTAACAGTGGATAAAGTGTATTCCATGTTCTCTAATTTCAAGGCAGTGTCCAGACTATCAGTTCATCCGGTGTTGCCCTCCATTCCACTCTATCCGGTGCAATCACTTTGATATCATGAATGGAATCCAGGCGAGCACCCTTGGTTTCTCTCATCAGAGTTCACCTTGGAGTTTCTCTTGGGCATCCTCGCTTTCTCAATCCATTTCCTATTTTAGCTACTGCTTGATTCTCTGCACATTTCTTCTCAGAATGTGCCCAATATAGCATCACCATCTTCTCTGTCTTATAACTGTTGGTACCAGCAGTTGCGCTGATATTTCTCTTTTTTTCTTCACCCTTCTTAAATTTCTCCCATTTTATGTTCATGATTTTTTTCCAGGCATTTGTTTCACATGCATTTAACCTTCATTATATATTTCACAAGCAAATTTTAAAACTAAAATAGCATTTAAATTTGGGTTTTAATACTTTAAATTCTAAAATTCCATATTTTGTTCAGGCTTTTAAAAGCTGTTTATTAAATAATATCATAATCATCATCATCATCCCATAACAGTGCATATTCTTGGGTCACCAGTTGCTATTGATTCCTCCATCTTTGACGGTCAGAGGCAACTGACTTTATGATTGCATGCCAAAGGCCTTTCCAGTCAATCAGTCAGTTTCTGTATCCAGCTCTCTCCTGGTCTGCCTTTTTCCCTCTACTGAACCCTATCGTATTGTTTTTAGAGAGGCCGCTTGATTTTATTACATTTCCATACCCTTGCATTTTCTGAATGTTAAATCGAATTAAATAGATGGTTATTTGTTTAGCATGATCATCATCCAGTAGATTATGTTATTGTTTGAGTAGTAGGGTCAATAAGTAAATTGTGTTGTTTAAATAGTTTATTATTTTTTGTGATGTTTGTTTAAATAGTTTATTATTATGTTGATTGTGTGATTGTTTGTATAGTTTATGGTCGGCATAATGCTGACCACATTACCCACCTAGTGCTGATTGGTCTGTAAAAATATGGGTGCTCTTCCCATATGCCTAGTGAGCCTAAAGGTGTGAGAAGGGATCTTTACTTTTACTTTACTTATAGTTTGTGGTCAAGTAAATTGCATTATTGCTTGTATAGTAGATTGTGTTATTGTTTTTATAGTTTATCATTCCACTAATTATGTATTTGTGTAGTGTGATCATTCAGTATATGCTGTTATTGTTTTTGTAGAGTCTTACAGGTGGAAGGATGACAGTCATGCAGACTTGCTTACCTACTATTGGGCCAGGAGCTCTTCAAAACAGAGATACTGGAAACACCTCAGGAAAGGTAAATGGAAAAAAAAGATTCAAATTTGAGAGCTTTAAATATGTTAATCAATGAAGTTTGTGATCACATAAGATTATCTTTACACGATTCGAAGTGCCAGAGACAGACGATTATGGATAGACCAATGCATTACAGCATGGTCTATAAAAAGAAAGTTGTAGGCAGACATGACTGCCAGTGCCACATATCGTGGACTAAAAGAAGGTTGTGGATGGACATGACTACTAACACCATACAGCATGGACTATAAGAAGAAGAAGGTTATCTGTAATTGTTACTCCAATGTTGAGTAGAGACCACAGAGATGTGGGTCCACAAATTTTTTTTAGAATAGAGGCCACACAGATGTTATTTTCTTGTAGAATAGAGGCCATAGAGATGTGATTCCACTGTAAAATAGAGGCCACACATATGTGATTTTCCTGTAGAATAGAGACCACACAGATGCGCTTTCACCACAGAATAAAGGCCACAGAGGTTTTTTCACTATAGAATAAGGGCCACAAAGATGTGGTTTATCTGTAGAATAGAGGCCACACAGATGTGATTTCCCTGTAGAATAGAGACCACACAGATGTGATTTCCCTGTAGAATAGAGGCTACAGAGATGTGGTTTAACTGTAGAATAGAGGCCACACAGATGTGATTTCCCTGTAGAATAGAGGCCACAGAGACGTGGTTGACCTGGTAGACTGCAAGAGGCAGATGTGTTTTTCCCCCTACTAGTATTGGTCAGATATTCTTTAACAGTAGCCAGTACTACCTGCTCCTTATTCACACGGAATGTTGGGCAGTGTCTGATATCCCCTCTGTGCCAGCAGCTTCAGGCAGAGGAGCGAATTGGAGAGGATATTAGCCTTATCCTAGAATGGAGAAATGCAACTTGAAAGCTTAATGTTATGGCAGGGCAGACCAGGTTTTTAGCCTTTGGATGACAGCAGGTCTTTTAGGGAAGCTCTGACAAGCAAACAAACATGCCAGTTGTCCTTTTAAGTTTGAACAGAAGAAGAAGAAGAATTGACATCAACATCTAATAAAGCATACAAATGAATGCTTTTAACTTAAGTAGCTAATCATATAGTTCATATAGCAATAATTAATATAAATTCTTTAGTTTGCCCTTGACAAGATACAGGGGAGTACGCCAGGCATTAATTGTGTTCTCATTTAAATTCAGGGAGCTGCCATGGTGTGGTGGCTAGATGCTCACCTGTGGATTGGAATGTTGGGGGTTTAGGTCCTGGCGGTCCCAGGCTTAAAAAAGGGGGGGGATCTTGGCACCCAGGTTGACCCTGCCTTGAATGGGTACCAGGTTGAGTTCCAGGAAGTAAAGGCGGCTGGCGCGATGCTGACCACATCACCTACCTGCCGATTGGTCTCTAAAATATAGGTCTAGCCCTGTATGCCCAGTACAACTGAAGGTGTTGGAAAAGGGTCCTTTACGTTTACTTTTTCCATGTAAATTCTTTACAGAAACAAAGTGTGAATGAATTGAGTTTTCCTTATGGCATTCCAGACATCGCCAGAGGTGCTACATACATACACCTATATCATGTGGCTTACAATGCCAGTCATGTGCTGCTGGGCAAACCTCTCGTATAAGTCTGGGGTGCTGCCATTACCTCACCTAGCCAATCCGATCTTTACTCCCAAATGTCTCATTTTAAGCAGAAATATTTCTGGTTTCAGAATGTAGCTAACATTGGTCCTGCTACTGACTTCTACAAGAAACTGGCCCTGGATTACTCTAAACATCAGATAGCAGTAGATCTTTTCATGTTGAATGGACAGTATGCAGACATAGCCACATTATGTGAGTTTGTGATGGTGATCGGCATTCCTTCTGGTCTATTTCAGGATCCTCGCCGGTGCTACAGAGCCTGTGCACTGCGCTGAGCTTCTTCAGATTCAAACTTGAGTTAGAAGAAAGAACGGAGCACTTATGGGTTACAACCTGTGTGCCATGATGACTGACTGACTGACTGACTTTCTACTCCACCAGGACATCACACAAGCGATAAACACCTGATGACACAAAGTGCCACCATGCGGATGAGGATCGCCGTGGAGAGGTCCCAGAAACCGCGTTCAGCCATTTGGCCATATTTATGGCCTGCTTATATTGCGGCCCCCGGCAAAAGCCAGGGTGGAGCTTCAAAAAAAAAATTTCATCCTGAAAAGGACAATAGAGAATATTATTATATTTGTGTGCTATGATGTTGATCCGTTCAAACCTCAAACCATTGCTCTTGATGTTTCTCTTGGGCAACCTCGTTTCCATAGTCCATTTGTTTTCCCATCTCAGTGCCTGTCTGGTGAATCTCTGCTCACTTCTTCTCAGGATGTGTCTAACATAGCACCGTCTTCCTTGTCTTACTTGATACCATACTGTTTTATGTCATGGTGTCTTACTTGATACCATACTGTTTTATGTCATGGTGTCTTACTTGATACCAGTCTGTTTTATGTCATGGTGTCTTACTTGATACCAGACTGTTTTATGTCATGGTGTCTTACTTGATACCAGACTGTTTTATGTCATGGTGTCTTACTTGATACCATACTGTTTTATGTCATGGTGTCTTACTTGATACCATACTGTTTTATGTCATGGTGTCTTACTTGATACCAGACTGTTTTATGTCATAGTGTCTTACCTGATACCATACTGTTTTATGTCATGGTGTCTTACTTGATACCAGACTGTTTTATGTCATGGTGTCTTACTTGATACCAGTCTGTTTTATGTCATGGTGTCTTACTTGATACCATACTGTTTTATGTCATGGTGTCTTACTTGATACTATACTGTTTTATGTCATGGTGTCTTACTTGATACTATACTGTTTTATGTCATGGTGTCTTACTTGATACCAGTCTGTTTTATGTCATGGTGTCTTACTTGATACCATACTGTTTTATGTCATGGTGTCTTACTTGATACCATACTGTTTTATGTCATGGTGTCTTACTTGATACCAGACTGTTTTATGTCATGGTGTCTTACTTGATACCAGTCTGTTTTATGTCATGGTGTCTTACTTGATACCATACTGTTTTATGTCATGGTGTCTTACTTGATACCAGTCTGTTTTATGTCATGGTGTCTTACTTGATACCATACTGTTTTATGTCATGGTGTCTTACTTGATACCATACTGTTTTATGTCATGGTGTCTTACTTGATACCAGACTGTTTTATGTCATGGTGTCTTACTTGATACCAGACTGTTTTATGTCATGGTGTCTTACTTGATACCATACTGTTTTATGTCATGGTGTCTTACTTGATACCAGACTGTTTTATGTCATAGTGTTATTGAGCATATATTTTTTACTTGTGGGTATTATCGTGTAGTGTTGGGTTTTTTTCCCCTTACTTATGTTTGTTATTATTTATTGTTAATCTGTTGTTACTGTTTGTTTTTAGTTTTTTGTTATCAATTAATGTTAGTCTCTTGTTATTATTTGTGGTTAGTCTGTTGTTATTGTTTGGTGTTGGTCTGTTGCTATTATTTATTGTTAATCTGTTGTTACTGTTTGTTTTTAGTTTTTTGTTATCAATTAATGTTAGTCTCTTGTTATTATTTGTGGTTAGTCTGTTGTTATTGTTTGGTGTTGGTCTGTTGCTATTATTTATTGTTAATCTGTTGTTACTGTTTGTTTTTAGTTTTTTGTTATCAATTAATGTTAGTCTCTTGTTATTATTTGTGGTTAGTCTGTTGTTATTGTTTGGTGTTGGTCTGTTGCTATTATTTATTGTTAATCTGTTGTTACTGTTTGTTTTTAGTTTTTTGTTATCAATTAATGTTAGTCTCTTGTTATTATTTGTGGTTAGTCTGTTGTTATTGTTTGGTGTTGGTCTGTTGCTATTATTTATTGTTAATCTGTTGTTACTGTTTGTTTTTAGTTTTTTGTTATCAATTAATGTTAGTCTCTTGTTATTATTTGTGGTTAGTCTGTTGTTATTGTTTGGTGTTGGTCTGTTGCTATTGTTTGGTGTTGATCTGTTGTTATTGTTTGGTGTTTGTTGGTTGTTACTGTCTGGTGTTAGTCTGTTATTCTTATTTTTGTATTAGTCTGATGATAGTGTTAGATGTGATTGTTTTGTGTTAGTCTATTATTCTTATTTGTGTATTAGTCTGATGATATTGTTAGGTGTTATTGTTTGGTGTTGGTCTGTTGCTATTGTTTGGTGTTTGTTGGTTGTTACTGTCTGGTGTTAGTCTATTATTCTTATTTTTGTATTAGTCTGATGATATTGTTAGGTGTTATTGTTTGGTGTTAGTCTATTATTCTTTTTTTTTTATTAGTCTGATGATATTGTTAGGTGTTCGCTTGTTATTGTTGTTTTGGTGTTAGTCTGTTGTTATTGTTCAGCTCTTTATCACCCAATGGGGCTATCAAACGCCAGCATCTTGCCTCGCCTCTCAATTCACTTTTTTGTTTTGTTTAATTCTTTCCCAGAGCTTCTCAATAAAAATTTTGTGTACCATTAATTTACTCTGTTCTGCACAGGAACTAGTTAAATATTGTAGTTTAATCCCCTTTTAGAATTTCTAGTGGCTTGTTCATTGTCCAGGTTTCTGTACCATACAGTAGAGCTCAAGTCTTGTTCTGTTTAATATTAATTTTGTGAAGGCATTCAATTGGTTTTCGTTCTCCATGTTTCATCTTAATACAGCGGTACTAATTTGACATTAGAGCTCAATGTTTTAAGTGTAGTGCTAGTGTTACTTATTGGTTGATGTTGTTATTGTCTGTTTGTAATCATTGATTCTTTTTCTGTCACAGCTTGCATTTCTAAGTACACTGCTGGATGTGTCTATTACTACCCTTCATTTCACACACTGAAGAATCCAGGATTGGCGGAGAAGTTCAGTACAGATCTTCGCAGATACCTGACCAGGAAGATTGGCTTTGAATCTGTGATGAGAATTCGGTGCACAAGAGGTTAGTTTATTGATAGTTTTATCATTTTTATCTTGTTAAAAATCGCTTAGTTTCCCTTGCTTGTAACAAAATATGTCTTAAAATAAAGTTGTTGTTCTTCTTCATCTTCTTTTTTCTCTTTCTTCCTCTTATCTTCCTCTTTCAGTTTCTTTTTTTTTTTCATTTCCACTTTATCTTTCTCTTCTTTTTTTTCTTCTTCCTCCTCCTCCTCTTCTTCTTCACCAGACATTCAACAGATTTCTTTTACCTTACAGTGAAGCCCCATCCATGTTGTCTTGGATTACTTTGAGTCAAGCACTGACCCACCCAACTCTGTATTATTTTGACTTAAACACAGACCCACCCAACCATATATTTCTTTGACTTAATCACAAACTGACCCACCCAGTCACCACATTACCTTGACTTAAACACTGACCCACCAAACCACCACATTACCTTGATTTAAACACTGATCCACCTTTAAACACTGATTTGACTTAATCACACTGACATTACATTTGGACTTAAACACTGACCCACCAAACCACCACATTACCTTGATTTAAACACTGATCCACCTGTCACCACATTACCTTGACTTAAACACTGACCCACCCGGTCACCACATTACCTTGGCTTAAACACTGACCCACCCGGTCACCACATTACCTTGGCTTAAACACTGACCCACCCAGTCACCACATTACCTTGACTTAAACACTGACCACACCCAATCACCACACTACCTTGACTTAAACACTGACCCACCTGTCACCACATTACCTTGACTTAAACACTGACCCACCCAGTCACCACATTACCCTGACTTAAACACTGACCACACCCAATCACCACACTACCTTGACTTAAACACTGACCCACCCAGTCACCACATTACCTTGACTTGAACACTGACCACACCCAGTCACCACGTTCATTCATTATCCGGTTGTGCCATTATATGTCACATAGAACTCGCAGTCTATTCCTCCATTCCCTTCTATCATGTGCAATCAGTTCAATATCATGGATGGAATCCAGTCCTGCAGCTTTGGCAGCTCTTCAACATTCATCTCAGGGTTTCTTGTGGGCGTCCTGGCCGACTTCATCCTTTTTACTTCCTATTTTCTCATATAAGCTAATTCCAATATGTGGATGTTTGATTTCTTCATGAATTCAGTTAGTTCTGGTTCTTTATTTCCTAGTCCTCTAACATTCCAAGTACTGAATATTTCACATTTGCTTTTGGCTGTAGCTGTTGTTCACTTTTTTGATACGTTATGTGTTTCCGATCTTTCACGCTTTTCCTTTAATTTTCTCCATAATGCTCTAGCAATATCAGTTGAACAAATAATATTCCCCTACCAGTTTGCTGGACCTATTGTAGGATCATCTTTATTTGAACACACTGATGTTTAAAACACACACTCAGACATATTTTAACCTGCACTGAATCAGCGAACAATGATCCCCACATTACCTTCACTTGAAAAACTGTCTGATCCAACCCCTATGTTACCTAGACTTAAACTCTGAACCACCAGATGAGTTCTCTGACAAATCATATCTCCACTGCAGGGTTGAGCATCCACACATTCCATGGAAACTTCTTTGTGAGGTCTACTGACCTGCTGTCGCTGCCCAACATCAACCCTGATGCCGGGTTTGGCATGCAGATTTCTATTGAAGACAACCTCGACCATGTCAGCTTCTTCTCATGTCTATTGTGTTGCCATCATCTTCATGTTCGTCATCTTCGTCATCATCATCAGTAAGCCACAATTACTGACACAATGACCATTTTAAGCCATTGAACTTGGTGCAAATAAAAACACAACATAATTATAACTGAAGTTGTCTTCATCAAGGTTAAACGTGGTTAAAAAAAAAAAAGAAAGAAAATTCAGTAACAGTGATCATCATCATATTCCAACTTTTACTGTTATCTCTTTCCTTACCAAACAGCTTACAGTTTGCTTACTTGTTACTCTTTATGTGACAGAAGCAGCGTCATCAAGGCCAGGTGCACCACCCATCACAAAGACCAATATGGCAATAGGCATAACTCTGTACCCTGCCAGGCTGATGGACAGGGTGGAGCCTGGAGCTGTAAGAAGTGAATATTTTACCAAGGGCAAAAGTTTGAAGTTTGAACAACGGATCAACATCATGGCACACGGGTAGTAACCCATAAGTGCTCTGTTCTTCTTCTGACTCAAGTTCAAATAGGAAGAAGCTCAGCAAAGTGCACAGGCTCTGTAGCACCAGCAAGGATCCTGAAATACTTTGGGTAGATTTTTAACTCCAAAGTTTGCCCAGGCAGCGCAGCTAGGCTACCCTTTTCAATTTCCAACTGCCAAGGGATTTTTTACGTGCGCAACAGTGCACAGGCTCTGTAGCACCAGCAAAGATCCTGAAATACTTTGGTTAGATTTTTAACTCCAAATTTTGCACAGGCAGCGCCGATAGGCTACCCTTTCAATTTCCAACTGCCAAGGGATTTTTTTACGTGCACAACAATGCACACGGGCATCCAATCGCACTACCCAGAGACCAGGGGGAATTACTAGAAATACAAGTCCACGTTACAAGTCCTGGGAAGTAAATGCGGCCACCATAATGCTGACCACATCACCCACCAAGTGTCAACTGGTCTATAAAATATAGGTCTAGCCCTCAATGCCCAGTGCGCCTGAAGACGTGGAAAAGGGTACTTTACTTTTTAACTATTCCTTATCCAGCTTATGTTGGATCAATCCATTATTTCCTAGTTTTAACTTTAACTCATTTTACCCATTTTGTTATTATTTTAACCCTTTTGACCTTGGAAAGTTTGGCTTGAACTGACAAATGTTTAAAATATAATGAGTTAAAGTGATCTCCCTCTTGGATTAAAAGAGTTAAACATTTTAGGGAGAAACAGTTTGCAGTCTAGCACTTGTTTCATTACACTAGCTGTTCTCATTCCCTGTTGAATTAAGAATCAACATTACAACACTCGGGAACACTCTCATAAGTGCTCAGTCCCCATTTTCAGCAGCAAGCTAAGAGTTCCAGTTCTGATGGTACCAGTAACTGATTGTACATCCATCTCGCCTTTCCTTTGAGTGTTGAGCATCGGCCAGATCCCCTGATAACTCCCTGCATGGTGGGTGAAAGCACATGTTGCCTTCAGGGGTTTGACTGTTTTTACTTTTCCATCTTTCCAGAGGATGGTGTTATACTGTGCTATAGGGAGGCATAAGAATCACAGCCCATGGCGATGATGAGTGTGACTCGCAAGATCGGTTGACATAAGAAAAGATTCCCAAAATTAGAGCATGGTTTTTCAGAACCGTTGTTATCATTACACCTGTTTAGTATGCTTCTTCTCAGACGCTAAGCTTTTTTTTTAAAAGGATATATTAAATACTCAAGGTTGTTCTTCTGTTCTAACTAGGTGAGCGCAGGATAAGGGTGCACACATTGTGTTTACCTGTGACGGAACAGCTGAGTGAGATCTTCGTCTCAGCTGACCAGCTCGCTGTGGCTGCTTTGCTAGCAAAAATGGGTATGTCTTCTCTCGGTTTTCTGTATCTAATGGGTGTGTCTTCTCTTGGCTTTCTGTTCCTTTTGGTATATATTCTCTTGGCTTTCTGTGTCTGTTGGGTATGTCGGTACAATATTTTTTTTATGTACCCAGAACAGAGGGAATCCCGGGAATTCCACAGCTGACTGGACAGTCCACTATTTCAAGGGGTGAAGGGTGCTGTTGCTGTTGTTTCTCTTCTAGTGTCTTTTGGTGTGGCATATATCTGTCTGTTGGTGCGCAATCAGCTGCTTGTTGATGCGCAGTTGCCCGGTGTTCAAAACTGGTCATGTTTTTATAACATTTTGTCATATGAATATGTTATCATATCCGACTTATAAATGAAAAGTTTGCGTTCAATCCCGACGTGACTTTTTTTTTTATTATTAAATTAAATATAAATTGTCTTTTTAGGCTATCCTCCAAATAACAGTCTCAAATTACAGCTGCCGAAAATAAACCTTAATAGGGCCTCAGTCACATGTAAATTGTGGACATTTTTCTTTCTACTATACCGAGATCACCAAGAGTATCGCTCATGCCGCGCGTAGATGGCTGGGACCCATGAGCAAACAAAATGGAGGAAGCTGCAGGAGGTGCGGTAGCTGCTGCTCGTGAGTCCCAGCCATCTAGTTAGCTCCACGCTGCGCTTAGCGGCGCGGGGAATACTCTCGGCGGTTGCAGTATAGTACCCGGAAAGAGGTCCGCAATTTGCGGTACGGGTATGCCCAGGCGACTTGTGGACTTTCTACACCGGCAAACGGTCGTGTGTTTTTCTGACAGCGATCTATCTGATGGTTGTTTCGGCAACATCTCGTTCTGTGCAGAATGCTATGCTGTTGCAGGAAGGCAATGCAGGTCTCCTTATCTGGTACAGATGCTACTAATTATAAAAGAGTCATGGCTGGAACGAATGGCAAACAAAGATGAAAACTGCTGCAACCAGACGTGGCAAAGATGAAGACTGCTGACGTGCAGTAAACACACGTCATAAGAGGCCCCAACAAGCATGCGCTTTTGCGATACACTCTCGAAGGGAGAAATAACCCAACCTTACCACCCTGGAAATTATTTGAATGTCTCCTGTGACGTCATCGTGACATCATGGAGTAAGTTAAAATTATTGTACCCATATGTCTTCTCTTAGCTTTCTGTGTCTGTTGGGTATGTCTTCTCTTAGCTTTCTGTGTCTGTTGGGTATGTCTTCTCTTGGCTTTCTGTGTCTGTAAGGTATTTCTTCTTTTGGCTTTCTCTATTGGGTATGTCTACTTTTGGCTTTCTGTGTCTATTGGGTATGTCTTCTCTTAGCTTTCTGTGTCTGTTAGGTATTTCTTCTTTTGGCTTTCTCTGTTGGATATGTCTTCTCTTGGCTTTTACTTTCTGTTGGGAATGTTTTCTCTTGGCTTTCTCTCTCTGTTGGGTATGTCTTCTCTTGGCTTTTTGTGTCTGTTGGGTATGTCTTCTTTTGGCTTCCTCTTTTGGGTATGTCTTCTTTGGGGTTTCTTTGTCTATTGGGTATGTCTTCTCTTGGCTTTCTGTCTCTGTTGGGTATTTCTTCTTTTTGCTTTCTGTGTCTTTTGGGTAGTCTTCTCTTGGCTTTCTGTGTCAGTTGGATATTTCTTCTTTTGGCTTTCTGTGTCTTTTGGGTATTTCTTCTTTTGGCTTTCTGTGTCTGTTGGGTATTTCTTCTTTTTGCTTTCTGTGTCTTTTGGGTAGTCTTCTCTTGGCTTTCTGTCTCTCTTGGATATTTCTTCTCTTGGCTTTCTGTGCCTGTTGGATTTGTCTTCTCCTGGCTTTCTGTGTCTGTTGGATTTGTCTTCTCCTGGCTTTCTGTGTCTGTTGGCTATTTCTTCTCTTAGTTTACTGTGTCCTTTGGGTATGTCTTCTTTTGGCTGTCTTTGTCTGTTGGGTATGTCTTCTGTTGGCTCTCTTTGTCTTTTGGGATTTCTTCTCTTGGCTCTCTGTGTTTGTTGGGGATATCTTCTCTTGGCTTTCTGTATCTGTTGGATATTTCTTCTTTTGAAAAAAACTAAGAACCTTGAAAAGCCTTGAAATTGATTGGTAAATTTGGCTACGAATCCTATGTTAAGAAGACCATAATAACTAAAACAGTAATGATGAGAACATTTTAAATGTAAAGTTCTTGAACCACAATGAAGGTAGCTATAATAGCTATGTTAACATTCATAAACTGCTGCATGTGCAGAATAGAGTTAATCAAATGGTATGATAAAATCATTCATTTGGAACTTTAGGAGAAAATAACATAAATTCTAATGAATCAAGATCTGAGGAAAAGATGCTGGTCTTGGATAGAACACGCTTTGAGAAAATGTGAGAACAGTATATGTTAAGAAAATCTGATAACAACATAGTTAGAAAATCTTTATGCTCCCCTGGCATTTGGGGCATATAAATAAAGGCAAGCAAAAATAAAAACCACCTGAAAAATATCGCTGAGGAGCAAGTTTGAAAAGATGGGTAGGACATTGGTCGAACTGCATGTGATAGCAACGGATGGTATGGGTTGGTTAAGGGGTTCTCTGGGGAATAGAGAGGAAAAGAAGATCTTAGTTCTCGTTGTATAATGATAAAGGAAACTATAATAAATAAACTAACCCTTTTCCACATTTTTAGGCGTTCTGGGCATGTAGGGCTAGACCTATATTTTAAGGACCAATCGGCACTTGGATGGTGATGTGGTCAGCATCTTGTTGACTGCCTTTACTTCCCATGACTGCACCTGGTACCCACTCAAGGCTGGGTCGACCTGGGAGGAAAATCATAATAGTGATAGCTGATTTTTTTCGTTTACATGATGATGTATTTAATGTGCACTGATGATCATTAATAATTGTGCATATTTGCTCTTTTGCCCATAAGCTGTTGACGGTCCTTGAACTCTTCATTGAGCGATGCTCGTGAGTCGATGATTAATGCAACCGTAGATGCCCTTTCAGCATACGCTCAACAGATTCCAGCAGCACAGCGAGTGGGTGCACTAGTGGCTCCATTTTCACTTCGACTGATGCCGATGTTAATGTTGGCAGTGTTGAAAAATGTAAGTTATCTTTTTCTTCATTTTTTTTCTGTACTTTTACCATCTTCTGCATTTGTTCATCCTGACAATTTTTTTTTAAACCCCTTCTTCATCTTCTACATTTTCATCATCATTTTTTTTTGTTTTGTTTTTTTTTTCTTCTTTTTCTTCTTCCGCATTCTGAGCCCTTGAGGTTCATTGCTGCAGTTTTCACCCGCCTCTGATTATCTCTTTGGTTGGCCTTCACTTTCCATTTGGTAACACCAAGTGTTTGCAGGTCTGTCTGGACATTATCTCTCCACTGTCTTCTTGGTCTGCCTTGTGGTCTAGGAAACCATCCAGCTTCCTTGTGAAACAGTTTTCAACCACTCAGGTATCTGACATTCTCTCAATATACCTTAGCCATTTCAGTCTATAGGCTCTCATGGTACCAGTGATCATGGTGATTTAAACAGATTATGAACTTCATCATTGCTTCTCACTCTCCATTCCTCCTCATTTGCATCTATGATGTGTCCTAAGTCTCTGTTTTCGAAAGTGTGTTAATTGGCTTCAACTCTTTTAGTTGTGCTCTACGTTTCAGCGCCATATAAAACAACTGCTCTATCTTATCAGCATTTTATATCTTTTGATCTTGATCTTACGAAACAGCGACTTTGATTTTAGCAGATGTTGTAGGGCATAGTACACGATTTTTTTCCAGATTGTATTCTAAATTGTATTTTTTCTCTTAGTATGTTAGAGCAGTAAACCATTCAGAAAGCAGCAGCTAACTTCTTCTTCTTCCTCTGCCTTGTATCCCGCAATGGAGCATAGCTCTCAGCCAACTCATTCCATGTCATTTTATACTTTGCTGTTGCATGCTGCTCACCCCATGTCCTACCCATCTTTTTAACTGTACTCTCTAGCTGCCTTCTCCATGTGTTTGTTTTTTTCGGCCTTTATTTCTATGCCCCTATGGGTTTCTAGTGCAAAGATACTCTGGTTGTATTGTTATCAGGTTTTCTCAAAATGTGTCTTATCCAGCTCCAGCATCTTTTCTTCACCTCTTCTTCTTCTTCTTCTGCCTTTCTATCCCCCAATGGAGCATAGGCCCTCAACCAACTCACGCCAAGTCGTTCTATCCTTTGCCATTGCATGGAGCTCTCCCCATGCCCTCCCCATCTTTCTAACTTCATTCTCCAGCTCTCTTCTCCATGTGTTTTTTGGCCTTCCTTTATTCCTATGCCTCTGTGGGTTCCAATGCAAAGACATTCTAGTTATGCTGTTCTCCTGTTGCCCCTCTTGCCTTTTGTATTCTTAGTTAAATATCTCTCAGTTCCTTTATCTTTATCTACATCACTGCCTAAATAGGTGTACGACTCCACGTCTTGGGTTGGGGCGCCATTAAGAGAAACCACATTACTATTTGCCTGATTTATTCTCATTATCTTTGTCTTTCCTTTATGGATTTTCAGACCAAGCTGCTGTGATCTGGCATCAAGTATATTTAATTTATCTTGTATCTGATTCCATGAATGGAACAAAAGAGCAATATCAGCGAAGTCCAGATCATCAAGCTGTTTTGTAGTTTCTTCACCTCTTGGTCCCCTGGAACTTGCTTAGTTCTCTTCAGAAGCTCAACAGTAATGATTCTGACATAACCATTAATTCCCTCTATTCTGCGCAGGCAACAGTTGAAGAATTAATGAAATTTATTAGTCATTGTTCTAGTTGTTCTCCATGTTTCCGCTCAATAAAGCAGAACTGATTTGACATAAGAATCAAACATTTTAAGTTTAGTATTACTTTTAATTTCTTTTGACAATGGCTAACAACGACAGTGGCTAACAACTGAATATTAAATGGCCAATCGTCTTGACATTGTTCTGCCATTTGTCCAAGATAGACATTGGTGAGAGAGTGAGGTTGATGAATTGATCAGCTCTTCTTCACTTAAATCCAAGTCCTTGCCCAAGTCACTTTCATCCAGCTACTACTAATCAGCCACCCTCGTACTCATAATTATTGATCATTATTACTTTAGATGAAAGTGGTCTTCATCACTTGTGATGGATGAACAACAACAACATAAAATGGCCTACTTAAGCCACAAATAGCTAACATATATGGGGTTGGTTTACATCTTATCAAGGATATGCAACTAGTTTGTAATATGTGTCTTTTATATCTAAATATAAATAGTGCAGCTTTAGAAGTTTAATACTGCATGTGTTTTCAGCTTGCTTTCAGCCAAGCAGGCAATACAAAAGTAGACGATCGAGTGTTTGCTTTGCAGCAATGTAAAGTGTTACCTGTAGGGTATCTCATTCAGAAACTGCTGCCACACCTTTACCCGCTGCATCAGCTGAGCAGTGAAGTGAGTTAATATTACTGATGTTCTATTTATATGTTGTCGTTTGTTGTTAACAATTTGTGGAGTCTTGATATTTTTGTTCACTATTAACAGTGACTGGAGTCTTGATATTTGAAATTCGGTCCAGGATTGTACAATGCGATTAGACACATGCATTGTTTGTTAGATAGTATGGAAGAAAATTAATTTTGATCATCATATCAGTAGGTATCATTGGGGGGATCGATTTCAAATCCAGTTAATGTTGATAGCTTAGCCACCTGATCTTGCTCACAGCTTCGGTGGTAAACAAATCAACAAAATAATGCCTTAACGCATCTAAAAAACCCTAAATGTACATGACAGGGTTGTTAATCATATGTAAATGGGTCAGTTGGATCCGGCTTTGGTAATGTGTATTGCCATTTGGCCCCTGAGAATTATGGTCCTTAGCAGTCTGTAGGGAAAGTCCGAATCGTGTTTTTACGTCCATAGCAGTGAGGGCACAGAAAACGGGAGACGCAGAAATACGTCCTCAGCAGTCTACGGGGCAAATATATAATTACGTCCAAAGCAGTGAAAGGGTTCAAAATTATCTTGTTCAGTGTTAACATAAAGTGGAGTCTTTATATTTTGTTTGTTTATCACAGTTAAAAATTAATGAAATCTGTTAACAGTATGTAAAGATTGATATTTTCTAGTTCATTGTTAACAGTTTGTGAGACTTCAAATTTTCTGGTTCATGACCCTATATTTTCTAGTTCACTGTTAGCCATTAGTGTAGATTTGATAATTTCTTATTGACTCTTAACCCTGAGTGAAGCCTTGATATTTTTCAATTCATTGTTAACGGTTAGTATACATCCCCGTGTGGGTTCCAGGAGGGCCCCATTGTGGGGTAATACAAGAGTAGACCCACTATCTGCCCAAAAGCATTTCGTAAGAGTCGACTAATTGGGAGCTTCCTTTCAAAGTCGGAGTACATCTGCCTGAGAGGCAAGGAACCAACAGTCTGCATGCAGATGAGTCAGACCTGTAAAACAGATGTGCGTGCAACGTTCAGTTTCTGGAACAGGGCTAGAGTCCAGAAATGGACGAACAACCAGAAATTTCCGCTGGCGTTTACAAATGGTGAACATGAAGAAGAAGTTAGTAGACAGTTGATATTCTCTCTATCATTCAACATTTAGTGAGACATAATTTTTTTTTGCTTCACTGTTAACAAATAGTAGCCTTTATTTTAGTTGTTTTCTTTGTTAATGGCTAATGAAAGCTTGATATTTTCTGGGTTTTTGTTTTCAAAGAAACCACTAAAATATGGAAAAGAAGTGATCCCAAGTGCTCCATTACTACCACTATCATCTGCTAGTCTTAGCCATGCTGGACTCTTTCTTCTGGACACAGGAGAGAGCATGTACTTGCTAGTCGGAGGTGAAATTGAAAATCAGACGTGCCAGGATGTCTTCGGCAAACCTGATTTCTTGTCGATACTTGATGGCATGGTAAGTTTGGTATGTTAGAGTTCAGAGTCTTTTAAGTCATCTTGTAAGCAGTGCAAAAGGCATTAATTTAAGCAGTGCAAAAGGCATTAATTTCTGAAGGTTGTTTTTTTCCTTTGTTAACTACAGTGGTACTTTCAAATTTGAACTTAATCCGTTCTGAGATGGTGTTCCTTATGTGGTACTTGTCTTGTAATTTCTTTTTTTTAAGGTCTTTTTCTTGTATCTGCTCCTTACAAGGTTGTTGTTTCATTTTTTTTTTTTTTTTATGACCCTTGTTTTGTACCATGTATTATATTTTATCAAACCTTTTTCTTGTACCACAAATTTGCTTTTATCAGGCCTTTGTCATATGCTACATTTTTACTCTTTATCAAGCCTCTGTCTTGTACCACAGATTTGCTCTTTATAAGGCTTTTGTCTTGTACCACATGTTTATTCTTTATCAAGCGTTTGTCTTGTACCGCATCTTTTCTTCCTTTGTCTTGTACCGCATCTTTTCTTCCTTTGTCTTGTACCACAGATTTGCTCTTTATAAGGCCTTTGTCTTGTACCGCGTCTTTTCTCCCTTTGTCTTGTACCACATATTTGCTGTTTATAAGGCCTTTGTCTTGTACCGCATCTTTTCTTCCTTTGTCTTGTACTACAGATTTGCTCTTTATAAGGCCTTTGTCTTGCACTGCATCTTTTCTCCCTTTGTCTTGTCTAGTACCACATATTTGCTGTTTATAAGGCCTTTGTCTTGTACCGCATCTTTTCTTCCTTTGTCTTGTACCACGTATTTGCCCTCTTTATGGCCTTTGTCTTATACCTGGTACTTATGGAACATATCAAACCAGCCAGTCCGCTATGTATGCTAATCATAAAACAAGCTAATACTGTCTTTGAATGACATCTTGAGAAACTACCATCTATCATTGTCAGAGGAGCTACATTATCTTGTCTTTTTATTTTTTATTTTTTTTTTCAAAAACTGATCTTAGTTTCTGTCTTTGTTCAGGAAAGTCTGCCAGAGCTGGACAACCCGACCTCCAGGAATATACGAAGCTTTATCAGCTACCTCAAGGATGCCAGACCTCATGGAGTTACTTTCTCCGTTATCAGGTTGGTTTTTCAAGACAGTATGCCCATTTGTATCTGTTATCCCTGTGTTGATTCCAAGGTCTAATTTTGGAGGTGGGGAGAGAATATACCCATTGCCCTAGCAAGCAAGTTGTAAACTGAAGCAGGTATTGCAGCCTAGCTGTAAACCACAACTTAACAGCCATCATTTTAGGGGTGAATACAAAAGAAGAAGTGTTTATTAAAGCCCTTTAATGTTCAAACAGCTAAAATAGTAGTATGTAAAAAAATATCTTTACATTTTGTTTTCTTTAAAAATGTTGAATTAAGAATCGACATCACAGCACTCGGGACACCCCTATAAGGCTCTGTCCCCATCTTCAGCAGCAAGTGATGAGTTCCAGTTTCAATGGCACCAGTAACTGTCTGATTGTGAATCTGTCTCGCCTTTCCCCCTGAGTGTTGAGTGCCAGCCAGATACCCTTGGAACTCCTCGCAGCGCCACCATTCTCCCCAGACCGTAATGATCTATCCGTGCCTTCGCTCTGTTCAGTCACTCCCAAAGAGCTCTCACAACATCCAGCTTGTCATACATCAGTTCACCACCATGCGGTGTAGAACCGGCCAGTCTATCTGCCTGCCCATTTCCCAACACAACACTTTTAAAAGTGAGCTGGTACTAATTTCTGTCAATATGTGAAAAATATGCCAGGCAATAAATTGTGCAATCTATTGTTTGTGTCTTCTTTGTTCAAAACAAACATTAACAGCAAAAAACAAAAGAAAAAATCAAAACAACAGAAATGAAATGTCCACAGCAAATCTTACATGTAACTAGAAAAGACAGAATCAGAAATGACGATATCAGGAAAGAATTGCGGACAGAACCAGTATTAAACTACATCAAGAAATCAAATAGTTGGACATGTGTCAAGGCTACCACCAGACACTACACCACAGAAAGCCCAGTCACTGAGACATAATGGAAACAGGGCCAGAGGTCAACCACGCAGGCGGTGGATAGATTGAATATCTGAGGCTGTAAATGCCAGCAATTCCAAGGCTCTCCCTGATGCCCCTTCAAAACCTGACGCTGAAAGGCATTCAAAACTTGAAAAGAAGAAGTATATTTTCTTTACTTCTTGTCTGTTTACTGTCTCTTCATGATTCTTAATTTTCATGTGGAAGTATATTGTAATCATTGAAGACATCATTATTCTGAGTGGGAAGGGGGTTGATGTTCCCCTGCCAGTGGGATTCTCCCCTGCCAGTGGGATTCTCATTATTCTTCTTTACAACCACATCTCTGCAGCTTTCACATAACTGATCATTAAAAACATCAGTAAAACAAAGGGGGATCATCGTCAACATCACCTAGCA
Source organism: Candidula unifasciata (assembly GCA_905116865.2). NCBI lineage: Eukaryota > Metazoa > Mollusca > Gastropoda > Stylommatophora > Geomitridae > Candidula > Candidula unifasciata. The sequence goes on from CAJHNH020001735.1 coordinate 217,338, forward strand.
GGTCCTTTGCGGAACATTGCTGTCATAATAGTCTGCCTGAACTAAACTCAGTCTTTCACCAGCTCTCATGCATTTCCTACCCATGGTGTCACTTACTGTATTTCCCCAAGTAAAGTTTACTCCTTTTTTGTTTTCTTTTTTTTTTTTTTTTTCCCTTTAATAT